>JAJOZX010007888.1:180000-195000 GCA_023014485.1 Bathynomus jamesi
ATAGCGCATTACTTCCCCTTCACTAACGACAATATTATCCAAAATATTACCATTATCAAAAGGTATTATGTCTATGACCGTAGGGATATTCGTTACATCTTCTATAGTAAAACTGACGTAAAAAATTCGTTTAGCAAGGTAGCCATTTCCTTGTTTTCAGAGACTAGATCTCCATTTACATTTTTTAATGGACCTAAGACACTTTTTATTGGATTTCTATTGTTGACGTATTGAAAGAATCGCTTGGGGTTTTCTTTACCGTCAAGAGCTAAGGAGATTTCAAATTCACGTTTTGACTCTTTTATTACACTTTTAGCTTCACCCTTAGAGATATGTAGTTGTTTCGTAACAACAGATTATCTTTATCGCACTTATATAGCCTATAAGCCCTATCTCTACTCTTTATAATGTCTCCTACTCTACAAGTAAACCACAAGGGCTTGTTGTTTACTTTCGCACGCTTAATTTTGTACGGTACACATTCCTCATTTATAGTCCTAAATACCGTTACGAACGATTCCCACATTAGTTTTGCGTTGGAGTTCCCCATTACGTTTTCCCAATTGACGTGTGAAAATTTATTTCGAAATTTACAAAAGTCTGCGTGCTGGAAGTTAGGAATTTTAGTCGAGTTAGTTGGCTTCGAGTGACTTACTGAGAGGACAAACTCTACCATATTGTGATCGCTATTGCTCAACGGTTCTATTACTTGAAGATCAGTAATTAGCCTATCATCCGTAGTTATTACTAAATCTAAAATACTGTCCAACCTCGTAGGTTCCCCAACCTTTTGAATAAGAAAACTATCCTCGAGAAAATTAACTAAACGATTACCTTCCGCGTCTCCCTGCATTGTATCGTAATTCACGTTGGCGCAATTAAAGTCACCCATAACTAAAGCCTGCTCACTACCGATTATTCTCTTTAGTTCACGATATAACGCTTCGTCCGTATCAGCTGTTTGATTTGGGGGCCTATATATAACCGCAACAAGAAGTTTGAAATCGTTCAATTTAAGTTCTGCTATAGTCGAATCTATCGGTTCTGGAATTGAGTGCTTTACTTCTATAACGTTCGCAATATTATCTTTGATATACAACATAACACCGCCTCCTCGCCTACCTATTCTGTTTTTAACAAAAAGTCTATAACCTTTAATTTGATACTCCCCTACAAAGTCACGTGTTTCAGTGCTAAGCCACGATTCATTTATCGCAATTAAATCATAGTCTTTACAAGCAATTAAAGAAAAAAAATCGTTTGTTTTATTTCGTAGGCTACGAGCATTTAAGGATAGAACCTTCAAATTGTTTGTAATTGCGACACCTTCGCGAGCGCGGGGGAAATTTGTGGAATTTACGCTGGGACCGTTCGGGTTACGGCAGCCTGAAAAGAAGAGACAGTATTATGAAATAGTCTTCCTAAACGCGCAGCTCCAACTTCATTAAGATGAAGTCCATCTTCGAGGAACAAGTCTCTCCTGCCGTAGAAACTGTTCCAAAAATTTGCAAAATGCACTCCTTCCTGTTGGCAAAGAGACTTTAGGTTATTGTTAATATAGGTCGCCTTGCTGTAGAAATCGCTTCGTTGGATAATTCGAGGAAGTATACCTGTTAAAACAATCTTATTAGTTTTCTCCTTTAATCGCTCTAATAAGTCCCTGTACCTAGCCAGCAGTTCTTCCGATCTAGAATTTAAAACGTTATTAGTACCGACATGAATAACATACGTTGTGTCCTCGGTGGTACCGTCTGTAAAATGGTCAACACTATTAGTTATATCCTCCACCCTTGCACCAGGGTTGCAGTAACGGCGCCTAGGACGAGGGTTTCTCCCACAGAATTCCTCGAGCTGCACTCGAACAATGGAATCGCCAACGAGTCGTATTTCCGGTTCATCAGCATCTTCGAAATCTAAAACAGAAAACTTATTGCTTGTTATTACTGGTAGACAGGTCTTTGCTTTTCTCAATGGGGCTCCAGTTCGCACTCGAACGAAGGGTTGGGAACTAGGGGAAGAGAGAGGGCTATTTATATTATTAGTAGAAACTGAGGCAGGAGTGGTCGTAACTGGAGTCTCAAGGGATTCTAATTTTGCCGTCAAAAGCATCACGCTTTCTTCAAGTCTCACCTGGCCCCCTCTCTCACGTTCTAACTCGTTCCTCAGCACTTCCATGCTTGAGCACCACCTGCAAACTAACTGATCATTATTATTAGCCATTGTAAACGCGTAAGCAGCAAATTTCCCTTCACAGCGACTGCAAGTACTTGACGGGGGTGCCATACATATATATATATATACATATATATATGTATATACATATATATATATATATACACACATATATATATATATACACATATATATATATGTTAAACACAGACCGTGCATGGAACAAGGAACTCTTCTGGGAAAATTAAATCCACTATAGTCCGAATAAGTAATGGTAAATGACAAATACCACAGTTTTTTTCCTTTTTCATGATTTTAGCCCGACGTGGGCAACGGGTCTCTCGCAAAGAGATCCCATAAATATAGCTTCCCTCACCAGCTATCTGCAAAGCAGACAGGATCCAGCTTTGGGACGTGGATCTAGGGTTTAAAGCAAACCTAGATCCCTACACTCAGAACCTCTATATAAGTAAAAGACTCGTTGCATTCACGTCGTGTTGAATAAATCAAAGAAAAGGGGGTAACTATTGTATTTTTAGCCAAAAAACCAAAACTTAAACCTCAACCGGGACATTGAGCGTCCACTTTTCAAGGCACGAAACACGTCCGTTTAGTATACACAAACTCTCTTTGCGAGAGACCCGTTGCCCACGTCGGGCTAAAATCATGAAAAAGGAAAAAAACTGTGGTATTTGTCATTTACCATTACTTATTCGGACTATAGTGGATTTAATTTTCCCAGAAGAGTTCCTTGTTCCATGCACGGTCTGTGTTTAACATATAATGTTCTCAGGAACCATTCTGTTTTTGTGTATATATATATTATATATATATATTATATATATTATAATAATTATATATATATATATACTATATATATAATATATATATATATACATACATATATATATAATATATACATATACATATATATATATATATAATATATATATAATATATATAATATATATATAAATATATATATACACACATATATACACGGTGAACCAAAAGTAGGTGGACAGTAGGTTGAATACGGTTTGTGTTATATTATATTATAACTATGGTGTTCATTATAACTATGGTGTTTGTGTTATATTATATTAAATATTATAACTAAATTTATTTAAATTTTTTTTGTATTATAGTTTACAAAAAAATTAAATATGTATTCTCAAATAAACGTTATCATTTACTGTCCACCTACATTTGGTTCACCCTATATATATATATATAATATATATATATACATATATATATATACATATATATATAATAATATAATATATATATATATATATTATATATATATATATATATATATATATATACATACTTTAAAAGAGAAGTACAAACACTAAATTTTATTTTCTAGCTAAAAAAAAATATATATATATAATATATATATATACAGTTTATATATATATATATATATTATAATATTTATAATTATGATTTCTCAGTATGGCTTGTAAATTACAAAAATCCTAGAATTTATCGTTTCCAATTGAAACTACAAATTAACATCGTTATTTTAAATAAGAACAGACAATATGATCTCAAAATTACACGCAACCACCTATGCATAGGTGGCTACGTGTCTCTATAAAAATATTCCTAACCGAATGAGGCAGCATTACATCCTGACATAATTTTTGTAATATTGCCCATGCAAATGCGCGAACTAAAAAAGATCTTTTTTTTTTTCCCTACGACAATCATGGTGTATGGAACCTGCAAATTCGAGAAAAAGCTACTATTAACATCCCCCTCCCCCCCAGCGGAGGGTGCGGCAAAAGTAACGCCCTTTTTAGTGTATTCTCTTTTATTGAAGGAAATAAATAAATTACAGCATTTTAAGATAAATAATAAGGGTTTTAAGAAAAATACAGCATTTTAAGAAAAAATAAGTACTTTCTCAGTAAAAACTAAAAAATAACTGGAATTTAATTAATTTTGTGGTTGGCTCAATACACCTTAAAAAAAGATGTACAATTATTAAAAGGGCGTTACTTTTGCCGCACCCGTTATATATATATATATATATATATATATATATATATATATATATATATATATACTAAAATATTAAAAAAACAAAGGCAAATTTCTAACATGGGGGTACAATTGTGTACCATAGGTCTTTCAGCTGGCCTGTACACCTTTCTGGTCAAATATCACTCAATATCTGCCTCTTATTCTCTTTGTGCTGCTTTATTGCTACCTTATTTTGTCTCAAATGTTTGATATTTTAATCTGAATCAAGATAGACTGCGTTTCCAGGTGTCCGACACTTATGTCTTTATTCCCTAAGGAAACACGCTATGGTGGAACAGTCAGTATTTTAAAAACTATCTTAAAACGCAATTAACTTCTTGTATGCACAAGAAGCTAATAGCGGTATGAGTTGAAATGGCGCACGATTGTATTGTCTAGGCGCTAATTCAATATCCCTGAGGGACCATTGATCGAAAATGTAAGCTTCTGGTGAGAAGATAAATTTAGAACAGGTGTCCTCCACTCCTTCATACATATTTCAGACGAATTATTGTATGTCGATATCTTCCCAAGTTTGCGATTAAGATATTCAAACTGAAACCTACTTTTGCTTATCACACAACGCCCATCTCTAAAAACTGATAAGCTCGTACACCCCCTTCATTCCCATTTCCATTTTCTATTTCATCTCTCTCTCTCTCTCTCTCTCTCTCTCTCTCTCTCTCTCTATATATATATATATATATATATATATATATATATATTCTACAAACTAAAATCAAGTATTTGTACGGAGATAACATTTCTTATAAGCACCCAAACTCTCGTATTTGTGGAAAATCGCTCTAATTTAAAAAATAAAATAAACTGCCCTCTTTTGAGATTTATTTCAAGGCCGGGTCGTGTGAATTTCAGTGTCCTTAAGACCTTTTACCATTTTAATAATTTTCCTAATGATATAAACTATAAATATAAGCTTGCACAAACGACAATAAAAAGGAATCTCTAAAATTCAGCTGTAGGCCCGACGAATTTCATATTTAGCATTTCTTTTTATTCATTATTAAGTTTTCTAGCCGTCTTATATCTGTAAAGTTGATTTAAATTTCCAGTACCTCGTAAGTTTAAAGTAATATTAAACAGTATTAGTGACCATTAATCCTAAATTTTTGTTAGCATGCCATTATTAATTTAGAGCTAGCGTTTTATTTGTTCTCATTTTTGTTTAAGACTTATAATTCACTGACGATGACAAAACATTTGGCGAAATGTCTGAAGTATAAAAATAAACGAAAATGTTTGCTGTTGTGTTGGTCCTTCTTTTCGTATATATATATATATATATATATATATATATATATATATATATTAATATATATATATATATATATATATTGACAACTATTTGTGGGTAGCCTAATAGTCTAATGACACGCGATCTAGAAGTTATAGAAAATAATATCTAATGATTGGATAATGAAGTTGGAATAGAATTGGTTTTTGGGGAGCCGTGCAAAAAAAGGCTAGGGACTACTGATCTATTGTAATTAGGGTTGCTAAACGTTCTGCATTTAAACCCAAAATCAAGCATTATTAAGCATTGTTTTAATAAAAAAATTCTAATTTTGCTTGTTGTAACCGTTGACGAAAGTTAATTAAAAATTTCTGGAGATAGAATTCCAGTAAATACGTTTAGATTTTACGTGCTAAGTTTTCTTTTTGAATTGAAATTTACCCACACACAAAGTGTTCATTTATTTTCCTGTAATGATATGATTGTTCATTCATTTATTATATATTTTTTTCTTTATTTCCGCACGAAATGTGAAATATATTTTCCTGTATTAATATTTTGTTAATACTGTGCCTTGTATGATTATATATGCCAACTGGATAAATGATTTCTTCTCTATCTAAATTGAATTTTGTTAACGGAAAAAAAAATTGCAAAATAAATAACTTTGTTGGATAAACAAATAAACTTGTTAAACGACATTAATAAGTTTTCCTAGTGAACTTCAAGTTACAATAAATTATGATAGACGAAAGAGGAAAGAAAATAAAGAAATAATGAATTTAAATAAATTATAATAAATAATAAAAGGTTAAACACGGCGATATATTCTGACAACTCCATAATATAAATAAAAATTAAAATAAATGGCGGTATTTAACAACTCTCCCTAATATAAATAAAAATTAAAATAAATGGTGGTATTTGGCACCTCTCCCTATGCGCCTTAAAAAAAAATCCGACATCTTTACTATTAACTTCGATTCAAACCTGTTTAATTTAAAAATAAAATAAAAAATTTGTACACGCATTGAAACTGTTGGAATAACTTTAACTGCATCAAACCTCGTATATAATGAAATGAACTTGAAATTTCACAGAATATTTCTAGTTAACTGTGAAAATAAAATTATATATATATATATATATATATATTAGTGTATGTGAACAGTTAAAACGAGAGTTAAGTATTATATGTCATGCTTGTGTGTGTGTGTCAGTGTACGAATTAAACATTTATTATGTATTTTTTTCTACAAATATGCTTATACGTTTTGTATATTTTCAAAATAATTAATATATATATACAAGCGCAGATGGGGTGAGAAGTTTGTGGATGGAATGTGGGAGGGGGATGGCCGTGTGTTTTGAATCTGAAATTATCGTTCGTTCCACCTTTCTTCGTAAAGTTTCTTCTCCTTTCCCAATGCCATTCATGATTTAGCGAAAATTGTGATAATAAAATAATAAAAATAGGACTTAAGTAATAAAATGATTTATTTTAGTTGTGTAAAGAGAGCGGGTTTAAATTCTAATTATTTATTTAATAAACATAATTTCTTTTAAAATATTTAGTTCTCTTTAAGGAGAAAATTCATCTGTTTAGGTAGCGAGTTAAAATAAATGGTGGTATTTAACAACTCTCCCTAATAAGGAACACCTGAACAATTAAAATGCTATCTGACAACTCGGCAGCCAAATGATTGAATATAAGGAATAATTAAATAAATATTGCCATCTGGCAACTTAGCCTTCTAGGATGATTAATGTAAGGAATAAATAAATAATTATTGCTATCTGGCAACTCAGCAGCCGATTGGCTAAATAATATAAAGAATAATTCAACACATTGCGCTGTCTGGCAACTGGCTGAAGGAATAATTAAACACATGGCGCTATCTGGCAACTCAGCCAACTGGCTGATTAGCACCCTATAAGAGGCGGCGGACTGCTGAAGGATTCCATATGAGCTCGGCTTCCAGCCGAGTGAACACCCAACTCTGGGTTCCCACCTCTGGGTCTTTCCTCCTATCTCTCTCTCTCTTTCTGCCCCTTTAGGGGGTGAGGTGTCCCCTTCTCCCCCAAAGAGGCTCCCTTAGGTTAGGTATGCCCCTTTGTGGGGGTTCAGCTTGGGTGAGAACTCTGCCTCCAAGTTGCATGCCCCTTGCAATCCCATTTTGGGGTTGACAACAAAGGTTGGCACTCCCCTTTGGGGGGATCAGCTTGGGGGATAACTTCAAGTTGCATACCCCTTGCAACATCATTTTGGAGTTGGCAAAGGGGGTTGGGGAATTTTTTCTTTTTTCTTTTTTTTGTAACAAAGGGTGGGTGGGGCGTTGGCAACAATGGGGGATGGGGGCGCCTTGCAACAAAGGGGGGGTTGACACTCTTGCAACATTACGTAATATCATGCAACTTGCACTCTACCTTTTTACAGGTATACTACTCATGTGTAAATATACTTTTCAAAGTATGTATTCTTTTTCTTTATTAAAAAGAAAAATTTCTTGGCAAAATAAACACGTTTTGAAACGAAACATTTTTTGTTGTTAAGTGAACGCATTTCTTAAAAATGAATTAGTTTTTTACGTTTTAATTTCGTAAACGTTCCTATCTTCTAATAAAAAAAAAAATTATCTGCGGTCCACCACTGCCCAAGACCGACTGACAGATCTGAGAACCATTGTAACAAAGCCAGTTATAGCCCGTACTTTAAATTTCATCAGAATCATTTACCACTTTGCTAGAGAGAAGGCAAAGAAAGGACACTTCTAATTATGAAAACCTTGCAGTAAATAATTGTTTTGCCTGCATGGACTGGTACTGCATTTGTAAATTGTATGGTAATAGAATTAATATAATTGATTCGAAAAATAAAATGGTCATTTTCCTCCGAGTTGTTTATTCATACTGTATGTTTTGAATAGTGACTTGGACATATAATCAGTTTGCTTGTTATGTACACAAAAAACATTCATAATAAAGTACTGAGTAAATAGGGGAGCCCATATACCAATCCTTCCCCGGGGCTCGGGGCAACTCTCGGCGGCCCTGACTGTATACCATAATGTGTGTTTGGTTAAGGAGAGTGGCCAATAGGATTGTGTTCGTCCCCCCCCCCCCCACAGCTTTTTTACTCCAGTTACGCCCCTGAAACCGAGTAAGCAATGTATCGAAGCGGTCAGAAAAGCAAATAGAATTTTAGGATTTATTGGTACAACATATGAATTTAAGTCCGAAAATATAATGCTAACATTATATAATTCCTTAGTACGTCCCCACCTGGAATACTGCGTTCATTTTTGGTTCCCATATTTACGACAGAACATAAAATGTAGAATGTGCAGCGACGAGCTACTAAGATGATTTCTAGACTTAGAAACAATCATACGCTGCCCGTTTACAAACGTTACATTTATTCTCAGTTGTAAAATGGTGTATCCGAAGAGATTTAATCGAGGTGTTTAAAATTATTAAAAGGTTTTGATAATGTCGGCGCCGAAAAATATTTCACCATCAGAAATGCGGATAGAACTCGCGGTGATGGTCCGAAATTAATCAGTAAACATTTTAATTCTAATGAAGCTAACCATATTTTTTTTTCAATCGTACAGTTAATTTGTGGAATGGATTGCCAGCCAACGTAGTTCAAAGTAATTCAGTAGAGTCCTTTAAAAAAGGACTAGGTGCATATCTTGCCTTAAACCCCAAGTTAGAAGCATTTGTTAGCACATAAAAATATTGTAGATTTTTCACTCGGATTCCTTCCTCATTACTTTAAAATTTCACTCGACTTTAAATTTTCTTACATCTTTTAATCTTCTTTCTTAAACAGACAGCCTCGTCGGGACCAACCGGTCTGTTGCTGTTTTGTGACCTTTATATTCCTTTGTTATTATTGTTATATATTTTTTTTTTCAGGTGTTCCGTGCAATGATATATAATATATATTGTAATCCATAAATTTACTTTTCAACTTTTAAGGTGCACAGTACGATGATTATATTTCAGGGATGTTTTCGAGGGGGAATGGAGGGGAACGCCGTGCGCCCCCTTATTTTTAGGACAGTTTACCGTACCCCCACTTATTTTAAGGACAGTTTTACCGTACAACCCCACTTCCACTTATATTTAGAGTCACTTGTCTCTCACTTGCCAACTGAGCTTGACCAACGACAATTAAAGTACAAGATGTAGAACTCAACTCTGGTGACACATATTTTGATTTATTTGCTTCTTTATGTTGGTGTACGACTTTCGTATTATTATTATCATTACTATTATTATTCTGTATCACACACCTGACACGACCGTGACGTCATTAACCGGCTGACTAATGAGCACCTTTTGGATTCACCCACGTGGCTAGGTGAACGGAATCAGTCAAGCAGTTTGCAATCTAGAATTTTCTAGAAGTCTTCAGAGCCTAGGCCACGTTGCTTCAATAATTTTTTTACAAAATAGTGTTCACCCATTAATTTTTTTACGAAAGTATCCCTGTGTGTATATATGTACATAACACCTTTCCTTTTCTTTCAAATATTCCGTTTGATGATTCCTCATTTCACGAAGGTCAAGCTTGTCGCCCTCCTCTCGAGTTGGCCTGGTGAAGTAGAGAATTGGTTTCATATGCTCTCCACCTTACATAGCCAGGTATGCTCGGCTCATCTGGGATTGATCATAGCCAGGCGTCTGATCTTTCTTTTGAAGATATCCACCGAACACACTACACCACTTTTCACTCTCAAATTAAAACAACTGAATTTCAATTAAAATAAATGAATTTCAAATTAAAAGAAATGAATCTCAAATTAAAAGAAATGAATCTCAAATTAAAACAACTGAATTTCAAATTAAACAACTGAAGTTTAAATTAAAGCAAGTGAAATACAATTTAAAATATATGAAAGTCAATTTAAAACAGATTGTGTAAAATCTGAATGTGCATCGAAAGCTTTTATTTTATAGCTGGTGGGAGTACTTGGCATCTGAAACACGTTGGCAACATTCACAAGTCCCTAGCAACCGTTGCTATCCATGACTCGACTCTCTCAGTTACCAAGGACGTCCTCTCTGACCCGGCCAGCTCTCACTCGCTCTCACAGCTGTGTATTTCAAGGTTATTAAAAGAACTGAGTTACGCTTTACTGTGATGATTTGGATATTTTTACAATATAAATTTCTACAGGGTGATCCAAAAGTCTCTCCGCAGTAAGAAACAGCCTAATAGCCTACGCTTTGATAGATGTAGCCTAAACAAAAGGCCTAATAGCCTAGCTCCCATTATTCAATCATGGACGAGAAATAACTGTGGAGAGACTTTTGGATCACCCTGTAGAAATTTATATTGTAAAAATAATCCAAATCATCACAGTAAAGCGTAACTCAGTCTTTGTGAAGTTTCTCTGAATCCCTTTCTAGCTGACTAATGTCTTCTTTTTTATATAGGGATTTTAGGACCGAGCAGTATTCCAATTTGGGTATGATCAATGTTTTCAATAGGGGAATCATTATATTCCTATCCCATCGTTTAAAGGTTCTCAGTATCTGCCCAGTCAGGGCCGTTTCTAGCCATTAGGGGGCCCTAAGCAGTATACCCATTTGAGGCCCCACCCCTCCATCCACCAACTCACGCCTTACTACATCACCTCAGCACACACATACAAAAAATGGCTGTGTTAATAAAAAACAATTATGAAACAATTTTAATGAAACATTTATGTCCAAAACAACAAATATGTACTTTCAGAAGACAAACAGAAAAAATACTCTTCATGAAATTCCTGAAAATTAGCTTATACATTATTTAGAATAAATGGCACAGAACTATGTATAAAAAAATAATGCAATTATCAACTACCAAACAATTACTAACTATACGATACAATCGTGTAATAGCTAACAGTTATACAGAACAGTTTGTATCTTCAAAATTTTTGCCTCCTAGATTTTTTCTGGGCGAAATCATCAATAACATCATCATATGAAATCTCCCTGCCAACGTCCTGGTTGATGCTTATGATGCCAAGGCCAATGAGGCGATCCTGCCCCATTGATGATCTGAGGTAGTTCTTGATTAGCTTCATCTTCGAGAACCTCCAATCATGATAATAATGATAATAATAATAATAATAATAATAATAATAATGTTATACAATACTAGAAAAATTAAGCATTTAGGAAAGTATAAGCATATAGTAAGAATAAAGTTAAATAATATAGAAATAAGATCTCACAATAGTTATTTACACATAACGACCAAAACGTTTCGTTTGTCTCCGTTTTATCACATTTGTCTCATACAAAAACTTTAATTAATACGACAACAATAATAATAATAAGGGTAATAATAATAATAATAATAATATTAACATTAATATTAATAATAACTTCAGCTATATTCCTATTCTTGCCCACTGAGCTATGACCTGGGAGCCTGTCTAGAGGCCCCCTAGTAGCAGCGGGGCCCTAAACGGCCGCTTAGTCTGCTTATGCCAGGAAACGGCTCTGTGCCCAGTTATTCTCTTTGCTCTGTTTACTGCTATCTTATTTTGTGTTTCAAATTTCGCGTCATCAGTCATTACAACACGTAAACCTTTTGCTTTACAATTTCTCTGAATTTCCTGTATTTCGGGTATGTGGGGCAGAGTATTCCATGCATTTTAAGTCCTCCCTTTTTCAGTACATTAACAGTTGAAATTTCTCGGTGTTAAAATTCATATTGTTGTCTTTCAACCACTTGTAGATTCTGTTCATGTCTGTTTGTAGAGATCCTACATCATCTGGGTTTCTTATTTTCCTACTGATCTTTGTACTATCGGCAAACGATGTTACTGTGCTGTCCCTGGTAACGTCCTCATCTATGTCAGTCAGCATGATTATGAAGAGTAATGGAGCTAATACTGTTCCTTGTGATACTGAGCTGAGGACCTCTGACTCTGATGAAGATATTCCTTGTACTGTAATGACTTGCCGTCGCTCACTAAGGAAATTATTATATATATCCATTTCCCTACTTTTCCTATTATTCCCATATATTTCAGTTTATGTATTATGATTCCATGGTCACACTTGTCGAACGCTTTGGCAAAGTCTGTGTATATTACATCATAATTTTCATTACTTTAAAGTGCATCAATAATGTTGTTGTAGTGTTCCATTAGTTGTGATAGGCATGATCTGCCTGACCGGAACTCATGGTGATTATTTAATTTCTTCTGAATTTCCACAGTCATAGATTTTTTCTCTAACTATTTTTTTAAATATTTCAGTGAGACGAGATGTAAGCGACACTGGCCTATAGTTTTTGGCCTTAGTTGTATGGGCACAAAATGGACGAGTGCAAGAATGTTGCAAGATATAATGATCAATGTTGCAAAGGGGGAGGGGTATGTTGGAAAGAGGGAGATATATGTTGCAAAATGGGGAGGGGTATGCAATGAATGGGGGTGGGGAGATGCTGCAGGTGCAACAAGGGGTCATGAAACTTGGAGGCGGCGTTATCCACCAAGAGAAAGACAGGAGAAGGAGAAAGCAAGAGAGGTGTTCACCTGGCAGGAGCCAAGTGCACACTAGGACTTCAGCCGAGTGGCCTTTGTCTTATAGGCCCCTAATCAGCCAGTTGGCTTAGAAGGAGCCAAGGGGGAGAGGGGAGGGTGAGGGGAAGGGGTCTTCGGGGGAAGAAGGAAGGATGACCTCCCCCCAAAGGGGTTGCCTTAACTTAAGAGAGAAAGAGAAAGGATAGACGGAGGAGGGCTTTGCAGAACAAGGTGGGGCGTCCTAACCTCCCCAAAGGGAAACTAAGTTAAGTCTTAACCTAAGAAGGAAGGAAGGAGAGATCTTTATTCAACAGCTGTCATCATCAAACTGCCAGCCCCGAAGCAAAGCGGGTCTTATATAGAGGAAGGTTGAGTTGCCAGATACCATTTTTTATTTTAATTGTACAGGTATACATTATTAGGGTGAGTTGCTAAACCACCATTTATTTTAATTCGTTACCAAAGCATACAGACTTTCTGAAACCGAAATTGACAATAAAAAATTCAATATGTTTATTAATCATTGTAAATAAATAGAATTTGCCTTCTACTGCACAAAGAATAATATAATACGAAATGTACAATCGTCAAAATAATAGTTCAGACGAAACACACACACACACAATTGAACAA
Source organism: Bathynomus jamesi (assembly GCA_023014485.1). Taxonomy (NCBI): domain Eukaryota; kingdom Metazoa; phylum Arthropoda; class Malacostraca; order Isopoda; family Cirolanidae; genus Bathynomus; species Bathynomus jamesi. Next base: position 193,636 of record JAJOZX010007888.1, read on the forward strand.
CTTTCTCCTTACCATATATATATATATATATATATATATATATATATATATATAACTGTCTATTTAATTTTGTCATTCCTTATATATATATATAAACAGATTTTCACCTTAAAGTGAATTAATTATTAGAACAATATTAACATTAAAAAAATTCACTAAACAATTGGATTAGCAAAAGAAATCGTTCCATTAACATCCGGGAAATAAGTACATTAACTGTGTCTATTTTCTTTTGTCATTCCTCTCTCCTCTCTCTCTCTCTCTCTCTCTCTCTCTCTATATAATATATATATATATATATAGAAAGAATCATATTAACTGTCTATTTAATTTTGTCATTCCTTATATATATATATATATATATATATATATATATATATATATATATATATACACCTTACCTTAAATTTACCTTAAAGCGCTTCTGCCTCAAGGGTGCGCTGCTCCCACGAAGTCCACTCAGCGCCTCCTGAGGCGGGGCCACGACGGGGTCGCCACCCTTCTTTTCTCTTGCTCCTGCCATACGATTTGGTCCCCTATTGAATTTGTGGGGGCTGGTCTGGCAGAGGAATACCCTGACACTGTGGGTTGGTCGGGTATGTTGGCTAAAAACATGTCCAAGTGTTTTTTAAAAGTATCTACTGGGACTGCACTTATATCTCTAAGGTACTGAGGCAAGGAGTTAAACAGGCGAGAACCCTGCCTAGAGATACTATTATATTGAAGGGTTTGAATCCTTCTCAGACTGTTTGGTGGGAGGTGATATTTTTTACACATTCTGCCAGTTCTTGTTAAGGTGAGCACAATTGGTTCAGTATTGGGGGCAACTAAAAGCCCTTCTAGAATTTTCCAGGTGTAGATTAGGATGTATCTCTCAAACCTTCTCTCTATGGAATAAAGGTTGAGGCCTCTAAGCCTATCCCAGTAGTTTAATTTGTTTTTACTCACCTGTTGCCCATCAGGTTATTTAATATACGAGGTAAAGGTTCTTTGTAGGCCCTCAATTTTTTGCAATTCATTCTGTTTGTGGGAAACCATAATTGAGAGCAGTAGTCAATGCGTGGAAGGACAAGTGATTTCCACAGGGTAAGCATGGTCATACTGTCCCTAGTTCTGAATGTCCTCAGTATATATCCTATTAGTTGTTTGCATGATGAGGTTACTTTGTCAATGTGCCTGTTGAATGTTGCATCTTCAGATAATATAATCCTAGATCCCTGACATGATCAGTTTGTGCAATATCTTTTCCTGTGGGTCCAGTGTAGTTGAATTGTTCTTTCAGGTATTTATTTGGTCCATACTTAATTAGTTCAAATTTGTCTTCATTGAAGGCCATATTGTTTGCATCTGCCCATGCATATATAG
>JAJOZX010007889.1:0-205357 GCA_023014485.1 Bathynomus jamesi
CCTCATGTCTAAATGTTCCTTAACTTTCAGTATTTTTGGTTCTGTGTGCAGGTGTTCTGTTGGTGTTGTTTGAGTGCATCCTGTAATGATACGAAGTGCGTTGTTTGGTATTGTTTGTAAGGTGTTTATGTATGTGTTTGAGATAATGGGTGCCCAGCATGGGCTAACATAGTCCATAACTGAACGAATATATTGTTTGTATATGAGTGATGTTTCCTGCTGGTGTCCAAAGTTTGTGCCTGTTAGTACCCTAAGCGTGTTAAGTCTTGACGTACATTTGTTTTTAATGTCCTGAATGTGGTTTGAAAACGATAATGATGTGTTGTATGTGACTCCAAGTATTTTGGTCCTGTGAGTGTGTGGAATGTTGGTGTTGTTTAGTGTAATCTGTGGAGTTATCTGGTGTTCTTTTGTATTGCTTGTAAGCAAGGTGATGGTTGATTTTGTGGGCACTACTTTGAGTCTATTGTGTGTGAGCCAGTCTTGTATACTGTTTATGTATGTATGTTTGTAGGTTATTTGTAGCGGTGTCGATGTTGTTGTGGGTGGATGTTAGAGTGATGTCATTTTCATATGATGATAAGGTAAGCTTGTTATCTATCGGTGTTGGAATGTCATGCATATATAAGTTGAACAGTGTTGGTGAGAGAACAGAGCCTTGAGGGACCCCGTTCGGAAAAAGCTTGTTTTTGGATGACTTGCCATTAAATGTGACATGTGAGTATCTTCCTGAAAGATAGTTGCTCAGCCACCTTTTGGTGTTATTGTGCATGTTTGTGTTGAGTATTTTGTTTATGAGAGGGAAGCGTGGGATAGCATCAAATGCTTTACTAATGTATATTGTTGCTAAAAGTGTACGTTGAGCTGGTCGTCTGGAGTTGATGCCAGCCATGATGTGCTACGTGAGGTTAGTGAGTAATTTCGTGGTTGAGTGGTGAGGTCTGAATCCATGTTGAGTAGGCGATAGTGGTATGTGTGGGTTGGTGATTTGTAAGATTAGTCTTTCTGTTACTTTGGAAGGTGTGCATAATAAAGTAATGGGTCTATAGGAAACTGGTTCTGTTGGATTTTTGTTTGGTTTGAGTAGTGTAATAATTTTACCTTGTTTCCATATGTCAGGAATAATACAGTGTTGGTATGAATGTGTGCTGATATTTGTGAGAGCTAGTATTCCCTCTGGGCCCAAGTGTTTAAGGTGTATGTTAGATATGTCGTCTGGTCCAGTAGCCTTCGATTTCTGAGTGTTTTTGATGATCTTGGTGGTCTGGTCTGTATTGAAGGGTGTAATGATCGTGTCGAGTCTGTAGGTTTTCTTGTGTCTGGCTGTTTGTCTGTCTGTAGTAGTAGTAGTAGTAGAACTGGACTATTTCATGCTATTTTTGACCATACCCGAGTGAAAATAATAAAAACAGTCAAATACGCATTATATATTTATAATAAAATAAGCGTGACTACATATATGTGGCAGTATCAGGGACTCGATGCTGATCACGCTAAATATAGCCCATTCCAGCTGATAACACAGGCAGACTTCCAAGCACCACCACGTGCGTCGCTGTTAATGGCTCAGATTTAATTTTTATTGCTTTTATTTATTGTAAAATTATTACCTTGTAAACTATAAGAATAAAAATGGTTTTTATTTACTTTAAAAGTAGCGAGTAGCGGTTGGAATTCTTCCCCTACTGCTTTCACAGTGGCAGTAGCAGTAGCAGTGGCGCTGCCGCTACTAAAAAAGTAGCGACGCTACTCCCAACATTGCATACCACTATTCGTGTAAGGTTTGACTAAATTGTAGGTTCACTCTTCCACAATTTGACGCCTAGATAATAAAAAGATCTTTGGTTTTAAGGAAATTAAAAAAAATTTATTTGTTTTGGAAATTTCTACGTTGTTACAGAGTACCGCAGCACGCTTTAAAGGCATTTTGCATTTATTTACAACATACAATTTTAATCAACTTTGAATGCTTTAAATATGAAACTCCATTAGTTTTTTATTTACAGTTGAGTCATTACGTCATCAACCTCCAGCATCTTTGATTGGCTGCAAAATGTCCTCAGTCCGAGTTGCATGATTATAATATTGAAATTTTTAAGAATATTAATTAATTTTAAAAATATAAACTAAATACATAATTTTATAAAAATAAAGGTATTTTCCTGTTATCCCGGACCCCAGACTTTTTACCAGTTGTCAGACTTCAATTTTAACACAGAATATTTTCGTTAAAACTAACGAAAATATCACGACTTAACCTAACCAATTATCAAGGGCGTACAGTTTACCTAACCTGGCATTCAATTAACCTAATTAGTTGGTAGGGTTAGGTTAAGTTGTGATATTTTCATTAGTTTTAACGAAAATATTCTGTCAAAATTGAAGTCTGGCAAGCAACTGGCAAAACGTCTGGGGTCTGGGATAACAGGAAAGGATGCTTGTAGGTTATCTCCCCCCCCCACCAATTTTGACAGAATATTTTCGTTGAAACTAACGAAAATATCACGACTTAACCTAACCAATTATCAAGGGCGTACAGTTGATCTATTAGTAAATAGTAAATACTATTCCAGAAACAAACAATGTTATAATTAATAATACGCCCTTGATAATTGGTTAAGTTAAGTCGTGAAATTTTCGTTAGTTTTAACGAAAATATTCTGTCAAAATTGGTGGGGGGAGATAACCTACAAGTACCCAGGAAAGTACCAAAATAAATTTTATACGTTGGAATTAAGTAACAAAAGTTGCTTGATTCACTCCATTTTAAAAACATATACACCTATTTGGCTACTCAGTTTGGGTTATAAGCGCAGGCATTTACACAAGAGTAATCCCCAAGACTATATATATATATATATACACTAGTACAGTTCCCGCCGCTTCGCTGACGGTTAGACAGGCTAAACTACAAAAAAAGAACCCAGCCGTTAAAATTTTGAGCTTCACATTGTGTCAACATTTCTGAATCTGGTATCTCCCAAAACCTCCTCACCCCCATTCATACAACTTGGGGGCTAACCCCCTCCCCATTACCCCACCCATCCCCCATTACCCCCACCCTTCCCCCATTGCTAAACTACAGAAAAGAACACAGTCATGAAAATCTTGAGCTTCACATTGCCTCCCGTAATACAATTTCTGAATTTTTTTTACAATTTCTGAATTTTTTTCTCAAAATTTCTGAAAGTGTGACGGACAGACGGACAGCTCTCTTATTATAATATATATATATATATGAAAATTATTTCACGAAAGTAACACGTGAAAAATATTTATGATGAATAAAACCACGAAGGAAAGGAAACACACAATGGTGCTCAAGCGCTTTCGTCTAATGACATCCTCAGGAACACTGAAGTACATAAAGAGTTAGTTATTTATTTATTTGTTGGGTTCAAAATCCCAGCTGAGCCGTGAACGGCCAAGTTCTAAAGGGCCAGTTCAACCTACAGCCCAAGTTAGGCTAAAATTAAAACTTACGGATTTGAGATCCTATTAGGTCCTACCTCAGGGTTGCTGACTCGATGTGGGCCTACCTTAGGCCTCAGTTGTATGAATTTAAGATAAAAACAAAAGGGGCACTATTTATGGTATTCTTTCTCAACCTTACAACAACAACACAACCTGGACTATTGCTTGCACGATGCAACAATCTTGTATCTAAACAACCAAACTGAATTGCAAGAGAGCTCTCTATAAGACCACACCCTGTAAGTACGACGTTCCACAAACGAGTACAAAGGACGCGCAGCGCCCCAAAATGATGCCACCAGAGTGGCCAAACAATGATGCCACAAAAGCCCAAAAATGCTAGCTCTAAATTAAGTTAATTTTTCACTAACCTTACAATTATGAGATGGATATATATACACCTTAACTTAATATATACAAGCTATGCTGCATCAATCAGCTTAGTCATCATATCGCCTTGGGACAACAATGGTTCTTCCTCTTCTAGATTTTCTAACAATTACAGCCTATACATAGGTTACAGATTAAAAAAAAATATATATATATATATATACAGATATATATATATATAATATATATATATATATATATAATATATATATATATGATGAATAAAACAACAAAGGAAAGGAAACACAGATGGTGCTCAAGCGCTTTCGTCTAATGACATCCTCAGGAACACTGAAGTACATAAAGAGATACAACCTATATATAGGTTACAGAAAAAAAAAATCTATATATATATATATATATATATATATATATATATATACAATAAACGGAAAAACAAAATTAAAGGATTGTGGAAGGGGCACACAAATTTATAAGGAAAACTATCGATTTTTAGCACAAGATTAAAAGAATTGTTTCCAACAATGTTATAGATAAAAAAAAAAATATATATATATATATATATACAAATTTATACTGGAAATCTGGCCGGGTTTTAGCACTGCTCTTTTTGTATAAAAAAAAAAAAAAATTGAACAATTATCGATTTTTAGCACAAGATTAAAAGAATTGTTTCCAACCAATGTTATAGATAAAAAAATAAAATATATATACAAATTTATACTGGAAATCTGCCCGGGTTTTAGCATAAAAAAATTAAAAAAATAAAATATATATACAAATTTATACTGGAAAACTGCCCGGGTTTTAGCACTCTGCCCTATTTTTTTTATATAAAAATTGAAAAATAAAGTTAGTGGCATACAAATTTACCAAGATTTAGCGTTCTACCTTTCTTATCTAAATCTGTTTGAAGGAATTCAAAACAACAGGATCGAGTTGAAAAAGACCTTTGCTTATGTTGAAGTTATTTGAAAGTTGGATAATGGCAGACTCAAGAATATTTATTAACAATGTTGCTAGATGAATAAAACTGAAGCATTATTCCAATCAATACAGTGGGATAACTCTGACAAATGGACAAAAAGGCACTGGACAACTGTCCTGTTCTAACGGAATATTGATGCTGTTTTATACGTGTGTGCAAATCCTTTCCCGTCTGACCTATGTAAAAGGAATCACATTGTTTACAACCAATTTTATAGATAATGCCTGAATTATTGGTAGGGCTATTTTTTACTATGATATTTTTCACAATATTGTTATATGAAAATACTACATTAATATCCAAAAGTTTAAGTACATTAGCAATGCCTAAAAAGCCCGGGAAAAATGGAAGTACTAAAATATTTTTTGACAAAGTACGAGTGTTATTATTGACGATAGAAAGTTCGTTTTGCCTTGTTGAGACAAGATTCCATAAACGCAGATGGATAACACAATCACTTCCAATACCGTTGATTTTTTCCAATTCGGCATCGATGTATTCCGGACTGGCGATCCTAAGGGCGCGGAGAAACATTGATGAAAAAATGGCCTTCTTAGTGGGGGTGTCATGTCCCGAGTAAAAGTGTACGTAGGACAAATTGTTTTTTTTCCGATAGATACTAAACTTAAAACCTGGGCTTTCCCTATGTACACGCACATCCAAAAATGGGATTGAATTGTCTTGTTCCACTTCTAAAGTAAACTTAATGGAGGGGACTTGATCATTTAACTGAAGGAGGAAGTTATCCAGGTCACGATTCATGGGCCAGATACACAAAATATCGTCGACGTACCGCAACCAAGGGATGCCAACCCCCAGGATTCTCGGAATGTAAGTAATTTCGAAAAACTCCATATAAATATTGGAGAGGAGGGGCGATAAGGGGTTGCCCATAGCCATCCCAAAAACTTGTTGATAATACTCGTTATTGAAAGTGAATTTACAGTCTTTGATGCAAAGCTTAATAAGTTCCAAAACAATGTGTGAAGGTAGTGGCAGGTCATACTTATGTAATTCTTGGGAGAGAAAGTCAAGCATATCATCAATCGGCACTTTTGTAAACAATGAACAAACGTCAAAACTGATCAATCTATCGTTAGTTTCAGTACGTGCATTATTCAATTTTTCAGTAAGATCCATGGAATTTTTTACATGTGAATCAGAGATAGTTCCGAGAATGGGGGACAAGACTTTGACAAGCCATTTGGAGAGTTTATAAGTAATAGAGCCCACCGAGCTAATAATAGGGCGCATAGGGTTGCCAGGTTTGTGGGTTTTAATAAGACCGTAAAGGTAGGGCAGAGCAGGTGAAGTGGACATGAAAAGCGGAATTAAGTCCTTATGATCTTTGAGAATGCGTTTCAAGCCACTATTAAATGATTTGATGACGTCATCCTGCGGGTTCTTCCTAAGTTTGTGTATGTGGCGGGGTCCTGGAGAAGCTCGTTCATCTTTCCGATGTAGTCCACTTTGTCCATAATAACTATGGTGTTAGCCTTGTCTGCTTTAGTAATATGGAGCTCCCCATCTTTTTTAATTGTGAGAGGCTATTGCGAAAACGTTTAGGAAAGTTATCTTCGTAATTACCATTCGCCGCACTATAAACGAGGCCTTTAACTATGTTAAACAAATACTGAGGGAGATTACACTGTTTTTCAAAACACGCGAGACTGTAACAAATTTGTAAAGCCGAAGGTTTTTTAACAATAAAAAAGGACATACCATATCCAAGGGCACTTTTTGCATCGTCACTAATGTTTTTCGAAGAAAGGTTCAAAACACACTTTGAGCTTGCTTTTTTACTCCACTGACTATTCGAATGAGACTTTTAATTTTTCGATCCAAAATGTTACGAAGTGAAGTTCTCCGACGCAACTCGTTGTAAATTTCATCAAACAAAGGTTGGATCCACGGTTGGGGAATAACGGTTACAAAATTATGTTTGGCGATGTTTAAATTTTGAAGGCGGACCACTCATTTTGTCTGGTGACTTCAATATGTTTCTTTAAAATTAATCTGCTGAAGTTGTTGAACGGATGGTCGTCAATTTGTCTGAGGCGAATCGGAAGCAGGGATTTGGGAAGAACTTGCTCCTCTAGACACTTAGTAAGAAACTTCGTCGGATACGAATTGCATGCCCCTTCATTAATGTAGAAGAAAACACGGACACAAACGGAGACAAGAGAGGGAACAGCAAGCCGAAGGAACGCGTGGTGCATTATATGAAAATTATTTCACGAAAGTAACACGTGAAAAATATTATGATGAATAAACCACAAAAAAAACACAATTTTGTAACCGTTATTCCCCAACCGTGGATCCAACCTTTGTTTGATGAAATTTACAACGAGTTGCGTCGGAGAACTACTTCACTTCGTAACATTTTGGATCGAAAATTAAAAGTCTCATTCGAATAGTCAGTGGAGTAAAAAAGCAAGCTCAAAGTGTGTTTTGAACCTTTCTTCGAAAAACATTAGTGACGATGCAAAAAGTGCCCTTGGATATGGTATGTCCTTTTTTATTGTTAAAAAACCTTCGGCTTTACAAATTTGTTACAGTCTCGCGTGTTTTGAAAAACAGTGTAATCTCCCTCAGTATTTGTTTAACATAGTTAAAGGCCTCGTTTATAGTGCGGCGAATGGTAATTACGAAGATAACTTTCCTAAACGTTTTCGCAATAGCCTCTCACAATTAAAAAAAGATGGGGAGCTCCATATTACTAAAGCAGACAAGGCTAACACCATAGTTATTATGGACAAAGTGGACTACATCGGAAAGATGAACGAGCTTCTCCAGGACCCGCCACATACAGCAAACTTAGGAAGAACCCGCAGGATGACGTCATCAAATCATTTAATAGTGGCTTGAAACGCATTCTCAAAGATCATAAGGACTTAATTCCGCTTTTCATGTCCACTTCACCTCTCTGCCCTACCTTTACGGTCTTATTAAAACCCACAAACCTGGCAACCCTATGCGCCCTATTATTAGCTCGGTGGGCTCTATTACTTATAAACTCTCCAAATGGCTTGTCAAAGTCTTGTCCCCCATTCTCGGAACTATCTCTGATTCACATGTAAAAAATTCCATGGATCTTACTGAAAAATTGAATAATGCACGTACTGAAACTAACGATAAGATTGATCAGTTTTGACGTTTGTTCATTGTTTACAAAAGTGCCGATTGACGATATGCTTGACTTTCTCTCCCAAGAATTACATAAGTATGACCTGCCACTACCTTCACACATTGTTTTGGAACTTATTAAGCTTTGCATCAAAGACTGTAAATTCACTTTCAATAACGAGTATTATCAACAAGTTTTTGGGATGGCATGGGCAACCCCTTATCGCCCCTCCTCTCCAATATTTATATGGAGTTTTTCGAAATTACTTACATTCCGAGAATCCTGGGGGTTGGCATCCCTTGGTTGCGGTACGTCGACGATATTTTGTGTATCTGGCCCATGAATCGTGACCTGGATAACTTCCTCCTTCAGTTAAATGATCAAGTCCCCTCCATTAAGTTTACTTTAGAAGTGGAGCAAGACAATTCAATCCCATTTTTGGATGTGCGTGTACATAGGGAAAGCCCAGGTTTTAAGTTTAGTATCTATCGAAAAAAAAAACAATTTGTCCTACGTACACTTTTACTCGGGACATGACACCCCACTAAGAAGGCCATTTTTCATCAATGTTTCTCCGCGCCCTTAGGATCGCCAGTCCGGAATACATCGATGCCGAATTGGAAAAAATCAACGGTATTGGAAGTGATCTGTGTTATCCATCTGCGTTTATGGAATCTTGTCTCAACAAGGCAAAACGAACTTTCTATCGTGTCAATATAACACTCGTACTTTGTCAAAAAATATTTTAGTACTTCCATTTTTCCCGGGCTTTTTAGGCATTGCTAATGTACTTAAACTTTTGGATATTAATGTAGTATTTTCATATAACAATATTGTGAAAAATATCATAGTAAAAAATAGCCCTACCAATAATTCAGGCATTATCTATAAAATTGGTTGTAAACAATGTGATTCCTTTTACATAGGTCAGACGGGAAAGGATTTGCACACACGTATAAAACAGCATCAATATTCCGTTAGAACAGGACAGTTGCCAGTGCCTTTTTGTCCATTTGTCAGAGTTTCCCACTGTATTGATTGGAATAATGCTTCAGTTTTATTCATTCTAGCAACATTGTTAATAGAAATATTCTTGAGTCTGCCATTATCCAACTTTCAAATAACTTCAACATAAGCAAAGGTCTTTTTCAACTCGATCCTGTTGTTTTGAATTCCTTCAGAACAGATTTAGATAAGAAAGGTGGAACGCTAAATCTTTGGTAAATTTGTATGCCACTAACTTTTATTTTTCAATTTTTATATACAAAAAATAGGGCAGAGTGCTAAAACCCGGGCAGTTTTCCAGTATAAATTTGTATATATATTTTTTTTATTTTATTTTTTTATCTATAACATTGGTTGGAAACAATTCTTTTAATCTTGTGCTAAAAATCGATAGTTTTCCTCATAAATTTGTGTGCCCCCTTCCACAATCCTTTAATTTTGTTTTTCCGTTTATTGTATATATATATATATATATATATATTTTTTTTTTTTTTTCTGTAACCTATATATAGGTTGTATCTCTTTATGTACTTCAGTGTTCCTGAGGATGTCATTAGACGAAAGCGCTTGAGCACCATCTGTGTTTCCTTTCCTTCGAGGTTTTATTCATCATAAATACTTTTCACGTGTTACTTTCGTGAAATAATTTTCATATATAATATATATATATATATAAATATATATATATATATATATATATATATATATATATATATATATATATATAATAAACGGAGAGATAAAAATAAAAATTAAACATTAAAGGATTGTGGGAGGAGCATACAAATTTGTAAGGAAAAACTACCCATTTTTAGCACAAGATCATTGGTTGGAAACAATTCATTTGATCTTGTGCTAAAAATGGGTAGTTTTTCCTTACAAATTTGTATGCTCCTCCCACAATCCTTTAATGTTTAATTTTTATTTTTACCTCTCCGTTTATTGGATATATATATATATATATTTATATATATATACATACACACACACACACACACACATATATATATATATATTATTTTTTTTCCTGCAACCTATATATAGGCTGTAACTTTTTATGTACTTCAGTGTTCCTGAGGGTGTCATTAGACGAAAGCGCTTGAGCACCATTCTGTGTTTCCTTTCCTTCGTTGTTTTATTCATCATATATATATAATATATATATTATAATGTTTCAGACGAACAAAGACCCTAAGCTCCACTCATGGCTGGTCTACCTAACTGTGTTCGTAATTGTGTATTGTGCATGTCCTCCGTGGTGGCGGAGGGGACCTACAATTTTACGTGGGTTCCGAACCACTAAGAACATAAGAAATTTTTATAGTGGGCACACTAGGGGCCACTTCGCCTATCGAGGTGGCTCCATTATGTAAAAACTGCCTGTACATTGGCAACAACCAATTTTTACAAAACTAAATAATTATCAATTTAAAACTAAAGATAGAATCTCTGGATCCAGAGGATCAAGTCATAATAGACTACTATCCACAAATATGTTACAATATATGGTAATTATTCGTTTTTTGACCCAGTCTCTTTTTATAATGAGAGCAAACTTTTCTGGTCAATTTTGAAGTGTTCTGCACGAATCTGCCATCCGTTTCCTGTGCAAATGCGTAGTTTTCGAGATATCATCATCTCGAAAACTACGCATTTGCACAGGAAACGGATGTCAGATTCGTGCAAAACAACTCAAAATCGACCAGAAAAGTTTGCATTCATGCTAAACACAACATAACCTACCGTAACCTAACCTAGCCTAACCAGTCAGCTTATTTTGGAGGATATAGTTCTGCAATTGCAGTAAGGAAGTGATGCAGAACTGTAGAATCATCAGGATGTTCTACCGGGAACAAGTATCGTGCAAAATATTTCTGGTAATGAGGGCATCTGTTCCCAGCACGTAAAACCCACGATTTCACATCCTTCCACAAGCGTTCAATGTTTTGCATGTGGATGATGTGGTCTTGGGGATCCACAAAATTTTCACTGTGATTAATTTGCTTATGGGTGTAGGTAGCCCTATCTTCATCGAGGCCAACAAGGCGGATTAGGTCTTCAAAATCAAGTTCACAAGATTGACACGTCATGGTTCTAGAACGAAAATCACCAAACTAACGAGTAACAGAAAGAAGTAGGCAAAATCAAGAAAAAGTAGCCAAACATAAACAAAGGTTATAGTTGAATGAAAATCTCCAAAAAAGGTAGCCAAAATAAACGAATTAATCGAAATTTATATACATACATATTAAAAAGTAAAAAAAATTTTTTTTATGAAAAAGTACATTTTATACAAATTTGGACAAGATAATATATATATATTTTCTTATTCAGTTTTGATTGGTTATTCAATATATATTGCTGTTATAGCTGGGTGTGACTGGGTCAAAAAATGAATAATAACCCAATATATATATATATATCGACTTCAGATAATTGTTTAGAACAATAACTGGAGGATGTAAATAGCCTTATTGGCTGAGCTCCTCCATATAAAACTTCAAACAATCAATCAATCAACAATAACACTGTTCAATTTCCATGAATTATGCATTCATAGATTCGTTTTTATATTAGAGATGCATTTTTTATTACATATTTGACAAATGGTTAATGCTTTTAATTAATGCACTAAATTAGTTATTTTTTGAATAATTGTAAATTAAACATGGTGGGCAGAGCTATAATTGAATGCCTGGTTACGTCAACTGAATGCCCGGGTAGGTTAATTGAGTGCTCAGTTAACCAATCGTCAAGGGTGTACAGTTGACCTAACTTTGATATACTGTATCTAACCACTCATGAAGGGTGTCCGGTTGACCTAACCAGGCATTCAATTAACCTAACCAGGCATTCAATTAGAGGTCTGCCCACCATGTTTTATGGTTATTATTGAATGTTTGGTTATTATGTATTTTATCACACTCAGTCATTTTACACACCAAAATACATTTTTCTAGTAGTATTTGATGTGATTTGTTCAAATATGACCTCCATTTCCGTCGGAAATGAGATCCAACAAAGTTATAGTACTTTGAAGTTTGGCTCATTTTCAAGGGAAATGGAAGTCAAAATCTAAGCAAAACACATCAAATATTACTAGAAAAATGTATTTTGGTATTAATTAACCTAACCTAACCTACCTTACCTAACCTACCATGGCTAAACGACTAACCTGGCTAAACGAGCCTAACCCTGGCTAAACGAGCCTAGAGTATTACCTTATTATGGATTAAGTGGTGGATACAGACGAGAGCTCGTTTAGCCAGGGTTAGGATCGTTTAGCCAGGGTTAGGCTCGTTTAGCCAGGGTTAGGCTCATTTAGCCATGGTTAGGTAAGGTTAGGTTAGGTTAATTAATACCAAAATACATTTTTCTAGTAATATTTGATGTGTTTTGCTTAGATTTTGACTTCCATTTCCCTTGAAAATGAGCCAAACTTCAAAGTACTATAACTTTGTTGGATCTCATTTCCGACGGAAATGGAGGTCATATTTGAACAAATCACATCAAATACTACTAGAAAAATGTATTTTGGTGTGTAAAATGACTGTGATAAAATACATAATAACCGAATGTTTCACCAACAGTGACCTTGAAGGCCAATAATTACTAAGTTTAGTACTCTATATTATCATGGTGGCGAAGCCCCCCCTGGTTAGTACTACACGCAATCGGAGAATACACGGGTTAAGGTTAGGTTAGGTTAGGTTATATATAAAACAGGAAAACTTTAATGTTTCATAACTTTGTTTTGGTTCATTTGTGCAAAATATGAAGGTCATATTTGAACAGGAACACGCCAAAATACATTAGAAAAATATATTTTGGATATTAATTTCAGTGTTGGTGAAACATTCATTCTGTTGCCTATCAAGGAAATCCAAGTCATGAGCTACATTTTAATAATAATAATAATAATAAAATCTTGCAAAATGTTAATCTCAAGTCAGCTAATGAACATACAACTATTTACTACCACCAAAGTAGCCTATATAACTTGAGCTAAGAATATATACTGTATATAGTCTACAAACTATCTCTTTCATTCATGAAAGTATAAAAAATTTTCTTAAAATTAACTAATAGTTACTGCTTATCACATCATATGGCAAGTCATTCCTAAAAACTACGACTGACTGAAAAAGTATTTTTGTTGACATAAGAACATAAGAAATTTTTATAGTGGGCACACTAGGGGCCACTTCGGCCCATTGAGGTGGCTCCACTATGTAAAAACTGCCTGTACATTGGCAATAACCAATTTTTATAAAACTAATTAAGTATCAATTTAAAACTAATTAATTATCAATTTAAAACTAATTAAGTATCATTTTAAAACTAAAGATAGAATCTCTGGATCCAGAGGATCACAGTCATAATAGGCTACTATCCACAAATATGTTACACTCTATATCTATTTATAACTGACATGCAAATATATCAGATCCAAAGAATCCAGTCAATTTCATTATGGTACCCATCAATACCAGTACCTTGCCAACCAAAAATAAGTCACGGTCCATATCACTTGTGGACCAAGTCACAATTTATAATTATATACATTACAATATATATACTTAGGAGGAAAAGTGTAGGTGTGGCTGTAAAGATTGTACAGTAATGTAGAAATGTGTGTGCACCCATTTTGGGTCTCATTTAAAGGTGTTTGTGGGGCAAGTGAAGATTGTGAGTTTTTCAATACCTTGCAGTACTATGGGGGCACCCCTCAGCAGAGGAATCTCTTTAAATGGGGTGTGTAAGGACAGAGAGTATCCCCTAACCCAAGATGCTACTTCCCTATATCCCACAAGACCTGTGTTGAGCTGTGGGATCTATCACCCAAATGCACATAATATATATGAAATAAACTAGTACCATTCATGTAATAAAAATAGGCTTAAACACCATCACCAGATGTCCCTTGCAGACATCAAACTATTCAACCTTCTTTTGAAAGAATCAAGTGTATCTGAAGTCACCACTTCTTCTGTCAGACTGTTCCAAAACTTAATTACTCTATTTGTAAAATTGTTTTCTTAAATTTGTTCTATATCTTGGCTTAAATAATTTCATACTATGACCTCTTGTCTGGTTATTGTGATCTTTAATGAAAAGAGACTCAAAATCTCTTGTCCAACCCTTTTATCATTTTATACACCTCAATCATACCCCTTAACCACCTCCTTTTTAATGAGAACATGCTTAGATATGCCAGTCTTTCCTTATATGTCAATTGTCTTAGAGATGGGATCATTCTTGTTGCTCATTTCTGTACTTTTTCCAGTTTTTCAATATCTTGTATCAAATAGGGACTATTAAGTTCTATTAAGTCTACAGGGTGTTCAAAAAGTCCCATCACCCCCTACAAAATATACATGTTATATTACCAATTTTATTTTTGTATGGTTAATTGTATTTATATGTGGTAGGTGTAATTTAAGAAACAAGTTGCTAGCAATAATTACTTTAATTACAGTAAATACAGTTAGTAATCAGGAACAATAAAAAACCATTTACAGGCTTCATATCATTTCTGCATGTCTGTATTGATTAATTCATTAACAAATGATGGGTGGTATGGTTTCATGCTGAGATCTTTTATGTGATTTCTCATTGTGGACATGGGGACTACAAGTTCTTGCCTTCATTTCCGAAGTGATTGTGAAAAATGCTCTGTATGAATTGGTCCCCAATTGATCCACCCCTAATATCTCCAATCTAACTGTAGAGTAGGTTAAGCCTATTATTATTATTATTTATTAATTTATAACAACTAGCTGCTTATTTTTAATAAGAGCCCAGTAAAGCCTAAAATTTAAGGGCCAAATAAAATAAAATAAATAGTTATTTCAAAATTATTCATGTCATTGTAAATTGTAGAAAGACTACTATATTTATTTTATTATTAATAAAGGTTATTCAATTCAATTCCGAAAAAATTCAGCCTTCCCTTGTAGTGGTCAGCCCAGAGATTCTGGAAATGGTTCAGAGCAGGTAGAGTAAATTGAGGTCCACAGTAGGATTCCTCACCAAATTAGGTTAGGGTAATTTACCTTAGCCTTTGTTAAGCAATGAGTTGATGCAGTACCATAGCGGATTATAATGGGGGCAAAGGGGGCATTTGCCCCCAGATGCTGACTGGACCCAAGAAACTATGTAAATGCTATAATCTACCATTGAAATAATTGGTCGATCGTGAGGAAGAAAAAAAAAATTCTAGATTCCGCTTCTACAAAACCTAGTTTAGTATCCCATTTATGTGAACAAAGTATACAGTACATTTTCTGTAATCACATCTTTGTTTTTGTTTCATTTTCTGTTGATTGATCCCAGTCAGCTGATCACATCACTCATGTATGATGTACCAGGTAAAGAATTGTTTTTCTAGTGACACCAGCCCGAAAATATTCATTACCCCAGCCCTAACAATATTTAATCCGGCCCTGAGTTGATGCTAGGTCTTAGACCACAATGTAGGCCTAATTTAACAACCTAGTTTAAATATTATCACTAAACTGGGGTTTAGAAATACAATTGTTCACTTACCGTACTGAGTGTTATTAGGTAAGTCCTGGTCTCCTTAGTCAGGCCTGATCATCTTCTTGGAGTCTTTCTTCTCATTGCTTAATTTCTGAGTGCACTTGCTGGTTCTCCACTCTTCTGTTTTGAGTCTTCCCACTCACCTGAAGGTGAGCCTGACAGAAATGCTCAGCAAAGCACAGAAGTTATCCAATATAACCTATTCAGTTATTGCAAAGAGCTGTAATAAACTTATGATTGGGAAAACATACTGGGAAAATTTAGCATTGCGATCAATACTACATGGAGCAAATATTCTGAACTTTACTGAAATGGAAATAAAGAAATTGCAAAGAATAGAAAAATGGAGTTTACAGAAAAATATTAAACGCACCACAATATGCTACAAATAGTACATTGAGAGGAGAAATAGTAGCTTCATCAATGTGTAAAAGATTGATGGAGGGAAGAATGATGTACCTGAAATACATTCAGTATATGATGGACAAAATCAACTGTTGAAAGAAGTATTGGATAGATTAAAGGAGGAAGATAAGTCAGTTTAAGTCACCTTGGATAAGAATAACATTGAAATATATGAAAGAGCTGAACATAACATTTAGAGATATACAAGGGCCGGGGGGGGGGGGGGGGGGGGGGGGGGGGGGCTTTATTCCTTTTTGGTAAAAGTCTGCTGGGTTCTGCTGGAGCCACCTCTTAACCTCCTCAACAACCTCATTGTCACTTTGAAACTTTCTTCCATGAATAGCATCCTTCATTGGCCCAAACAAATGGAAGTCTGAAGGTGCCAGATCCAGGCTGTATGGAGGGTGGGGTAACATAGTGAAGCACATTTTTGTGATGGCCTCTCTTGTTTGCAAACTGTTGTGTAATCTTACATTGTCATGCAAAAGGAGGACTTCTCCTCTTCCAATTTTCTCTCTGGTTGAACTCGCTTTATACATCTCGGGAGTCTCTGTAGGGTAGCAATATATGCCTCTGAGTTGATTGCTTGCTTGTCCTTTCTTCATAATGTCCACCAGAATCACCCCTTTCATGTCCCAGAAGATGGTGGCCATAACCTTTCCTGCAGAGGGAGCCATTTTGAACTTTTTCTTGTGTGGGAAGTCTGCATGATGCCACTCCATAGATTGGCATTTTGTTTCAGGTTCAAAGTGGTGTACCCAAGTCTCATCCCAAGTCACAATTTGTGAAAGGAAGTCATCCCCTTCTGTCTTGTATTGAACACGGATGGGGTCAAATACGTATTTGTATTTGTATTTACAAATACAGGAATACCCCGCTTTACGATGCTTCATTTTACGAAACCCCGGGTTTACGAAATTGTATTTGCGCTAAATAAAAAATTAAATGAAGAAATATAAAAGACAAAAATAAAATGCGTACGTCGCGCATACCACAATCTAATATTTTGCATTACAGCAGTGCTTAGTTAGCTCGATTTTAAGACAAAAATAATATGCTTACGTCGCGCATACCATACTGTACTGTACTCTATTACGTATTCTGCATTACAGCGGTGCCAAGTTAGCTCGCTTTTAGCTCACTTTGCACTGTGGCAATGCAGCTGTCAGTTTATATGTGCGCTTTGACAAGAGAGTTTGTGCTTTATTCACTCTCGCGCACTCTAAGTGTTTCACTGATATTCTTTTCGTACATTGCAATTACAGTACCCATCATCAATTATGCCAAAACGAAAGAGTGATAGTAAAGACTGTGACGTTAATCAGAAGAAACGAATCCAAAAGCATGTCTACTGACGCATCTATTAATGAAAACTAAATTTGCATATGTAATGTTTTGTACTATTTCTTTGTTCATTGCTTACATTTTTATTGTATTTCTTTGTTCATTACTTTCGTTTGTATTATTTCTTTGTTCATTGCTTTCATTTCTATGTTAATAAACATTTTTTTCTGCAAAATTTGCTGTTTTATAACTTTTTTTTTTCCGATTTTTTAAGAAAAAAACGTAACCCAAAATATAATATTATACGTATGGGAAATAATGCTCTGCTTTACGAACACCTGCTTTACGAACGGGCGCTAGGAACGGAATAATTCGTAAAGTGGGGTATTCCTGTACACAAAAATGGCTATTTGTATTTGAGAATTTAAAAAGCTGCATATTTGTATTTGAATTTGTATTTGAGCCTTTTATTTGCCGTATTTGCTTCAAATAGTCAAATACACTAATGTAATTTAAGTTAAATGTTTTAAATCCATTGTACAGACTACAGACTATATAACTACAAATTGATATGAATAGTAAAAATCAAACATTGAGAAATATGAATTTATTTTCTTTAATTATGCAAAAGTGCAGAAATATCAAGAAGTGTGAAATAATTTTCTCTAATAAAAATAATAAATGAGAGGAATTTGTTACTTTTCTTGCCTTGGTGTGAAAATGAAGTCTACTTTGATAAGAGCCAAAGTATTGTAATGTTAAGTTTTATACAATAAGTACTATACCAGTATTGTCTTACTTGAGGGGTAGCCGAAGTCAAGTAAATATTATCCGTTTATATTTAGGATGAAATTGGTACGAAATTTGCAAATACAGTAAAAATTGTATTTGCATTTTATTTGTATTTGAAGCTTCATATTTGTATTTATATTTGTATTTGGGGATTTATAAATTCAAATATTTGTATCTGTATTTGAATTTGGCTGTAAAAAAAATAGTGTATTTGTATCTATATTTGTATTTGGGCAATTGTATTTGACCCCATCCCTGGTATTGAACCAACAACTTGGAAGCAATTTCTTTTCTTTGGGCTTTGTGATCTTCAGTCAGTTCATGAGGAACAAACTGTGAACACACTTTTGAGTATCCCAGTTGCTGAATTATTGTATTCACACTTCACTAATTCCTAGCTCCAGTGATAGCTCCTTGTATGTGACGTGCCAATTTGATTGAATGATGCTGTTAGCACATTGCACAGTATGAGATGTCACAGCTGATATCAGGTGACTACTGTGTGGCTCATCATCGAGGCTGGCTCTCCCTCTCTCCAATGATCTCACACATTTAGACCAGCCCCAACTGTGCTTCGATCAACAGCAACCTCTCCGTAAATGTTTTGTTGAGGTTTATGAATATTTCCAACTGTTTCCTTCTCTGCAGTTAAGAACTCAATAACAGCTCTCTGCTTACAACACCCATCACTGTCAGATGCCATTTTCGAAACTGCATTAACCATCAGTTTTATACAAGGAGGGGAGGTTCAAACTGGAAAAATCTGGTTATGTGAAGTGCAGAAAGTTTAAACTTATGGCCCAAAAGACATTTCAGCCCCATGGCCTATTATTTAGCTGAGGAAAAAGGGTGGGGCAAAATATATTGAGTGCCCCTAGTACAAAGAGATATGAAGAAGAAACCGAAAAGGAAAATAAAGAGAACAGATTATGATAATACACCAGCTTCATCTATATGGTATAGGGCAAGGAGTAACTGTTTGTAACTGAACAACAGAAGAAGACACCAAAATCAAAGTATGGAATGTGAACTGTGCAGAGCTACAAACAAACAAAACATCTTTATTGTGGATCACTCACAATCAATAGCCACTTAACCTAACATACAAGTACAATCTTGCATATTAGACACTGAATTTAATACAAAAATAAGGCCAACATAGCCACTTAACCAAGCATACTGTTTGATTAATTATTTTATGTACAACTATCCCTTGCTTAATGAAGGGGTTACATTCCTAAAAAGCCTTCATTATGTGAAAATTCATTAAGCAGGACCTAATTTTCTATTGTTTTATATGGGAAAAATTCAGTTTGGTTCCGAGTACACATTTTTGATAGCCTAATATAAATAAAGTGGGTACATTTCACTGAAATTATGTATTTTGCATAATGAATGTGTAATGACCTGGCAATAACTGATGTTTTCTCTCCTCCCTCCTTTCTCTTTACGATATCTAGCGTTATTTATTATTATCACCTTCCTCCTCTTCGTTGGATTAGGTAATGATGCTGAGCTTGGACATTTTGATGCCATGCTATATATTGGGGTTACGACAAATAGTAACAATAACACTTCATAGAATGTCACTTTCATTATGAATGCAGCACATGAGAATGCACAACAAACAGTTCACTGAAATTATCTATTTTACATAATATGAATGTGTAATGACCTGGCAATAACTGATGTTTTCTCTCCTCTCTCCTTTCTCTTTACGATATCTAGCGTTATTTCTATTATTATCACCTTCCTCCTCTTCGTTGGATTAGGTAATGATGCTGAGCTTGGACATTTTGATGCCATGCTATATATTGGGGTTACGAAATAGTAACAATAACACTTCGTAGAATGTCACTTTCATTATGAATGCAACACATGAGAACGCACAACAAACACTGATGCTGTGAAAGTGTGTTGCGGGGATGGTGGGAGACCATGTGTTGGGTGAGGGAGAGAGCTTGCCTGTGTTGTGGGAACCACCAATGTAGTGTGCTGTGGATTTGAAAAATCTTTGCCTTCGTTATAATGAAATTTCCTTTAGCAATCCCTTGTCAACTGCGGAACCTAACCCCCTACTTCCCATAAGCCTCTAGTTTTACCAACTGTGGTTTTGCCAACCACAGGGGTTTTCAGGAATGTATCCCCTGCAGTTGGTGAGGGATTGCTGTATTTTGTTTATATTTGCATTTATAAGTGTAATTATGGCCTCTAAGTGTCAAGTTGATGTTGATAGTGAGGTGAAGGTCATCCCATCATTATTAAAGGTAAATAAAAGTATTCTTATTCACTATTAATATTTAATGTTGTTTTGTTCGTTAATGTTAATATATATATATATACACTATATATATATATATATATATATTAATGTTTTGTTCGTACTGAGTGAATAGGATGCGTAATTAAGGAAAAAAGTGAGTGTCAGCCATGGTTGTGGAACCTAACCCCCCCTATTTCCCATAAGCCTTTAGTTTTGCCAACCACAGGGGTTTTCAGGAATGTGACCCCAGTGGTTGGTGAGGGATTGCTGTATTCGAAAGTAGTATTAAATAAAAATCTTCATTGTAATGAACATTCATTAACCAAACTTTCATTAAGCAAGGGATGGCTGTATATTATTACATGCGACATCATTAACAGAAGAGAATCTGACACATTTTGTGCTTATGTGCCCAGCATTTCAGGAAGAGAGAAATTGTTGAAATTGCAACAGCCATGTATAGAAAATATAAATTAAATAATTGGAAAATTTCTATTTGACAATCATAATATAAATAATGAGGAGGAAATCTTATACCAAATCTGGGAAAAATGAAATTGAATCAGCACAGCATTCAATCAGTTAATTAGTAAGGGAATACATTTGGGAAGCGCTGTTGTAAAGGCAAAGCTTCCGAAGTGACATCTGATCTGATTGCTGTGCCACTCTTCATGCATGTCCTTTGTTCTGGCTTTTTCCACCAGCATCTTTTTTGTTTGTTGGTTGATTGGTAGTGTGTATCAATATACTATCAAGCATGCTCTATCACACAGTATATAAATACTAGTGTGGTGAATAACTCTGGTGAGCAACCAATTGGTTTCATCCACTCAGTCATTGACATAAAAGGAGTTTAATAATTGTGGACCATTTTTGTTACCTCCCAACTGCCCACATGTATCAGTTTTCCATATGAATTTTTTGGTGAGTCACTGATGCAATCACACCTTCACATTGTTCTGCTTGGCTTGTTGGTCTTCGTAACTGGTCTGTCCTTGATGGAGTCAGTTTCCAGCAGCTTTTTCTCCCAGCATAATACCATCTTATTTGGTGGTACAGCCTTATTGAATCTTTTGTTGAAATCATTCTGGACATCATGCATTGTTTTGCCAGTATGTGACCTTTCATGAGCCCATGTGCTCATCACTATCCTTTCCTCCAGAGTGTAAGTGGACTGGTCTGCCATTGTTCACACAACTCTAATACAGTAAAACCTGCGCTATTCAGCAATCAACTATCCAGAAAACTTTAGAAACCAGCAAACTCCATACTTATTAGGCCAATACAATTCACCAATCTAGAAACCAGGAAGCTTTCTGATGCCATCCGGAAAAATCTAGAACATCTTTAACATTTTTAATAAAATAAGACTAAATTTTACTTGTTTCATTTGTTCCATACATACTTAGCATAGTGTTTGTTGATTACAATATAGTTTACATTGGTGTACAATGCAGTATAGCCAATATTTGAGTTTTACTATTATTGTCCATTGGTTTTTCCTAGGTTAATGGTACCCTCAGATAACTGGAAAATTTAGACAACCAGAATGGCCTAATCCCCGAGCTTGCTGGATAATGAAGGTTTTACTGTACCTAGAAAGGAAAAAAAGTTAATGAATTACACACAAATTCAATCACACAAAAATAAAATTGGTACAGTAGACTCATGATAATTCACGATTTTATAATTAGATTTTTCTAATTCACAACAACCTAATTAAGTCCCTTTTTTCAATAATGTGTGCCATAATTTCATAATTCGCGCACAAGTTCAGATTTATAATTCTACATCTGTCCAAGAGACATTGAAGAGCTCATTGTCACCATGAATGAGTGTCATACTGCTAAAAGTGCTCCAGATGGCAGAAAATCAAAGAAGCAAGAGGAAGAAGAAGAAGCAGGTGAGGCCAAGGACAAACAGGAAACAAGGCAGAAGAGTGACTGGTCCATAGCGGACCTGCAGATGTTCATGTCCTACATGAATGAAGCAAAGAAACTCACCATGGAGAGGGCATTGGGAGTGATTGAGAGCATCACACGAGCCAGCAAATGAAAGTTACCTCATTTTTCAAGGCTAAATGATGTACATATTTCTAGATATTAAAGTGTATTTTGATTATTTTTAGGTGTATTCTTTGGCCTCTGGAACCAAACTAATTTTCCCATTTAAATACATTAAACTATAATTCGCAATTTGATAATTCACGACTTCTATCAGTCCCTAACTCATGAATTATCGCAAGTCTACTGTATTACAATATGTATGGTACATGTTGTAGGGGATGACAGGACTTTTTGAACAGAAGTCTATTTTCTTATTATGCCCACGAGTTATGCCATCAGCCTCTATTGAGGCAAGTCTACTGTATTACAATATGTACGGTACATGTTGTAGGGGATGACAGGACTTTTTGAACAGAAGTCTATTTTCTTATTATGCCCTCGAGTTATGCCATCAGCCTCTATTGAGAAAAAGTTACATACATCTAAATTGTCCAAACCTGAAAACATTTTGAACATCTGTATCATATCTCCTGAAATTATAGGCCTGTTAGCTTCACATCATTGGTAGGAAAGATACTAGAAAGAATTATAAAGAATAATATTCAAGATCATTTGGAGAACTTTAATCTTATTTCAAAAGTTTTCATTATTTCTACCAAAATGCATGACTTTGCATTTTTGAACATTGAATTCCATCTGCCATTTACTAGCCCAAGCAACTAATCTATCAAGATCCTTTTGCAGTTTATAAGAATTTTCTATATTTGTAACTGGAGCAACTACTTTTGTATCATCTGCAAATTTAGAAATTTTACAACCTACTCCTTTCTCTAAATCACTGAGATATAAAATAAAGAGTAATAGACCTAAAATTGATCCCTGTGGTACCCCACTTTTCACTTTCTGCCACCCAGATTCATGACCATTTAGAATTACCCTCTTTTCTCTGTCTTCTAACCATTTTTCTACCCAATTTAAAACTGATCCTAATATACCATGAGCTCTTAATTTATATAAATGTCTCCCATGTGGAACCTTGTCAAATGCTTTGCTAAAATCCAAATAAATAACATCTACATCATTTCCATATCTACCTGATGTTACAAACTCTAAAAGATTTGACAAACAAGACCTTCCTGATCTAAATCCATGTTGTGAACTAGTTATGAGATGCAAGGGAACTGGTTGGAGGATGTTAGAAACAGGGCTGTGGAGTCGGCACATAAAAAACCGACTCCGACTCCTCAATTTTTTGTCTATCCAACTCCGAAGGTATATTAATTCTAAATCTGCTATGATGATAATTACATAAGAGGCATTTCATCACCACCACGTGAAGCATCATCATCTGTGGTCATTGTTACGGTAACTTTGTCTGTAGTAAAGAATCTTGTAAGTGGTGCTTGTCATTATTTCTGATCTTTTGTTAACTTTGAAGTAGTTGGAAGGTTTTTATTACTATCTTTCTCAATGACAACTTCTAAAATTTTGGGATGGAAACACTGCAAATGTCTTTTCAAATTTGATGCTCTGGTTGGTGCATTTTTATCAGAGCCAGTAAAACCACTGATTTTTGCTTCACATAATTTTTCATCATCATCATCATCATCATCTTCTATCATACACTGACACACGAAATGTTTCCCATCTGTGGTTATTGTAAAATATTAAAAAACTGCAGACTTTGTTGGAAGTGTCTTTGCCATTGTGAAAGGGGTTTTAGACTTGAAAGTTAAAAACTTATGAAATTTAGAAAGAACTTGAAATTAAATAAGCATTAAAAATAAAAAATATTATCTGAAAAGAAAAAATGAATTAATGGCATTAGTGTCTGAAATGGAAAACATTGTGTTTATTATTTAAGTGGTTTAACCACCATAGCTGCCAGTGATATCACACACAAAAACATATTTTATTAAAATTTATATTGAGGTCGGAGTCGGTACATTTTTACCGACTCCGACTCCGACTCCAGCACCACCAAAATTGCTTCCGACTCCGACTCCACAGCCCTGGTTAGAAAACTAAACATACCTAGTTCCTTTAATCTTTCCCTGTATTCCAATTGTCTTGGGTTAGGGATAAGCTTGGTTGCCCTACATTGTACACCTTCAAGTGTATCAATATCATGTCTAAGGTGAAGAGACCAAGCTTGAATGCAGTATTCTAAATGAGGCCTAACATAAGAATTACATAATTTACAGATGACTTCCTTACTGTTGTAACTAACATTCCTCCTAATAATACCTAACATTTTATTTGCCTTATTTGTAGTGATGGGACGATTAATCGGAATTGGAATTGAGAATCAGAAGAATCGAGCATTTTTCAGGAATTGGAATCGGAATCGGAATCGAGAGAATTGTACCATGATTTCCGATTCTTAAAACAATTCTTTAACTTTTAATTGAACCAGTTTTGCAATGTAAACTTTAAAATTTAAATGAAAGAGGATAACAAATTTTATTTTTATTGTATTGTAGCTATACATTAAAACATGTATATCCATGATGTGTAATCAAGAAGATTAAAATGAATTGTTACAACTTACAGTTGATTTTTATTTTTAAACCAATCTATTATAATTTATAATTTATATTACCATACTCATAACGTAAATAGTTAATCTTACCAGAGTAAAATATGACAATTTCCAGAAAAACAAGTATAGAATTATATTTAAAAATATTGAGAATCGGAATCGGAATCGAGACTTTTTAGTGGTATCGGAATCGGAATCATTAAAAATTTTGGTATCGTCCCATCACTACTTATTTGTAGCCTCTAAATCAGTGGTTCTTAACTGGGGGGGCGTGCCCCCCTAGAAACAGGAATTTCTCTAATTGTATTTGTTATTCTCTTAATGAGAGCATGGGCTAATATTGAGAAGTTATTGAGAATGTTATTTTGATTGAAGGGGGGCGTGGAGGGAAGGACCAATTCCTAGAGGGGGCATGGTAGTAAAAAGGTTAAGAACCACTGCTCTAAATACTACTGCTTAGAAAATTTTAGATCACTACCAACTGTAATGCTAAAATCCCATCCCTTTCCTGTCTGACATCCTCTAACCAGTTCCCTTACATCTCATTCAACTAAACTTTTTACTAATGATAGGTTACATAGGATTGGTGGCAGCATTTTGTTGTACATTCATAATTCCCTTAGGGCTATTGAGTTAAGATAGATTTTCTGGCAGCAATTAACCTCCTGTTCAACCCCTTAATACTGATACTAGATTTTACACACCTCTTAGTAACTTCATTAATAATTGGGATAGTACAGTCAGCCCTCCGTATCCGCGGATCCAACCAACTGCGGATCGAAAATATTAGAAAAAAAAAAATTCCAGAAAGTTCCAAAAAGCAAAACTTGAATTTGCCGCACGCCGAGCACTACGCTGAACCCACGTGAATGAAGTGATGTGTATGCATACCCTGCTGTAGCCTGCCATTTCACAGATCCTCAGTCTCTCCAGCACTCGTTGTTTGAGCATTGAGAGAGAGAATAAATTTATATTTTCTCTATTTATAATTATATTTTCTATATGTACTTGTATTTTAAATATTCTGTGTTTTATTCTATGTATTTCTCTTTCAGGTCATTAAACGAAAGCAATCTGTAAGTGTTGAAAGAAAGAAAGAAAATGTTACGTTGTTGCTGATGTGTACTATGTAGTTAGGCCTACGATGGTTGCGTCTGTACTGAACATGTACAGACTTTTTTTCTTGTCATTATTCCCTAAACAATACAGTATAACAACTATTTACATAGCATTTACATTGGATGATTTAAAGTATACGGGAGGATGTGCGTAGGTTATATGCAAATACTATGCCATTTTATATAAGGGACTTGAGCATCCATGGATTTTGGTATCCGTGGGGGGTCCTGGAACCAATCCCCTGCGGATACAGAGGGATGACTGTATAGTTGTCAGAGACTTTAACTGCCCTAATGTTAATTACAAGACTTTTACTGGTAATAATAAGGGTTTGAGACTGATTGAGTTTGGAAGATAATTTTTTACAACAGATGGTTACTGAATCAACGCATGGTGACCAATGTTCCCTCTAATTTTTTTTAGTCCGTGTGCGCAAGAAATTTTTGTTGTGCATACATTTAGATTCATGGTGAAAAATTGTGCAAACTTTTCTGAGCGCTATTATCTTCAAAATGAAATATATATAAATATTAAATACTTAATGAACATTATTTCCATAAGGTGATAGCTTGATCATTACGGTACTATTAAATGGATATTAAAAAACTGTTTACAATATTATATATTCTTAAAAAGGAAAACATTTTATCCATTCTAAAAATATGAATAAAATAAAAAATAGTAAAATAAAATTCAACAAAATAAAGAAATAGGAATAAAATAAAAATATTTTTTTTTTTTTGAATTATGAGATGATTACTATTCGTTTTTATGCAAAAATAAGAAAGAGAAGGTTTATATTCAATGCGTTAATGCATAAAAGAAAAAATGCAAATACATAGGGTAAAAAAAATCTGTATTGCTTAATTGCGCAGACGTCGGGGAAGTCGGGCGGAAGGGGTTAATACTTAAAAGAGCGACTATAGAGTATGTTGATGCAAATGGTCAGACCTTGTGTGACAGTATATTTTTGAAATTACTTCATTTACTGTCGTGACTCATGATACGCTTGAGCCTGTGCACATTTTATTTTGCTGTGTGCGCGGGTTTCACAATGCGTGTGTGCGTGCGCACGCGCACACCTTAGAGGGAACATTGATGGTGACAATATTTTAGATGTGGTGACGATGAAAATATAGTCGAAGGTTTGGAAGTAGGCGAGAGTTTGGGATATAGTGATCACCAAATTATTAGGTTTAAGCTATTGATAGAAAACAGTAAGGATAGTAATGTAATAGAAGTCCCTGATTTTCGTAGGGATAATTTTGATAGTTTTGCGGATAGGATGAGAGTAGTGGACTGGGATAATTTATTTATGGGTAATGACACAAATTTTTATTGGGAGGTGTCTAAATAAAGTTTTTGAATTTTGAAAGGGAGTTTATTCTACATAGGTCCAAGCATGCTAGTATAGGGTTACCATACGTCCGGTTTTTCCCGGACATGTCCGGAAATTTTGAATATTTATAACATTGATTTCTGAGGCCATAACACTTGTTCTTATTTATAGGTACTCAATATAGATGACATGTAGTATACAGTGTATATGACGCGTTCGGTGGAGAAGGGGCGAACGCCACAAAATTTAAAAAAATGAGTTTTTTAAAACCTTTGCTTTACCTATGCAAAAAATTAGATGTTAGTTTGCACTCTTTCACGGTAAAATTTAGGTTTAACGACAGGTGATAAACTAGTGAGATAGGTTCATTGAGGAGTTCAGGTGGTGCATTGTCATTAGGAAATCAACAACTAAATTTACAGATGCAAGAAAGTTAATATTTTACTTTCAACACAAAGAAGGCTACATAATATCTACTGCATATCGCACAACCCCAGATAATAGCCATCCCGTCACACTGCAGAAAGGGAAAAAATCCTACAGTGTCAATTTATTCAATCTAGCCCAGCAGACACTGCAACCAAAGTATTCCCAATTGCTGCCAATAACTAAGGAAAAAATAAAAGATCTCAAAGAATTATCAGACCTAATGCCTGCAACTGCAGTGAACTATTATACAAGATTGTTAAAGAACTGGAAGAAACCAAAACAGTTGAAGCAGGTAATACAACATTCGACGAAGAGGACCAAATAATGGATTACACCAGTTAACATCAGAAGCTATCAATAAATAATATTGTAAAATTTCTTGGCGTTTTATTATATCGACATATTACACAACAATATTTTACTCAAATATGTGTTCAAATTCATACAACATTTCAATAAACCGGAAAAATACAAAGGTTTAAAGTTTACAAACTTTAACTGCATTTTGTGGCATAATTCGAAAATGTTGCGTTTGCCCCTTCTCCACCGAACGCATCATATATAACATTAATACAACGTGAGTTGGTAGATACTAATAAGATACACCCCTCCACCTCTGGAGTGTCCTCTTTTTTGAAAGTTCAAATATGGTAACCCTATGCTAGTAATCATGGTAGGCCCAAGTGGTGGACTAGGGAAATTGGTGAGTTCATAAACAAGCGTAACAGTGCGTATAGCTGGACTTAATAAGTGCAATGGCACGGTAGCTAACTTTAATAGATATATCAAGCTTAGATGTCAGGTTAAAAGATCTGTTACGAATGCTAAGCGTAATTTTGAAATACTTGTAGCTGTGAATAGTAAACATAATCCAAAAAAGTTTTTTGACTATATAATAATGTTATAATGTAATGTTATAATGTTTCAGACCAACAAAGACCCTAGGATCCACTCATGGCTGGTCTACCTAACTGTGTTCGTAATCGTGTATTGTGTATGTCCTCCGTGGTGGCAGAGGGGACCTACAATTTTACGTGGGTTCCGAACCACAAGAACATAAGAAACTTATTTAGAAACTGCCGGTAAATGGGCAACGACCAATTTTTACGAAACTAAATAATTATCAATTTAAAAATAATTAATTATCGGTTTAAAACTAAAGATAGAATCTCTTGGTCCAGAGGAGCAAGTCATAATAGACTACTATCCACAAATATGTTACATTCTATATCTATTTATAACGGACTTGCAAATATATCAGATCCAAAGAATCCAGTCAATTTCATTACGGTATCCATCAAGTCACGGTTCATATCGATTGCGGACCAAGTCAAATTTACAACCATATACATTACAATATATACACTTATGAGGAAAAGTGTAGGTGGCTGTAAAGACTGTACAGTAATGTAGAAATGTGTGTGCACCCATTATGGGTCTCCCATTTAAAGGTGTTTGTGGGGCAAGTGAAGATCATGAGTTTTTCAATACCTCACAGTACTATGGGGGGCACCGCTCGGCAGAGGAATCTCTTTAAATGGGGTGTGTAAGGACAGAGTATCCCCTAACCCAAGATGCTGCCTCCCTATATCCCACAACACTTGTGTTGAGCTGTGGGATCTATCCCCACAAGCCTTAATTTTACTACCTTAAACTATACCCTTTCTATCAACATGCGCGTCCAATCGATTCTTAAACATGTTTATAGACGTGCTACTAATTACTTCTACCGGCAAACTATTCCAGCTATTTACTATTCTATGTGTAAAAAAGTTTTTCGCAACTGCTGTCTCGAACCTTCTACTTGTCAACTTACACCCATTATTTCTAGTCCTATTATATTGAGATATTTCGAAAAAGCTATCTCTATCTACGTTATCAAACCCATTCATAATTTTGAAAACCTGGATTAGATCACCCCTTAACCTCCTAGTCTCGAGTGTAGTCAATTTTAACTCTTTAAGCCTATCCTCGTACGACTTTGACCTAAGAGACGGAATCATCTTAGTTGCTCGTCTTTGAACTCTTTCGATTTTGTCTATATCTTTGCGCATATGCGGATTCCAAAATTGGACCGCGTACTCCAAATGGGGTCTAACTAATGATTTATAAAGAGGAACTATAATATCGCGCGATTTGTACTCAAAATTTTGAGCTATAAAACCTAACACTTTGTTCGCCTTATTGACCACCGCTGTACTTTGTTTCGCTACTTTTAAATCACCAGTGACTTCTTCTTCTTCTTCCTCAGCATAATTAATCCCATTTTTATATGGGGTCGCTGTTTAAAGGTGAGTCGCCTCCATCTTGGTTCTTGACTCATCTCATTTGGTTGTGGCGTGGGTTTTTACGGCCGGATGCCCTTCCTGACACCAACCCTCCCCCTTTATCCGGGCTTGGGACCATCCGGAGAATAAGCTGACTATCCTTGCCTCCTTTATCACAATCTATATTATAAGTCACCAGTGACTATAACTCCTAAATCTTTTTCCTACTCTACGCTTGTTAAATCTTTCCCTGACATACTATACGCAAAATTACCGTTACACGAACCTATATGCATAATTTGCACTTATCCACGTTAAATCTCATTTGCCATGTGACTGACCAATCAACGATTTTATTCAGATCTTCCTGAATTTTACCTCTATCTTCGTCATTAATCGCCCTACCACCCAGCTTCGTGTCATCCGCAAACTTTGAAACTGTACTGACTAGGCCGACATCTAAATCGTTAATATATATAAGAAAAAGCAAGGGGCCCAATACTTAACCCTGAGGAGTGCCACTCGCTACATTAGCCTAACACGACTCCGCTCCATCAATGACCACCCTCTGTTTCCTGCCTCGCAACCATTCTTCTAGCCAATTTATTACTACACCCCTGATTCCATGAGCCTTAGTTTTTTCAATCAGTCTTTTGTGCGGCACGGTGTCAATTGCTTTTTGAAAATCTAAATACACTACATCAACCGCCCGATGTCTATCGTAAACGTTAACCACGCTTTGGAAAAATTCTAAAAGATTAGTTAAGCAAGATTTGTTTCGCCTAAAACCGTGCTGCGTATTTCTAACCAGATTATGCACTTCTAAGTGTTCGACTATACGATCCCTAATTATTGATTCCAGTAGCTTACCTACAACAGACGTTAAACTAATTGGCCTATAATTTCCTGCCGCACCTTTATCGCCTTTCTTAAAGATAGGTGTTACGTTTGCTAACTTGAAATTATCTGGTATGCACCCCTCAGAAATAGACGCATTAAAAATCTTTGTTAGCGGCACAACAATGCTATCTTTTAATTCTTTTAGTTGTATGGGATATATGGAATCCAGACCCGGTGATTTACGCGTTTTCATTTTAGCAATATAGCGCATTACTTCCCCTTCACTAACGACAATATTATCCAAAATATTACCATTATCAAAAGGTATTATGTCTATGACCGTAGGGATATTCGTTACATCTTCTATAGTAAAAACTGACGTAAAAAATTCATTTAGCAAGGTAGCCATTTCCTTGTTTTCAGAGACTAGATCTCCATTTCCATTTTTTAATGGACCTGACACTTTTTACTGGATTTCTATTATTGACGTATTGAAAGAATCGCTTGGGGTTTTCTTTACTGTCACGAGCTATGGAGATTTCAAATTCACGTTTTGACTTTTTTATTACACTTTTAGCTTCACGCCTTAGAGATATGTATTTGTTTCGTAACAACAGATTATCTTTATCGCACTTGTATAGCCTATAAGCCCTCTCTCTACTCTTTATAATGTCTCCTACTCTAGAAGTAAACCACAAGGGCTTGTTTACTTTCGCACGCTTAATTTTGTACGGTACACATTCCTCATTTATAGTCCTAAATACCATTACGAACGATTCCCACATTAGTTTTCCGTTGGAGTTCCCCATTACGTTTTCCCAATTGACGTGTGAAAATTTATTTCGAAATTTACTAAAGTCTGCGTGCTGGAAGCTAGGAATTTTAGTCGAGTTAGTTGGTTTCGAGTGACTTACTGAGAGGACAACTCTACCATATTGTGATCGCTATTGCTCAACGGTTCTATTACTTGAAGATCAGTAATTAGCCTATCATCCGTAGTTATTACTAAATCTAAAATACTGTCCAACCTCGTAGGTTCCCCAACCTTTTGAATAAGAAAGCTATCCTCGAGAAAATTAACTAAACGATTACCTCCGCGTCTCCCTGCATTGTATCGTAATTCACGTTGGCGCAATTAAAGTCACCCATAACTAAAGCCTGCTCACTACCGATTATTCTCTTTAGTTCACGATATAAAGCTTCGTCCATAGCAGCTGTTTGATTTGGGGGCCTATATATAACCGCAACAAGAAGTTTGAAATCGTTCAATTTAAGTTCTGCTATAGTCGAATCTATTGGTTCTGGAATTGAGTGCTTTACTTCTATAACGTTCGCAATATTATCTTTGATATACAACATAACACCGCCTCCTCGCCTACCTATTATGTTTTTAACAAAAAGTCTATAACCTTTAATTTGATACTCCCCTACAAAGTCATGTGTTTCAGTGCTAAGCCACGATTCATTTATCGCAATTAAATCATAGTCTTTACAAGCAATTAACGAAAAAAATTTGTTTATTTTATTTCGTAGGAGGCTACGAGCATTTAAGGATAGAACCTTCAAATTGTTTGTAATTGCGACACCTTCGCGAGCACGGGGGAAATTTGTGGAATTTACGCTGGGACCATTTGGCTTACGGCAGCCTGAAAAGAAGAGACAGTATTATGAAATAGTCTTCCTAAACGCGCAGCTCCAACTTCATTAAGATGAAGTCCACATTTCGAGGAACAAGTCCCTCCTGCCGTAGAAACTGTTCAAAAATTAGCAAAATGCACTCCTTCCTGTTGGCAAAGAGACTTTAGGTTATTGTTAATATAGGTCGCCTTGCTGTAGAAATCGCTTCGTTGGATAATTCGAGGAAGTATACCTGTTAAAACAATCTTGGGTCATTCTCTGTCAGATCAACCAAAAAAAATTGAAATTAACACCCTCATCTCTCATATTTTGCTGAAATTTGGTTTATAGGGAGTTTGTGAGCCATGAATCCATTTCTGAAATTATAAGGTCAATCCGACCAACTGTTCAGAGATATGACCTTGGGCAATTTGAGGTCACTCGCGAGGTTACTAACATTTGCGAGCCATAACTTGGGTAATAATTGTCATAATTATATAAAAGTATATATATTTAGAATCAGAAAACGACAAGGAATCCAAATATGCAAGTTTTAGAACTCTAGGTTGAAAAATAAAAAAGTTACACTGTAACCAAAATTTGAGGTCACGATTTGACCTCTGGGGTATCAAATGAGAATTTTTTTTTTAAATGTAAAAAATGAAGGCATAGGCATTGGCTATTAGAATCAGCCAAAAAAGTTAGTTTATGTTAGTATTTTTTCATGTAACTAACATATAAGTGAACACCATATTCAAGTTGTGCGTCAATTCTACCTTTTTTCACACTTAAGCTCATATTTGACCTATAGAAATTAATATTACATTTTTTATAGATATAAAAAAACAAAGTCAGAGTTCTTGACTAATAGAAACAATCATAAAAAGTTTGTTTATGTTGGTACTTTTCATGTAACTAACTTATAAGTGAACACCATATTTATAAATTGCTTGTCATTTCAAGGAATTTTTATATCTTAGCTATCAATTTGACCTCAAGCTCCAAGAATTTAATAAAAATTGTATTTCACTGCTAATCTACACTGGCAATAATAGTTATAATAGTGAAAGGGGAAGACTAAGCTCACATGTAGCTTAAACAAACCTGTTGAAACATGTTGCTACTTGTCTAAGTGCAGAATCAACACAGATAGTTGCAAAATTCCTTGTCTACAGGTTAGTACAGTTCCAGCCAGCACTGTGGGTGGCTGGTGGGTATGGTGTTTTAATGAGCCTCAGAGACTATCAAGGCTAAAATATTAAGTGTGTATAGCTATATATTTTCTAAAAAATATATATTACCTAATTGTAAATCCTATATCTTTACAGATCAAAATACAAGGTTCAGCACTTGAAATACTGCCAGGACCCTATTCAAAAAACAAGAAATGCATAACAATCAATCTTAGAAAAGTGACTGATGTACTTGTTGAAAAATGTGCTGGAAGAGTGAAAAAAGACTCATTGTTGTGTGTGAACTGCTGGACACTGATAATGAAAAACCCCACTATACTTAGTACCACTGAAAAAACCGAGTCTGGCAGGATTCAAATGAATCATCTACTATCAGGCTTGAGTAACATCTCTTCAATTCAAGATCTGGACAATGACAGTGATTGCTTGATAAAGGAAAATCTTTCAACTTCAGTTGAACCAGTTCTAGCATTCTGGACCAAACACCAGTTAAAAAAAGTAAGTAATAAGTTAATATAATACTTATACTTTACTACAAGGTCTGTTTGATCTACTATATAGCCAATTATATAGCATTTAAGGTACTATAATTAATATTTAATTACTAATATTCAGGTGTGTGAAACCTTTTTTTCTGTTCTTTTCAGAAGGGCTGTCATTAAGCCAGAAAAAGCGCAAGGCTCGTGGTAAGCTATCATCTGCTCAGAAACACCTGAAGGAGAGGCTAGAACTCAGTTATGGTGTTCAAATTACCGAGGAGGTAAGTGATACTTCAAAACCTGAAACTAAATCTGAAAAACATCTAGACAAATTAATGATGAAACAGTCATTCCGGAGAGCAAATGTCACCATCACAAACTACAAATATTGACACTCTCACCATACACAATTGAAAAAACAGCTAGTTTCTTTCAAACTACAACATACATGGTGAAAAGAAGCCGTTCACTTAAATCAGAACATGGAATCCTTCCGAAGATTCCACTAATGAGCAAAGGAAAAGTGATATCTGAAGAACATAAAGATATAGTTAGAAGATTCTATGAGTCAGAAGAGGTTAGTCGTATGTGTCCTGGCCAAAAGGATTGCATGAAAGTTATCAGTGCTGAAGGTGCAATGAAGGTGCAAAAAACGATTGGTCCTCGGGAATTTAAGAGAGATGTTTGAACTATATAAAAATGATGAAAAGAATCCCAAAATAGGATTTTCCACATTTGCAAAATTACGGCCATCATATTGTGTGCTTGCCGGTAGTGGTGGGACTCATTCTGTCTGTGTCTGCACATACCATCAAATCCAAATTGCAGCTGGCTGCATTGGGAGAAAGAGGTCTTTCATACAAGGATCTTATGGATTACAGTGTCTGCAGTACAGAAAGAGAGACTTGCATGATGCAACTTTGCAATGATTGCCCAAGAGAAGAGGGTGTCCTGGATTTTCTTGAGTTACTTGACAGTGTGAAATCAGCTCCAAATGAAATATCTTACAAGCAACTGGGTGACTGTTGACCGTGTACAATGGTTGATAAGGTGGAGCCACTTCATGAATACTTATCATCCCTAAGCATGAGAATATCCCGCATGGTTCGTCATCACTTTGTGCTCTCAGCAACAATCACAGTACTCAAGCAGTTGAAAGAAACACTACCACCTCAGAGCGAGGTAGTTATAGTAGGTGATTTCTCTGAGAATTATTCCTTTCATTGTCCAGGATGCTGCCCAAGGGTTCACTGGGACAATTCACAGTGTACAGTTCACCCTTTTGTCATCTATTATAGATCATCTGCAGACCAGGAACTTAGCCATTTTAGTGTCTGTTTCTTATCTGCATCACTAAACACA
Source organism: Bathynomus jamesi (assembly GCA_023014485.1). Classification (NCBI taxonomy): domain Eukaryota; kingdom Metazoa; phylum Arthropoda; class Malacostraca; order Isopoda; family Cirolanidae; genus Bathynomus; species Bathynomus jamesi. The sequence continues at coordinate 35,426 of JAJOZX010007889.1, forward strand.
ACACTATAATGGTTTACTCATTCATATGAAGCTTATGACATATGTTAAATTCAGATGCCCACAATTGAAGAAGGTGGCGCTATTTCTCAGATGGACTGTGCTGGCCAATATAAGAACAGATACAACTTCACAAATCTCTGTTACCATGAAGAGGATTTTGGTCTGTCTTGTGAATGGCACTTCTTTGCTACATCCCATGGCAAAAATGCATGTGATGGGATTGGAGGAACAGTGAAAAGAGCTACTGCTCGTGCCAGTTTGCAGAGAACTACAGAGAGGCAAATTCTTACACCAGAACACATGTTTCAGTTTTGTGAAGAAAACTTGAGCAAGAAGATAAATTTTTTCTTTGTAACTACAGCTGATTTGAAAGATGCAGAAGAACGGTTGGAACATCGATTCAAGGATAGTAGGGCTATTCCTGGAACTCAGAAATATCATAGATTTGTTCCCCTAAACAAGGAAGAACTGATGGTGTATCCCATTTCAAGTGGCATTGGAGAAAAGAAAAGAATAAGGAAAAGTCATTTTACTAATGAACCTGCAATGCTTGGTAACCTAAAATGTGTCAAACCAGGAGAGTATGTTGGCTGCATTTATGACATGCAAGTTTGGTATGGAATTGTGGAGGAATATTGTGAAGAGTTTGATGATTTCACTGTGAACTTTCTACATCCCTCTGGGTCATCAGGATCAAGTGCATATTATTATCCATCAAACAAGGATTCATGTGCAGTGCCAGGACATCATATATTAACTGTAATGAGTTGTCCTACCCTAAGAGGAGGCAGCAGAATTCAATACATTTTTCCACAAAAGAAATTGATGAGAGCATCGAGCATGCAAAAATTGTATTAGGCTAGCACATGAATCCTCTAAGTAGGTCTTCCCCTTTCACTATTATAACTGTTATTGCCAGTGTAGATTAGCAGTGAAATACAATTTTACATTTTTTGCCTTTGTTTTTATATCTATAAAAAAATGTAATTTTAATTTCTCTTGGTCAAATTATGAGCTTAAGTGTGAAAAAATAGGTAGAATTGACGCACAACTTATGAATATGGTGTTCACTTATATGTTAGTTACATGAAAATACTAACATAAACAAACTTTTTTTTGCTGATTCTAATAGCCAATGCCTATGCCTTCATTTTTTACATTTAAAAAAAAAATTCTCATTTGATACCCCAGAGGTCAAATCGTGACCTCAAATTTTGGTTACAGTGTAACTTTTTATTTTTCAACCTAGAGTTCTAAAACTTGCATATTTGGATTCCTTGTCATTTTCTGATTCTAAATATATATACTTTTATATAATTGTGACCATTATTACCCAAGTTATGGGTCGCCAAATGTTAGTGACCTCGCAAGTGACCTCAAATTTCCCGAGGTCATATCTCTTGAACCATTGGTCGGATTGACCTTATAATTTCAGAAATGGATTCAGGGCCCACAAACTCCCTATAAACCAAATTTCAGCAAAATCTGAGAGATGAGGGTGTTAGGCACTGGTTGATCTGACAGAGAATGACCCTCTTATTAGTTTTCTCCTTTAATCGCTCTAATAAGTCCCTGTACCTAGCCAGCAGTTCTTCCGATCTAGAATTTAAAACGTTATTAGTACCGACATGAATAACATACGTTGTGTCATCGGCGGTACTGTATGTAAAATGGTCAACATTATTAGTTATATCCTCCACCCTTGCACCAGGGTAGCAGTAATGGCGCCTACGACGAGGGTTTCTCCCACAGAATTCCTCGAGCTGCCCTCGAACAATGGAATCACCGAGTCGTATTTCCGGTTCATCAGTATCTTCAAACCCTAAAACAGAAAACTTATTTCCTGAGGCAGGAGGGGTCGTAACTGGAGTCTCAAGGGATTCTAATTTTGCCATCAGGAGCATCACGCTTTCTTCAAGTCTCACCCTGGCCTGCCTCTCATGGTCTAATTCGTTCCTCAGCACTTCCATGCTTGAGCACCACCTGCAAACTAACTGATCATTATTATTAGCCATTGTAAACACGTAAGCAGCAAATTTCCCTTCACAGCTTTGGCTTCCAATGCTCAAGCAATTGTGGGTATTTTTAACAACTTTTTTGCAGCAGTTTTTATCATAGAAGACGTAAATAATGTAATGTAATGGATTTAAATTATGTGGCAGATGTTTCATTACTAACACCACTAAAAACTTTTTTACATTTAAAGTAATTAATAAATGGAATAATCTTCCAGCATCTGTTGTGAACTCTACCACTGTTAATATGTTTAAGAACTGTTTAGATAGGCATTTTAAAAATATTGACATCATTTAAAATAATAAAACAATTAGCAACAGGAGCTCTAGGGGTAGTGGTCAAGGTTTGAAGCTGTTGACGATTAATGCCAGTGTGTGATGTGCCGGCAATAATAAAAAAAAAAAAAATTAGACTAACACAAACTTAAATGTAGCTTGTAGCATAGACTAACCCACTTTTTGTTATACCCTTCATACATTTTTTTTTTTTCTCTTGCATGTCTGTAGTTTTCATGGTATGACAGTGTTTGAGTTAAGACTGTGTTTGCATGGTTTGTAAGCATTCTTATTTTACTTCTTTTTGTCTTTCACTCCTTTCCTATTCTCTTTGACTATTTTTCCCGATTTGTTGGCAGTGGCTGGCAGATGATGATGGTGAATCTTTCTCTCACTTTTTCTGAATGAATGTTAACCCATGAATGATAGGTTTTGCTACTTAACCCTTTATTCTCTTCTTTTAACCCCCTACTCTCTTCTTTCTCTTGGGCTAACCTTAGAGTGGATCTTAGGGTCTTTGTTAGGCTTAGCTTCTGTAGATCTGTAAAGTTTTCATTATTTCTACCAAAATTCGTGACTTTGCATTTTTTGAATACTGAATTCCATCTGCCATTTACTAACCCAAGCAACTAATCTATCAAGATCCTTTTGCAGTTTTTAAGTATTTTCTGTATTTGTAATGGGCAACTACTTTTGTATCATCTGCAAATTTAGAAATTGTACTGCTTACTCCTTTCTCTCCAAGTCCTGTCATGGCAGTCAGTAAAAAAATGTAATTTCTGGGGATTCTAATTGGGGCTTGGAACTTTGTAATAATGCATTTCCATAGACTTTGAGATTGGGTTTCATACATTCCAGATCTTGAGGAGTCTGATGGGAATACTCTTTACTTTGGATTCAAGTTGCAAGTTGTACTAAAATATAACCAAAATTAGTAATGCCTAAATTAAAATGAAATATCAGTTGCACTCTTTTTATAAAGCTTGCTTGAAAATTTTTCAGTTTGCTTTAAAATTGCACTATAGAGAATGTATACTATTTCTGATATTTGGTAAAGTGTAGTGTGGATGCTCACATCAGAAAACTGTTTCAGTTAAAGTTTCATTTTCAGTACACATCACTACTGGGCTGATGCTGAGCTCAATTGTAACAGATTATGACCTTGTCCAAAAACTGGTGTTCCTCAAAATTTCCTATTAGCCCTGAATTATTTTTTCTGAAAGTATGAGCATCACGTATGATTGATGATTGATCGTGCTATGTGGAGTATGGTACAATGTTAATCAGAGATCTCTCTAAAGTTAGGTGGGAGGACTTAAGTGCAGGCATGGGGTAATTGTAATTTTTTATTGTAATTGATTGTATGAGTAATTACATTTTTAAAGTAATTGCTGTGTAATTGTAATTGAATAACTAAAAATATAACTGGTTACCTTGGTGGTAAATCTTGCTTTCAAGGCCACCTGAATTGTTCATTCTGATGAAGGTCAAGCTTGTCACTCCCCCTTATATATACAGTTTAACATGGAATCGAAACCATGCCCCACCAACAGCCCAGTATCTTAACCACTAGGCTACTCATTTTATGGATTATAGTCTGCCAATAAACATTTTCATTTTCATTACCTACCAATCAATTTCTTTAGCGTGTGGAAGGATGAACAGCTTGGTTGTGATTGACTAACTAAAAATGTAATTGTAATTAGTTACATTCACAATGACAATGAGAATGAACCCAGTGAACAGTGAACAATTCACCTGATATTGCATTGACTGCTAATTGAACTGTGATTTAAATACATGTTCAAATAGAATAATATTCACATTATGGATATGGAAATAAAAAGTTAGTTGTAAATTAATGGTACACTTCTTTCCTTTCACTTATATTAGGTGCTTCTATAAAAAGTAATTGTAATTGAAATTAATTCATTTTCAGTGTAGCTAATTGTAATTGCAATCAATTACATTTGCCCATTACAGTAATTGTAATTGAGCATATACAAAGTAATTGTAATATTTTTTTAATTGTAATTGGCCCATTACCTGACTAAGTGTAGGAGGAAATATTTAAACAAACTCCTGTAAGGTTATGTTATAATAGTACTATTTTCAAAATAGGTACTTGTTTAATCAATTCTTAAATTGTTATATGTGGGGACAATCTTTAAACCCTGAGCATATTCAGAACTTTGTTCAGCCTACAGAATCTGTAGTCAGAGTCCAGTATTAGACATGAATGAGTTGCATTGTGTTTGGATAACATGAAACTACTCAGGTTTATCAAGGTCATCTAATTAAGATAAATGGTCTAAAGTAGGGATTCCCAAATTTATTTTTTTCTGTATCACTTGCATAAGGAGCCTAAGTATAACTCAAAGCCATCAGGGCCTTTCTAGTTTATCCATGTTCAAAGTAAGAACCAAATCACCCTGAATACATACTGGTATGATATTCTATGCCATGCCAGTATACAAAGAATACCAACTATTTACAAAATTTCCTTTCAAGCCACTTAGATCCATGAGATTATGTCATTTAAACTCACGCATGAACCTCAGCCATTTACAAGATAACTATTTTTGCTAGTCTTAAATTGATCTTAAATATGTCTCCATCCATTGGACTGTCATTCAAAATTTTTCAGGAAAGACCTATACTTGTACATTACCATTATTTTAATTTTTTAAAGTTACCTGCTCAAAAATTATATGCTTTCGTTCTATGGTTCACTGAGATGTAATTTTCAATATACATATTTACATATCACCAAACAGTAACTCATTACATTACATTTGAAAAACATGGTCACTTGGGCCTATCAGAGTTATCCAAGTTGTAAGTTATATTTTATAATATAATTATAAGCCTTGAACATTATGGTTTTGATTTTATACAAAAAATTTATAGCTTTATTTATTGAAGTATTGGTCCAACAAAGACCACATGGCCCACTACAGGCCAGCCCCAAAAGGATTAAGAGAAGTAAAAGTTAAGTTCCCCATGTCTACATATACAGTAAAACCTTCATTATCTGGCAAGCTCAGGGTTTTGGTCATTCCAGTTATCTAAATTTTCCAATTATCTGAGGATACCATTAACCTAGGAAAAACCAATGGACAATAATAGTAAAACTCAAATTTGGCTACACTGCACTGTATGGTACACCAATGTAAATTATATTGTAGTCAACATAAAAGGACAATTGAAATGAGTAAAATTTAGTCTTATTTTATTAAAAATGTTAAGGATGTTCTAGATTTTTCTGGATGGCATCAGAAAGCTTCCTGGTTTCTAGATTGGTGAATTGTGTATTGGCCTAATATAAAATTTGCCAGTTTCTAAAGTTTTCTGGATAGTTGATTGCTGAATAGTACAGGTTTTACTCAACATGGAAAACCATCACACTGGCAAAGTGATGAAATGCTTCTATAGGAAAGGGGTTGAAACAGGAATTGAGAACAGAAATCAGATTTTTTATACTGTGGCCTTACCCATCATGTGCATCCAGCCACCCAAGAGAAAGAAGGGAAAAATTGTGATGGCAGAAACTCAACTCTACCCATCTTAGCCATTTTTTTTTTTTCAATGAAATTATGTATTTCTACAAAGTACTTTTATACTATACTCTTGGACCTATTAATAAGACAGGCAAGTGCGTGTGTGTGTGTGTGTGTGAGTGAATATTGGAGTTTCAACTTGGGTCTCCTGCCATGAAAGGTGTTTATGTGGCAAGTGATATACTGAGTCATCCATACTTTGTGGTGGTGTGCCACCATGAAAGTAGACGAAAGTTCTCTAGCAAGGAAGATGGAAGATCCCTGTATACTTGTTCCTTCTAGAGAATGAAGGCATTTTGTGAGTGCATTTTGCTGGGCACAATGCAACCAGAGACATCTCTCTAAAGTAGGGGGAGGATTAAGTGTAGGAGGAAATGTTGAACAAACTTCTGCAAGGTTACATTATAATACTTTTTCAAAATTCTTATTTCATTGATTTTTAAATTATGTTATAAGTGGAGACAGTCTTAAACCCTGAGTTTATTCAGAACTTTGTCCAGCCTATTTTTAAACATATTGTATTTGCACTTTAGCTTGAAACAACCTCTGAGGGAAATTGATTCCAGCTATTAACTATTTTGTAAAAGAAATTACTGCAGATAGAGGTTCTAAATGTTTTTAGTTCCAATTTAAAACTATTGTCTCTTGTTGGAAATTGGTATTAAATGAGAATAATTTACTGTAGTCTACCCTGTCTATTCCATCGAGCATCTTGAAAACTTGAATAAGTTGATTGTGCAACCTCCCGGTCTCTGAGGTAAACAGATTCAAGTGCTCTATGTTGGTAGTTTTGCAGTTTCATTGAAGGGATCAATTTTGTGGCCCTTGCCTTGTACCCTTTCCAACCTTTCTCTATCCTTCCTAAGGGATGGAAACCAAACCTACACACAATACTTGAGTTGAGGCGTAACTAGTCAATTGTAAAGAGATCTTACAATCTCCTTGTTTCTAAATTGGAACTGTCTTTTAATGTAACCTCATTTTTAAGGTCCACTTTTCAACTTTTTCACAGTGCTTTGATGGTTTGAAATCATTACTGATATAAACTCCTAAGTCTTTCTCTAGATCATTGGTTCTCAACCAGTAGGTAAATTACCCAACTGGTAAAATAATATTGTGATAAGCCAGAAGTTATAAAAAAATATCTAATGATTTGAGTAATGGGGCTGGGTTAGAAATGGTTTTAGGTAACCATACAAAATGGGTTGAGAACCACTGCTCTCGATCATCTCAGTCAAGTCCCTCCCCAAGAGAGAGTAATTGGTCTTTGGGTTCTCGTAACCTATATGCATTACCTCACATTTGACCAAGTTCAATGGCATCTGCCAAGTAGCAGACCATTTACCCAATCTATGAAGATCATTTTGAAGCATTCTTATGCCCTCCTGATTACGTGTACACTATTTCCTAATTTGGTTATCATCTGCAAATTTAGAAATTGTACTTAGGAGCCCAACATCTATATCATTAATATAAATGATAAAAGTAAAGGACCCAGGATGAAACCCTTTGGAAGGCCCCTGCAGTGAGGTTTCAATGGGTGCATTGGTGATGGGGGGGGCCCACTCCAAAGCCTCTCCATCTATCTCATCATTCTTTATCTGAATCTTATCAAGAATCTGGAGTTTAGAGAATCTAAAGAATTAAAATCAAAGTTAGTCTAGTAAAATCAGATAACCATTAAAACTACCAACAATATCTTGATCATTTTCAAATATCTTATCATCATGTTCTGATTGGCCAATCCTATCCTGTTTTTTATTATTGTATTTATAAAAGATAAAAAATTTCTTTGGATTCATATTGCTATTTCTAGCTAGATTTATTTTAATGTGCCTTTTGCCCTTCCTAATCAAACTATTTAACTTGCTTGTTAACTGTCTCTAATTATCCAAGTCCACAAGGCTATTATTGCTTTTAAACTCCCTGAATGTTCTTTTAATTATTTTTAACCATTTTAGCTATTTCTTTATTCTATGAAAATTTCCAAACCTTGTTATTCCTAATAGTTCTAATAGTTGTCTTCTCTAAAATTTCTTTGAATCTAGATCACATTTCAATGCATGTACCACAGTTTTTGAACTGCTGATCTAAGCTGTATTTTATGATAAAATTTGGCAAAATATAATTTCAAGTTGGCTAATTATCCAAAAGCTATTTACAAAACTACTGTAGTAACCAATGCTTACATATACTTAAGTCTTTGCTAAATTATATATTACAGAATTTATAATCCATCACTTTCATTCATGAAAGGGTCTAATTTTTTCATAAAACTACCAAAGGATCTCTTATTCACCACATCATATGACAAGTGAAGTTGTGCTTTGTCTTCTAGACCAAGGGTTCCCAAATTGGTGTTCCGTGGAACACTTGTATACCGTGAGAAGTGTTCTGTGGAACACAATTTGGGAACCCCTGTTCTAGACTATGGACTTCTTGGTATGAAAATATTTCTCTCTCTCCCCTCACTTAACACCAGTATTGGTATTTTCATTGTTTTTTAATTTTTATTTTGTAGTTTTAGCTTTGGGTAGTTTTTTATTACTTTTATTATTGCTTGTTTCATTGTGTGTATTAGTTTTTATTTCTTTCTTGTCTTAATTTCTTTGTATTTTGGGGTTAAATAATTTCTAATAAATATAAGTAACCATTTATACTATAGGCCTATGTATGTAATAAAATAAGGATTTACTAGTATTTTTACCTATAGCACAATAGCTACATTATTTATGTCAAAGTTTTAAATATTATAAAGGTTATTCTTAAAAATACACTTTCCTAAGTTTTAAAGACCAAAGGTGTTGATGCTCAAGTACACTCAGCTGTCTGCACCTACTAGCTACGACACTATTTTAAACATATCACATAAACTGATGTTAAAAATGGGTTTCTTGCTTCATATATATTTTTTAATACTAAAAAAAACACCAAAACTCAAACCTGTTTTTGAGAACCTGGCTTTCTTTGCCAACCAAGCTGGTACAATGTGGGAAGCATTGATTCTGTCAATGTTGGTCATGCATTCAGCATTTGCAGCCAATGTCTTATTCTGTGACAAGAAGCATTTTTTTTAAAATTATTTTTAATAAAGTCATGCAAAAAACTTCACTTTTTTGTATGTGAAGGTCAAAATATGATAATTAAAACCCACTCTAAAGACAGAGTTTATTTCCACAACAGTTTCGATGCCCACTGGCATCCTCTTTGGGTATCCACCCGAAGAGGATGCCAGTGGGCATCGAAACTGTTGTGGAAATAAACTGTCTTTAGAGTGGGTTTTAATTAATAAAGTCATGCTGGAGTAGGCAATCACGAAACTACACCAAGTTTTCCAACCTGGTATTATATCTCCTCTCAGACAATCTCACAAAATTAAGCATGTTGAGTTCCTTTAATCTTTCACTGTATGTTAACCTTAAGATAGGGATAAGTTTGGTTGCCATATGTTTCATACCTTCAATCATATCTATATCCTGTCTATGGTGAGGTGACTGAACTTGAATACAGTATTCTAAATGGGGACTAACATAAGAATTATACAATCTACAGATGACTACTTTCGTAACTGACATTCCTTACAATAATACCTAGTATTTTAAGCAGTGCTTAGAAAATAGACCACTACTAATTGACACATATCTTCTAACAAGTTTCCATTATTTCTGCCAACATAAAGTACTGTACTTTGTTTTGAACAGCGAGTTTCACATGTCACTTGCTAGTCCAAGCAACTAATCTATCAAGATCTTTTTTGCAGTTTTTGAAAATGGTCCTTTTTGTCCGGTTATGTTTTTTCTTTGCAGTATAACACCACCAATTTCAACCCCAGGTATTGGTGACAGACCATAGCCAAATGTTATTAATCTTCAAAATAGTGTGTTCATACAGTAATTTTAACAACTGGTCTATTATAACTGATAAACCCAATTGGTCAATAACATTGTAGCAGTTTCATTAAAAAATAATTAATCATTTTCTCTATTCTCTCTTTACAGGCCATAATTGAAATGTCTCTAAGGAACTAAGTTTATCCCAGAGAGGACAAATAATTGTCCTTTCAAGAGAGGGAATGTCCCAATGCCAGATCTTGGCAAAAATGAGTGTTTCAAAAGGGGCTGTCCAAAGAACTATAAGCAGATATAAAGAATCTGGATTATGCTCTTCAAAGACAAGATCTGGCAGATGTAAAGTGACTACTGATTCTGAGGATCATTGCATCAAGGTTACATCACTGCATGACAGAAAAGCCACAGCTACACAGATTCAGGCACAGTTGAATGAACAACAGGACTCTCCAATAAGTACAAGTACTATAAAAAGAAGACTCATAAAAGCTGGTCTCCATTGCAGAGTTGCTGTGTCCAAACCACTACTGAGGAAACAAAATAAGGCTAAAAGATTGGAGTAGGCAAGAGAATATCGAAATTTTACTATAAATGATTGGAAAAAAGTCTTTTACTGATGAATCAAAAGTGGAACATTTTGGGTCCCATAGAAGAGTTTATGTTAGGCATAGAACTGACAAAAACTGATAGATCCCTGCATAAAACATTCAGTAAAACATGGTGGAGGCAACATTCAAGTTTGGGGTTGTTTCAGTTATTTTGTGGTCAGTGATTCATTCTCCAGCAGGATAATGACCCAAAGCACACTTCTAACCTTTGCATGAACTATCTCAACAAGAAAAAAGATGGTGTTCTAAAATTATGAAATTTCCTCCACAAAGTCCTGATCTCATTCCAGTAGAGCATCTTTGGGACCATTTGAAGAGTCTGAAAGCTAAAAAGAATATAATTTCTCTGATTCTCTCTGGGAGAATGTAGAAGAATACTGGAACAGCATAGCACAAGATGTTATCCAGAAACTTGTTGAATCTATGCCTCAGAGTGAAAGCTGTCATTAAAGTAAAAGGGGATCATATTGATTAGTAATAAGATTATGCCATTAAATTGTTAATTTCTTTACTAATAAAAAATCAAATTTTGTTGTAATTATTATAAATATTTGCACAATATACAATAAATTGAGTGATTATAAGGTGGACACACTTTTGAACACTGTGTGTGTGTGTGCGCGTGTGCACATTTCTATACAGTCATAAAAATCTAGAAGTACATGATATGCTCAATCCAGCACCCTCTCTGCCCTTCCTCTGGTGAGGAACGCGTGCTGTGACAAGCTTGTTTTACATAGGAATAATGTTATAAGTCAGGGCTGCATTTTTTAAAATTATTTTTCCTTAAATTCAATTTATCAATTGTTCAAACACTTTTACCAATAATATTAGTGCATAATGTATGAAGAAACAAATATTACAGTAAAAAATTCTATTTAAGAAAGTTACAAAAGAAAAAATACTACCAAGTACAGTACAGTAAAAATACAGCCAAGTACAGTAAATACATGTTACACCTCACTTGAAGTTGACTGCTGTGCTTCCTCAGCATTTTCTTTATCAGGGATGTCTGGGTCACTAATGTCAGATTTCTTTTTAAAATATGCATCGTGTTAACTGCCATGCATGTTTTTTTTTTTTTTTGCGATAAATTTCTTTATAGCCTGCTAGAAGTTCATCCAATTTTCTGCTAAATGTGCTGCTCCTTTCCATGTTTGGATTATTGTCAAAAAAAATCTTTGCTATGTCATCAGCCAAGGTGTAAGTGCATCCAACAAATTTTTTGTTGTTAGCTCTTTAAGTTGCCCAAAATAGAGGTAAAATTAAAATCTCAGTAAGTGAAGATTTTGAATTATCCAGTGAACATTATCTGGGAGTTTTCATAGTGCTGTGTCTACATTTTTCATATTGATCCATGCAAAATAGATATACTAAACTTAAACTCTCAGTGAGCAAAGGTTTTGAACATTAGACTGTATGTTTAACCTGACAGTACTTAGCTAACTATAAACCAATGAATGTTTTTGGTCTTAATATTTTTAATGTTTTTTTTTGCATGTAATATCAAATATTCTGTGTAATAACATTTTTATGGTCTTAAAATACTTAGTGTGTAAATACAAATCTGCGTTGTAATAGTATGCATTATAGCAGGGCCAACTGTACTTCCTTCTGAGCATTTTAAGATAACAGGTAGCATTGATGGTCACAGTGTCACCATTTTCATCTTCAAAAAAAGAATGGACCATTGGATCAATGATGCATCCATATCCTAATTATCTTATAGCACACCACATGGTTAGCTTTTCCACACTGAGAGGATGCTCCTCAGTTTCATGTGGCTGCTCACAAGCACAAGCCCATATTTTGAGATCTTGCTTGTTTAGATAAAAATGGGCCTCATCTGTGAACTGAATTTGCTGCATGATTCATGGATTTTGCTCCACCAACTCTGACATTTCTTCCACAAAGTTCAGTTGAGCTGCCTTGTTTGATCAGTTTGTGATTGAAGAATGTGACTCTTATAGGGGTATAACTTAAGATCATTGTGTAACATTTGCAACACAAAACTTCAAGTGATGCCAAGTTCAGCAGACAATTGGCATGATGATTTTCATGGACTTTGCTGAAGGGACCTCCTAATTCATTCAACATTTTGTTTGTTGTAGCAACTTTAGGGCATCCACTTCTGTCTTTGGTCCTGTTTTTGATGCTACCAGTTTCCTGAAAGTTATGTATGGCTCGCAGTATTATGTCCCTTGATGGAGCTGTCTCGCATTTGTGTGTATATTTGTATTCACAGTGTACCCTTGTCAAAGACTTGCCAGGCTCATAGTACAGCTTCACCAGCTCTGCTCTCTGCTCAGGAGTGAGCTGTGACATTGTTATCTAACCCACAATGCAGAAGTATTATGTATCTAAAAAAATAAGGGTATCTTCTTTAGTAATAATTTACTAATATAACTTAAATATTGTCCAAGTAACAACATTTTAAACTTAAGGTTTTTTCTGACTGCTCTGTATATCTTAATTTGGATGTAGTCTCAGTGCAGTAAAATCTGAAAATCTGAGTACACTCATGCTTCAGTGTTTGCAAACTGTGCAATGTCTGTGTGTGTGTGTGTGGGGGGGGGAAGGTTAGCAGTTAGCAGAGTTGGATTCTTGGGCTAAAATTAACCAGTAACCTCCATAGATTATCTTGCTTCAAGGTTCCTCTATAATTCAAGATTGAGGATTGTCTCATGAATTTATACTGTTTAACCCTTTAACTGCTCCATTTGAATGCCATCATTTGAATCAGTGTGCTCAGTTCCAGTGATCAACAGAAAACCCAAATCAAGTATGTATAATTTATCAGAGCACCACAGGAAGTTTTATCAGAATCAAGTATACTCAATAGGAGCAGTTAAAGGGTTAATAATTGACTTTTAGCTTATACATACAGTAACTTAAAAAATTTTACTAGTGGGTTATTAGGTTTAATTATAAAGATAACAGCCCTAGTTATAAGTTCCCTCTGAGTGAAGAATTAAAGGTTATTCAAAGTAGCTTAAATGTTAATTTAGGCTTTAAAGAATATGTTTATACCCAACCTAAAGTTGAGTTTAAGCTTAATTTTAGTATAGAGACCTATAATTTTTGGGTAGAATTAATATAAACCAATTTAAATTTTATTTTATGTAGGTCACAAAATTTTTGACAATTTATTACGGGACAGACAAACAAAAGAGAAAGGGAATACATTTTTTATAAATGAAAAATTATTTGATAAATTTGTGACATGCTGATAGCTTAGTCATACAGATTGAAATTGGTTTTAAGATGTTAATATCTTAAATGTTATTCTACACTTGTGTACATATGTATGCCTTGCATACATGCCCTCTTAAAAAAAAAAAAAAAGCATACAAAGAGAGAAAAGGGAAAAGAAAGAAGGGATGAATTTGCATCATTGTCATAGGAGTTGACACTAAATATTACAGTTTAACTTTCCAGAAATTCCAGTTATTTAATTGAAGAACCTGAATTAAGTATTGGAAGTATATAATTCTTCTTTTGAAATGTCAACATTCAAGAAGAAAAAGAGAAGTTTTCTTCAGAAAGCAAAAAGATACGGGAAAGAAGGTAATTATGGAAGAGGGAAACGGCTTTCAGAACAGGAATATCATTATTATATTCGGATCTTTGAGCAGTTGAAACATGTTGAAAAAGAAGAGAAAGTAAGAATATATTAGTTTTCAGTTTGCTATCATATTTTAGTTTAAGTGTATAATGGCCTAAGCAGAGGCATAACTAGGGTTGATCGCGCCCAGGGCAAATCAATAAATGGCGCTCTTAAAACCAGTGTTCTTTAAAATTCTGGCTGAATTCTTATAATGGTACTCAAACTGGTTACTCGTAATAATACCGCTAACAAAATATACTTTTAAGAAGTTTATTTTATGACAAATGAAAATGAAAAACAGTTATATACATATAAAACTGTACAAAAATATGTAAAAATAAATTGAAATGAAATGAAAATACAATTCCTAAAAAATTATTTTTACAGTTTATACTTTAATGTTTTTCTATCCATATACATAACCGCGTATATTTACTATTAAGGTTGATATTAAATTTCTATTAATACAATTTAATTTTATAGAACCAAAGTATGGTTAATTATTTGCTGAATTACAACAGAAACAATTAATATATGTACAAGGAGAGGCATAACTTTTCATGAGAATACACGTTGATGTTTTCTTGAATTTTACTGAATTACCGAGAGCAGAATTAGCAATTAGAATATTAGATACTGACAAAAATCATTCCAATTATATGGTACTTTAAAAGAAATGCCTTGTTTGCACCTATTATTTTTGGCTCTTTTAATGAATAATTTGGAACTTCACACTAAACATGTATTTTTCTTACTTTTGCTGATGCAAACTTATCAATAATGTCATCAAAATTTGTTATTTCGGTTTCCTCACATTCAATGCTGAGCAAGGCTAAAGCAGAAAGTCTTTCTTGGCCCATTGAAGCTCTCAAATATGATAAGATCAATGTTAACTTGCTGAAAGATCGCTCACAGCTGGCAATTGAAATTGCAATAGTGAGCATTATCTGAATAGCTACTCTCAAATTTTGAAAAACATTTTCATCTCCATACTGAACAATAAACTTGAGGAGTTCCTCAGCTTTAGAAATCTGAACATTTGGGTGACTTTTCAGAAGCATCTTACAATCCAGGATTTCTTCATAAAGCTCAAAGCCGTCAATATCATTGCTATAAAACTGTCCAAGGTTGAGACAACTTTTCTTTAAGATATTTACGTCATGACTACTGTTGCTTTCATTTGAGTCAAACAATAATCCTCCAGCATCTAAAAGAAATCCAATTTTTGAATCCAAGTCATGGAGATGGACAAATCTTTCTTCCATTTCATTATGGAGATGATCAATAGTTTCTTTCATTATTCTCATCATTTCTTCTTTCGCAGTTAACCCTACATCCTTGGCTTTTTCACCAGGCATTTGTTTCTTCTTTCTGGGGTGTCTTTCTACTTGAATATCCCATTCATAACAGTTTCAGCCCTGCTTCAAGTGATTCACTGGCCAATGATTCTCGACTGCTTAAAAAAAATCTTGAAGGGCTTTTAAATCATAAGCAGCATCATGAAAGTTCATGGTATGATCTTGGAGTTGTTTTTGAACACGATCAATCCAAACAAGAATTTTGTTCCAAAATCCAAGCAAAGCCAAGAAATGAAAAGTCAAAATTTGATTCAGCACCTGCCTTGCCTCACCTCTTGTATCAGCAGTTTCATTTTGATCATCAACCATGCTTTGCAAGAGTTCCACTATAATATCAAAGTATTCATGAACAGGCTTCACAGCCTCTGTTCTGGAACTCCATCGAGTTTCAGATTCAGATTTGACAACTATTGGTATGGCATCTTTCAGCTTTTGCCAATGGAGAGTTGAATGTGAAAAGAATGAATAAAGCGACTGAATTGCACCAAAAAAAGTCACCATCACTGCATCATGGTTAGCAGCACGCACTCCAACCAAATTGAGAGAATGATTATCGCAGTTTACAAAAATAGCTTTACTATTTTTTTCAATAATCCTCTGTTGAACACCACTTTTATAACCAGCCATAACTGCAGCATTGTCATAGCATTGAGATTGACAGTCTTCTAATGGCATTTTGTCTTTTTCCAGTTGTTCCAAAATCACTTCCACGATGTTTTCAGCGTCCTTTCGTTTTAATTGGATAAATCCAAGAAAAGACACTTTTATAAAAATTATTTTCTCCTGAAAATCAATATCAACATAACGAACTGTTTCTGCCATTTGCTCTCGATGTGCTTGATCTGGAGTAGAATCAAACATGAGGCCAAAATATTTGGCCTTATGAATGCTCTGTAACAATTTCTGGTGAACAGTAGAAGCCATCAGCTGAATAAATTCATTCTGCACTAATGGAGATAAATATGATGTTCTTCCAGGGTGCTTTTCCACAATACTGAGATGTTCTTTCATGACAGGATCAAACCTTGCCAACAATTTTAATAACCCAAGAAAATTTCCAATATTGCTTTCCTCTTCCTGTCTAAGGGATTCCTTGTGACCATGCAATGCAAGGTTCTGAGTTGCTAAAAATTTTATGCAATGGAGGATTCTGTGGAGAGCATCTCGCCATTTTTGTTTTTCTGTTGCAATTTGAGCTTGAAGCTCTACGTCACTGATTCCTCTGTTTTCTAAAAGATTTCTTTCCATTTCCTTCTATTGGGTGAAGCAGTATCGATGATTTTTTGCATTTTCATGGGTGCTAAGCCTTTCTGGTGCTTTCCAATGATTGAACCCATTTTCTTGCTCCAATGAAGACTGATTGTCAATTTGAGAAAATAGCAAACAAAAAAAGCAAAAAGCTGCTTTCTTCTCTGGAGAATAAACAAGCCATGAGCACCAAACTTCTTCTCCACATCCATTTCCCAACTTTCTTTTAAACCATCTTTCATTCATTGATCGGGTTTGTGTGGGAACAAATTGGCCCTTCACTATTTTGAAAATACTTCGAACCCAATGTGACCATTTCTGTCCTCAGGGCATCTGATAAAATTACTTTTTTTGATATTTTATCAAACTCCAAGAAGCCTGCATCGTGATGCTGAATCGCATCTGGTATAGGCTGTGCTGTTTTTTCCTGCTTTTCACTACTCAAAGTTTTAGTATCTTCTGGCTTCTTGAAAGACACTTAATTCTCCTTCTGATACACTGGTGGGTTGGTCAACACTCATGTCTGATGCAGTTAATGCTGATGAAGGACCAGCTTGTTGCTGTTCAAGAAATGACATCATAAAGCCACTTGACTTTTTAGCTTCTGCTTCTTGCATTTTTCTTTTCTTCCTGCCTTCTGCTCCACTCAGCTTCTTTTTCAGACTTTTCGGTATCAGCAATGTTCGCTTCATAGTAAAATTTTCTAGAGAAAGAAACAAAAATATAGAAATAAATTAATAATTCATAATAAAATTCTAATAAAAATAGAATGAATTAATAAAGTTAAATGAAGTTAAAAATCTGAAATTCATGGAAATTTGATGGCTAGAGATACGGTACTGGTACATTTCCAAAAGAGAATGTTTTTACTCTTAATTTTTTTTTTTTAAATCATAAAAATGGTGCCCCTCCAAATTTGGCACCCAGGGCACGCGCCCCACCTGCCCCACCCTAGTTACGCCACTGGGCCTAAGTCAATGTATTTCAAACTGTGGGTTTGAACTAGCACAATTGTTTGAAAAAAAATGGCAGTATGGTATAGTGAAACAGAAATTGTTCAGTTACAGATAGACAAGATGAGTATCTCAGTTTGCTGTAGTTTACATATATTGTAATTTATCTTGCATGGAATTTTACTGTCAATTCCATAGCCAATATAAGTAGTCTGTAATATATTCCAGTGAGCTGTTAATCCTCAGTAATCCTGCTCACATTATAGGCTACCTCAAAATTCATAAAGTTAACTGATGTAGATAGGAATTAATTTCTTATGGGTGGTTACTTATCTTCGTAACAGATACTTTAATTCGAAATTTTTTTCGTGAAATGGAAAAAGAAGGTAATATAAAATCTCTCGCAACCAACCAAATTGTTTCAAGAATCTTAGATGATACTTTACCTCTCGCTCCAGTCTCCAAGATAATTGCAATTATAAAAGTGTTTTCAGAAGATTTGAGACTTTTTTGTGTTGATCCATTTGCTTCCCATGTACTTCAGACTCTTTTAACTCTTAGTTTAAAGTACATTCAGGTGAGTTATGTTAAAAAGAATAAGGATTCTTGATAATAATGATAGATCTATCTAGTTGACTGTTAATAGTGCTAAATTTTATCAGTAATGCAATAGGAGCTTAAAAAAATTATTGATTATATAAACTGCGAGTTTTGTAGTTTTCATGGAGTACATTAATCACTATTTAATTATAGCACACTTCAAAAGATAATTTAAAAAATCTATAGATTAACATTCTTAATTAAACTTTGTTGTAAAAAGTCTACTTCCTTTTTGGATTTGCACGATGAATCTGGGCAGTGTAATTTCTTATCACAGCCTCTAACATTTTTTCAACTTAGTCTTAAATGACACAACAGTGGACACAAATGTTTACCTCCACTTCTTTCAAGAGGAGCTCAGCCTGTTTTTTTATGGCCAAGGCACTGATATGGACTGAATTGGTTTCAACAGGATGGAGCAAAACTGTGGTCTTGTAGTGCCTCCTCTGTCATATGATCTCAGTCTCTGATTTCTTTTTGTGAAAGTATCTAGTGAACACAGTCTTCGAAGGTCTTCAAAGATAGGACATTGGAAGTGGCTGAATGTGAAACCTACTCCATTTCTACCAAAACACTGGAGACTGTGACAAGAAATTACATTGCCTTATCCATCATATAATTTCACAAAGGGAAGGACACTGAATGTGATGTATGTCTGTAAAAGAAAGAATAAAACCCCACATTTAAACAGAAGTTAATCTATTGATTTTTAATTAATTTTTTAAAATCTGGCATGATTAACATTGGGGGGGATATATATATATTTTTTTTTTATATGCATACTTTGGTTACTTGGTTTTGCTTCTGCCTGAATTGTTCATTCTGATGGTCAAGCTTGTCACTCCACCTTAGACCAACAGTTTAATGTGGAATCCGAACCACGCCCCACCACGGGTGGTCATAAATTACAAAGTCCTCACGTGGACTCTATCTCACGACCTCCCAATCAGCAGCCCAGCGTCTTAACCTAGGCTACCCAGGGTACCCATTTTTTTACCAACCAATTTTTTTTGTGTGAAGGATGAACAGCTGGGTTTTGCTGCGTGCCACCTGCTATCACCGGGTCTGAGACTGAGACGCATTAATTAAATGCGTCTCGATCGTGGCTGATGGATTCGTAGTCAGCGACGCTAACCACTGCACTACCGAGGCGTGTGTATATATATATATATAATATATATAATATATATATATATATATATATAATATATATATATATATATATAATATTTTATAGTGTGTGTGTGCCCCAATATTCTTTTTAAGGATGACACACCTCTACCGTCTTTGTAATAATAAAAATCAGTCGGGCACAGCACTCAGGCCAACAGATGCAGCCCGTTGCGCTAACCCCTAGATTATTATTACCAGCACGATCGGGAGCGAACCCCGGCATCAGTGTCTTCACTTTGCTTTTAGGAAAATGGTGTTACCCACCTTGCTCATGGAAACTAAAAACTAATTGTTTTATAACTTTTTGTATGTTATTACAACAGGAAACTGCCATGCAGAAAAAATGGGACACGGGCAATGAAGAATCTGATGAAGTAGAATTAATTCCTTTGTCTGAAGATCAGAGAGAAGAGTTCATGTCGTTTATTTTAAAAGTACAGACAGTGTTTCCGACTAGCGAATTCTTCGACGTGACATTTTATCGACAAGCCTTATTTTTGGTGTTTAGGTTGTTAGGATAGTTTAGGTTAAGTTAGGGTAGCAGAGCATAGGTTTAATTAGGTTTAATTAGTGAAACATATTATCTTAAATATATTTTATCTCATTTGAATCACTGACAACTAAGGTCATTCAAATAATTATTATTCCTTGATTATGGAGCTAGGGCTCGTAATGGACCTGTACCCATTTGTGAAGGCATAAAATTAACACTAAAACTAACCTAACGTAACCCAACTCAATCTAACCCGCAATACCTTATCGATTTTATGTCACGTCGATCGGATGTCGTTAGCCTTCTTGTAGTGATAGATTATGTACTAAAATGTTACTTTATAACTTAAAAAATGTTCGTTGTTGTATTATACACTGGGATAATAAATAGGTTATTATTATTATTACAGTATGTTTGAATAAATTAAGTGAAATGATATGCTGATATACGCGTTTTCTTTTTGCAGACATCAAAATTCGTTTATAACAACTTAAACGAGTTTGTATGCGAGACTTACGCGAGTCACGTTGTACGTACAGTTTTGGAAGTCTGTTCCGGAGTCGAAGTTTCAAAATCTGTGAAATGCAGCCAGAAAGCGCAGACTTTTCACTCCATACGAGATGATCCTAAACAAATCCTTACAGTTCCAAATGAGCTGTCGACAGTAATTACTGATTTTGTATCGAGACTCGCTCAACTTCCCAATTTCACAGGTACTTCATTATATTGCTTTTGCTTTGTATGTATATGTTAATGATACGAGTTTCCAAAATTAGGTTTCTTGTCTGTTTTATTTTAGCGACTAAGGGGCTTCTTAGGGTTCGCTCGTTGGGGTAGTGATTTGGATCTCAAATAAAGCTGTAGGTCCTCTCCGTCATATTACCGAATAGATGTTTACGGAGGAGATTAAACAGCCTTAAATATTATTTTTATACGTTTTTATAAGTTTAAAGTGAAAGGTATTTCATTATTTTACAACATGCAGGATTATATTACATGTTCATTACTAACGGAAACAGTTCCTCTTTACGTAGACTACAACAGCATGGGTTTTATTCGTCGATACACTCATTATGTCCAGAATAGAGTTGGAGCATCCTTTTCAAAGTACTTTCTCCATGTTTAGAATGAGTAACGATAATATCATAAAAATGATTTCAGTGAGTGGTCGGCACTCATTTGCTAGACATTAATTTTATTTTTGTGAGAGCAGTTATTATTATTATTATTAAAATGTAAATGCATATTCTTTTAACAGATGTCATCACCAATGAATGTGGATCGACCGTTTTGCAGACCACTCTCTTGGTTCTTTCAGCTACAGGAGATACAGAGACGTCTTCGATGCTTGTCAGTCACATTATAGAGTACGGATTTGACAGATTGGAGAAATCATTGCCGAATCAAAATTTTGGTATCCACCCTTTATTCGAGTATAATTCTACAAGCAGGTTGATGGAGGTAAGAATATATAATGTATATAATGTGCTGAGAGTTACCTTTTTTGGTAACTAATTATAACTAGTTACTTCAAAAATCACTTTCGACATATTTCCTGGTTTTAGCGAGCGTCTGATCCTGATAAAAGTATTTTTCCTGACAAGTGATACTTGCCAAGATTGTTCATTTGTTTCAAATTGATTGCGATTTGACTAGCAACAAGATTTTATTATATTAGCATTAGATATAAGTATGATATTATGTTGTCAATAAACTTGTACTGTTCAAAATATGTACATCGAGCAAGGCTTAGGAAAAAAGTATATAGTTACTAACTCTGCACTCTCAGAAAAAGTAACTGGTAAAAGTTACAAATATTCATGATTTTTTGTAACTAGTTACAGGTACAATTACTCGGCTGTCTAACTGGGAAAGCGTAACTAGCGGCGTACCTCAGGGGTCAGTTCTGGGCAATGTTCCCTCTAAGGTGTGCGCGTGTGCGCGCGCGCACGCGTTGTGAAACCCGCGCACACAGCAAAATAAAATGCGCACAGGCTCAAGCGTATCATGAGTCACGACAGTAAATGAAGTAATTTAAAAAATATACCGTCACACAAGGTCTGACCATTTGCATCAACATACTCTATAGTCGCTCTTTTAAGTATGATATTAACCCCTTCCGCCCGACTTCGCCGACGTCCGCGCAATTACGCAATACAGATTTTTTTTACTCTATGTATTTGCATTTTTTTCTTTTATACATTAACGCATTGAATATAAACCTTCTCTTTCTTATTTTTGCATAAAAACGAATAGTAATTATCTCATAATTCATAAAAAAAAATTATTTTTTATTTTATTCCTATTTTGTAAATGGATAAAATCATGTATTAATCTTGATAGTCTATTTTAAATTTCTAAATGCTAAAAATTGTTTTGAGAAATGATAACTAAAATAGTCATTTTCAATTAATGTTATTTTTATTTATTTCTTTGTTTTGTTGAATTTTATTTTACTATTTTTTATTTTATTCATATTTTTAGAATGGATAAAATGTTTTCTTTTTTAAGAATATATAATATTGTAAACAGTTTTTTAATATTCATTTAATAGTAACGTAATGATCAAGCTATCACCTTATGGAAATAATATTAAGTAGTTAATATTTATATATATTTAATTTTGAAGATAATAGCGCTCAGAAAAGTTTGCACAATTTTTCACCATGAATCTAGATGTATATGCACAACGAAAATTTCTTGCGCACACGGACTAAAAAAAATTAGAGGGAACATTGGTTCTGGGTCCAGTTCTGTTTGTTATTTATATCAATGACATCGACTTGAGAATTAAGAGTATAATTTCAAAATTTGCAGATATAGTAAACTAGGGGGACGAATAAAATTGGCGGTAGAACGTTTGCAGATCCAAGAAGATATTAATAAATTACTGGAGTGGGCGGAAATTTGGCAAATGAACTTTAATATAGGTAAATGTAAAGCGTTGCATATCGGTAGAAACAATGTTAAAGAAAAGTATTTTATGCGCGACAAGACACCATCTAATGTTACGGAAGAGAAAGATTTGGGTATTATTGTTGCCGATACTCTTAAACCGAGTAAACAATGTATCGAAGCGGTGAGAAAAGCGAATAGACTCTTAGATTTATTGGTAAATCTTTTGAATTTAAGTCGGAGAAAACAATGATAACATTATGTAATTCCTTAGTACGCCTCCACCTGGAATACTGCGTCCAGTTCTGGTCCTCATATTTACGACAGAGGACATAGACAGAATGGAGAGAGAGAGAGCAGCGATGGGCTGCTAATATGATTCCGTGACTTAGAAACAAATGAATAACGCTGCCCGTTTAGAAACGTTAAATTTATTCTCACTCGTCAAAAGGTGAATTCGAGGAGATTTAATCCAGGTGTTTAAAATGATAAAAGGTTTTGATAACGTCGACGCCAAAAAATATTTCGTCTTCAGGAATGCAGACAGAATTCGTGGTAATGGTTCCAAATTAGTAGCTAAACATTTTAATTCTTATGAAGCTAAACATTTTTTCTTCAATTATATAGTTAAATTGTGGAATGGATTGCCAGCCAGCGTAGATCAAAGTAATTCGATCGAATCTTTTAAAAAGAAAGTAGATGCTTATCTTGCCTTAAACTCCCAGTTGGAAGCATATTTTTAGCGCAAAGAAATGTTGTAGAAGAGTTTCACTTGAATTCCCTCCTCTGTACTTTAAAATTTTTACTTTCTTTAAGTTCTTTCCGACCTCTCAACTCTTTTCTCCGTTTTGCTTTAAAACTTTGTCTTTAAATTTTCTTCCTTTTAACCCCTCTCCTTAAACAGACAGTCTCGTTGGGACCAGCTGGTCTGTTGCTGTTTGGTGTCCTTTGTATTCTCTTAAAACGTGGAGAATATATATATATATATATATATATATATATATATATATATATATATATATATATATATATAGGTGGTTGAGAGGGCATTCTGCCGGGATGGGGGTTGGTATTTCACCGACACGGTGACCTTCCTCCTCGATGGTATGGGCACTCCTCCTCCATCCGTTATACCGGTCTCTTTCAGGGGTGTTGCACCTTGGGAGAGCACCCCTGTTGCGTGCTGTAGGGCGTTGCGCCCCGTTCGCAGGGCCGATTCTGACTCTGCCTTACTTCGGTCTCTGTTCCTTCAGCATGCAGCGTGTCACTCTGCGTGTGTTGCGGTCTTCACAGATGGCTCGAGGTCGTCGGGGGGCTTTGGGGCCGCGGCTGTTCCCCAGTCGTTTGCCCTTGCTCCCCGATGTACCCGTCTCCCTGATGAGGCTTCCGTTTTCACGGCGGAGCTCTCTGCCATTCTGAGCGCTCTGGAGGTGGTGCGGGAGCGTCCGGATGGGTCGTTTGTCATCTATTCGGATTCCCGCAGTGCCCTGGATGGCCTGGAGTGTTTTGACCCTGTCCACCCACTGGTCCGACGAATCCAGCTACTGTGCCATATCCTTGTCACTTCTGGTGGCAAGGAGGTGGTATTTTGCTGGGTTCCTGCACATGTTAACGTGGCTGGAAATGAGGCTGCCGATCGAGCTGCCCGTTCCGCGTGCCGACTACAGGTTTCACCCGTGTCCCTCCCCTTTTCCGATTATATCCCTGGCTTCCGTAGGTTTTTGCGCTCCCGGTGGCAGAGTCGCTGGGATGGCGCTGCAAATAACAAACTCTGCAAGATTAAACCCAAATTGGGATGTTGGGCCTCTTCCTTCCATCGGTCGCGCCATAAGGAGGTGGCTTTGGCCCGCCTCCGTATTGGCCACACCCACCTGACCCATGGCTATTTGATGGCCGGGGATCGGGTGCCCCGATGTCCCGATTGTAACATCGTACTCACAATTGCCCACCTGCTGGTGGAGTGTCCGCTTTACTCTGCGCTGCGCGCAGAGTATTTTCCCTTTTTGGAGAGCGTCGGGCCTTGTGATAGGCTTGGCGCTATTCTATCGGAAGGTCCCTACTTTTCGGTAACCGGGTTGTTCTCCTTCCTCCTTCGCTCCCGTCTTCTTTACCGGTTGTGACTGATAATTCCCCCCCCCCCTTCCTCCTCCTCCCCGTCTATTGTTCACTTCCGTTCGCTGTTTCATAGTCTTCGTTCTGGGTTCGCTCTGCTATCCACCTTTCTTTTGGTGGCCATGAGCGGTCATACTTTGAAACAAAAAAAAAATATATATATACAGGGTGGGCGGAAAGTAGCTCCCTATTTTGGATTGGTAAAAAAATACGTATATTATCCATTTATTTCAGAAGAAATAATATGAAAAGGTAGGCATACATGGTAGGTTTTCTCTAAAATTCAATGTGGGCTCCAACTCTTTCCACCAGCTTCTGGAGCCGCCCAGGAATGGCGTCCACTGACTTTAGCAGGAACTCCGGCGGGATGGAGGACATGACTTCCCGAATTCGGTCCTCCTGTTCTTCCAATGTCCTCGGTTTGGTGCGGTAGACTTCTTCCTTTACCCATCCCCAAAGAAAGAAGTCGCACGGTGTCAAGTCGGGGCTCCTGGCTGGCGATTGATGTGGACCACGACGACCCATCCAACGCCCAGGGAAGTGGGCATCCAGCCCTTCTGCATCCAGCCCTTCTGCGCAACACCATGAATGCTGAGCGGTACCTTGCTATGTTGCGAAACGAGGTCTGGCCGGTTGTCAGCACATGGGAGAACATCGACGATCTGATATTTATGCAAGATGGCGCCCCTCCGCACTTCGCTCTTGTTGTCCGTGAGTGGCTGGATGCCCACTTCCCTGGGCGTTGGATGGGTCGTCGTGGTCCACATCAATGGCCAGCCAGGAGCCCCGACTTGACACCGTGCGACTTCTTTCTTTGGGGGTGGGTAAAGGAAGAAGTCTACCGCACCAAACCGAGGACATTGGAAGAACTGGAGGACCGAATTCGGGAAGTCATGTCCTCCATCCCGCCGGAGTTCCTGCTAAAGTCAGTGGACGCCATTCCTGGGCGGCTCCAGAAGCTGGTGGAAAGAGTTGGAGTCCACATTGAATTTTAGAGAAAACCTACCATGTATGCCTACCTTTTCATATTATTTCTTCTGAAATAAATGGATAATATACGTGTTTTTTTACCAATCCAAAATAGGGAGCTACTTTCCGCCCACCCTGTATATATATATACAGGGCGTCCCAAAAAAAGGTATACACACTTTAACAGCTGATAGCTCAATTGATGTTTCTTTCTTTCCAAGTTAAACCCATTAGAATTAATAATGGCAGTCAGACTAAGCTTTGAACAAAGGAAATTCATTCTAAAATGCTACTGGAAGTGTGAAAACGCAGTTGAAGTGCAAAGACAGTTTAGGAGGGAGTTTCAAACAGATCCACCAACGCGACTTACCATCACTCGAATTAGAGATAAGTTTGAAGCCGATGGAACTGTTCAGAATGTCCACAAGAAGCGTTCCGGAAGACCACGGACATCGACAAGCCACACAAAGCAAGAAAGAGTACTGGAAACGTATCACCAAAGTCCAAGAAAATCTGTGCGGCAAGCGAGTCGTGAGGTAGGAATTTCAGAATCGTCTGTCCAACGCATTTTGAAGCGCTGTCAATGGAAAAGTTACATTCCAAGATTAGTCCATGCTATTAATGAAGATGATCCGGACCGAAGAGTGGAGTATTGCGAGTGGTACTTGGCACGATGTGGATGTGGATTGGACGAAGGGGTTTCGTAGAATACCCTCCGCGTTCACCAGACCTCACACCACTAGACTTTTTTTTATGGGGATACTTAAAAGACAAAGTCTACGCTATAAAACCTGCAACAGTCGCTGAATTGAGAGCAGCCATTGAACGAGAATGCACACAAATACCAAACGAAATGTTTCGTGATGTTTGCGATTCCATTGCTTCGCGTTATCAGCAGTGCCTGGACCAGAACGGACGTCAGTTTGAAAACAGGCGTTGACAAAACAATTAAATAATGTCTGTAGATTCTATTACATTTTGAAAATGAAATGTATTTTAATAAACACTGCCTTTATAAGTATTTAAAGTGTGTATACATTTTTTTGGGATGCCCTGTATATATATATATATATATATATATATTATATATATATATATATATATATATATATATTATATATACACACACACCTTTGGTTAGCTTCCGCCCGAATTGTTCATTCTGACGAAGGTCAAGCTTTTCACTCTACCTTAGACGTACAGTTTAACGTGGAATCCGAACCACGCCCCATCAGCAGCCCAGCGTCTTAACCACTAGGCCACCTAGGGTACCCATTTATCTACCAACCACTTTCTTTATTGTGTGGAAGGATGAACAGCTGGGGCCGATGGATTCGTAGTCAGCGACGCTAACCACTACACCACCGAGGCGCATATATATTATATATATACACAGGGTGTTTGAAAACTTTCTGTACAAATTGTAATGGGGAATAAGCAACACCAAGACAAACCCTTTTCGTCTATAAGTGTATGTCCGCTGACGTCACCATTCGGCGCGAGAGGGCGCCGCTGCAATTGGCTAAAAGGTGAAGTGGGCTAGACTCGCGCTTGCCGCGGGCATTCTTAAATCGGACGTAGTACGCGTAACATGGAGCGCTTCACGACTGCTGAGATGGCTGACATGCATATGGTGTATGGGGCGGTAGGAACATTGCCAGGCGGAAAATTGCCAGCCGGAAAATTGCCAGTGGGGAAAATTGCCAGTGAGAATATTGCCCAGCCGGAATATTGCCAGTGAGAAAAAAACTAAAATTCACAAAAAAGGATTTATTTATTAAAAATTATTTCAAATTTTAAAATGCTAAAACTTGTTAAGGAAAGGAAAGCCTCAAAAAGTATGAAGATTATAAGCAATAGATCGAAGAAATGTCAATTTATCTTCTTCATTATACTGACGGATGACTTTCTCCAATCTGTCATTGATATTTTTGTACTTTTTGGCAGTATGTCTCTCTTCCCCTCTTTCGAAGTGCAATTTCTTGGTCTGAGCTAAAGCCTTTTCGTTAAAGCTAACGAAAATATCACGACTTAACCTAACCAATCGTCAAGGGCGTACAGAGGACCAAACCTGGCATTCAATGAACCTAACCGGGTATTCAATAATTTTACCATAGGTTTCGATATATATATATATATATATATATATATATATATATATATATATATATATATATATATATATATATATATATACAGGGTGTCCCGTAAGTCTGGACCCATAGGGAAAAATAATAAAATTACAAAATAGTCCAAAAATTTATTACATAATCTGTTCAAAGTGTCCGCCGTTGTGTCGCACACATAGTTGAAGACGCAATCTCCACTGCGACAGCACTTTCTGAATCACAGTCGCAGAAATTTCTTGACACGCCTCCACAATGCGTGCTTTAAGGTGGAAAATGTTCTGAAGTTTGACCTCGTACACTTTGGCTTTCAAGTGGCCCCACAAATAAAAATCATAATAAAAAATAATAAAAAAATAATAATAATAAAATAATAATAATAACATAATAAAATAATATATTATAAATCCCTATGGGTCCAGACTTACGGGACACCCTGTATATATAATATATATATATATATATATATATATATATATATATATATATATATATATATATATATATATAATGACGTAATGATCTTGATGACGTCATTTAATTTTTTAAAATTAATTACTTAATTTATTAACACCCAGGTGCACAACCTGGGGACCTAATCAATATGTGTGTGAAGGTTCATGTTTGTAACTGCTTCCATTTTGGAGTTATGTCTGGAACACACACACATGCACACACGCACGTCCTTTTTCTCAATTACTTTATTTCTTACTTTCTAAATTTTTACATATTTTTGTCACTGGCAATTTTCCGCCTGGCAATACAAACATGCATGACACTGGTCGGGAGAGAAACGTGCGCACTCCTGACATGGAAGAAGAAATCCTACGGCGATTTGAGGACAATCCAAGCGCAAGCACGCGAGGTGTTGCACGTATCCTCGGTGTGAACCACGACCTGGTCTGGAGAGTGTTGCACGAGCAGCAGTTACATCCGTTTCATCGTCAGAGAGTCCAGGCATTACAACCTCGGGATTACCTTCTTCGTGTGGAATTCGCACGCTGGTTTCTGCAGCAGACAGCGGTGCAGCCTAATTTTCCGGCTTATGTGCTGTTCTCAGATGAGGCCTGTTTCACACGTGAGGGTGTGTTTAACATGCACAATTCTCACGTGTGGGCGCACGCAAATCCACATGCTACACGGGTGCATGCTCATCAAGAACGGTTCGCCGTCAATGTTTGGGCGGGTATCGTCCATGGCAAGTTGATTGGGCCGTACCTGCTGCCTGCCCGACTCGACGGGCGGGTTTATCGGATATTTCTTGAAGAAACGTTGCCGGAACTGCTGGAAGATGTTCCCGTGGCTATTCGTAGACGAGCGGTCGTGAAGCGCTCCATGTTACGCGTACTACGTCCGATTTAAGAATGCCCGCGGCAAGCGCGAGTCTAGCCCACTTCACCTTTTAGCCAATTGCAGCGGCGCCCTCTCGCGCCGAATGGTGACGTCAGCGGACATACACTTATAGACGAAAAGGGTTTGTCTTGGTGTTGCCTATCCCCCATTACAATTTGTACAGAAAGTTTTCAAACACCCTGTGTGTATATATATATATATATATATATATATATATATATATATATAGGGTGGCGCAAAGTCGCGCATCGTAGGAATTTTTAGTGTTTATATATTTTTTCTTTTGGGTAGGGATGGCTACGAAATTAACAATAGAGGAGAGGGTGAGCTTGGTTTTAATGCATGGAATACCAGGTACTACAAATTGATGAATCGGGACAGAATTTAAATTCTGTATTCATTCATCGGTTTGTTGTACCTGGTATTCCATACATTAAAACCAAGATCACCCTCGTCTATTAATTTCGCATTCATCCCCGACCTAAAAGAAAAAAAAAAAATAGTCAACACTGAAAATTCCTATGATGCAAGACTTTTGCGCCACCCTATATATATATATATATATATATATATATATATATATATATTATATATATATATATATATATACAGGGTGTCCCATAAGTCCAGCATCATAGGAGAAATTCATATTTTTCTATTTCTACAAACCATAATTCATATGCTCGGGATGCCAATTTCACGTCCACCATTCTGTTCAGTGACGAGGCTGTTTTTTATGGAAATGGTGAGGTAAATCGACAGAACACCCGCTACTGGTATACCTCTTCAAAGGAACAAGGTGCATCTCGGGTGATGGTATGGTTTGGCATTTGGAAGGATCGCATCATAGGCCCCCTCTTTTTCGATGAACATATCACTGGAGGCACCTACCTACGTATGCTCAAGGAAGAAGCATTTCCCAGTGTCTTGAACGAAGAAGGAAATTTCCCAACATTGTTCCAGCAAGACGGCGCTCCTGCACATTACAGCACCCAAGTAAGGGAATACCTGTACCAACAATTCCCTGGTCATTGGATAGGACATCGAGGGCCTGTGGAATGGCCAGCTAGAAGCCCGGATCTCACGCCACTAGATTTTTATCTCGGGGGCCCCTTGAAAGCGCTGGTATACGCAGAGAAAATTAGGAGTGTTGAACATTTGCGGCAGTGCATTATTGGGGCATGTAACACCATTACTCCTGACATCATTCACCGTGTGCTTGCTGACTGGGTATCACGTCTGCATTTGTGTATTGAAAACAATGGTGGACATATTGAGCACGTTCTGTAAATAAAAGCTTTTGTTTTGCTTTTTTTTTTTTTTGATGCCGGACTTATGGGACACTGTATATATATATATATATATATTAGGGCGTCCCAAAAAAATGTATACACACTTTAACAGCTGATAGCTCAATTGATGTTTCTTTCTTTCCAAGTTAAACCCATTAGAATTAATAATGGCAGTCAGACTAAGCTTTGAACAAAGGAAATTCATTCTAAAATGCTACTGGAAGTGTGAAAACGCAGTTGAAGTGCAAAGACAGTTTAGGAGGGAGTTTCAAACAGATCCACCAACGCGACTTACCATCACTCGAATTAGAGATAAGTTTGAAGCCGATGGAACTGTTCAGAATGTCCACAAGAAGCGTTCCGGAAGACCACGGACATCGACAAGCCCCACAAAGCAAGAAAGAGTACTGGAAACGTATCACCAAAGTCCAAGAAAATCTGTGCGGCAAGCGAGTCGTGAGGTAGGAATTTCAGAATCGTCTGTCCAACGCATTTTGAAGCGCTGTCAATGGAAAAGTTACATTCCAAGATTAGTCTATGCTATTAATGAAGATGATCCGGACCGAAGAGTGGAGTATTGCGAGTGGTACTTGGCACGATGTGGATTGGACGAAGGGGTTTCGTAGAATACCCTCCGCGTTCACCAGACCTCACACCACTAGACTTTTTTTTATGGGGATACTTAAAAGACAAAGTCTACGCTATAAAACCTGCAACAGTCGCTGAATTGAGAGCAGCCATTGAACGAGAATGCACACAAATACCAAACGAAATGTTTCGTGATGTTTGCGATTCCATTGCTTCGGGTTATCAGCAGTGCCTGGACCAGAACGGACGTCAGTTTGAAAACTGGCGTTGACAAAACAATTAAATAATGTCTGTAGATTCTATTACATTTTGAAAATGAAATGTATTTTAATAAACACTGCCTTTATAAGTATTTAAAGTGTGTATACATTTTTTTGGGACGCCCTGTATATATATATATATAATATATATATATTTTTTTAAGTTCGGGAAGAACCGATTCGCCTCTATTTAAAAGGGCATATCTCGGCGGAAAAACAAAAAAAAGTGAGAGGAAAGACAGAGGAAAAAGAAAGGGTGGAGGGGACAGTCGAAGTGGAAAAAGACCAAGGATGACAAGGACTGCAGGGTCGAGCCCCATCATCCTTGGGTGCTAGGGCCGGGAGGGCGCACGTGAAACCTCCAGGAACAAGCACGTACAAACGAGCACAAAGAGCACTCAAGAGCACGAGCTTAGAACCCCCTTGCGGGGATATATATATATATATATATACATACAGGGTGGGCCGTAAGTTTCCATACATAGGAAAAATAAACATTTTGTTATGGACAACCATTTTTATTTATATAATATGCTCTACATGGTTGCCGTTGTTTTGAAAACACATTTTAATACGTGTTCCCCACTGTTGATGAACACGCATTAGCACAGTTGACGTTATGCTTGTAATGGCGCTGGTGATACGTTCCTTTAGATGATTTATGTCTCGTATCTTTTCCTGATACACCATGGCCTTCAAGTGCCCCCAAAGATAGAAATCAAGGGGGGTGAGATCTGGGGATCTGGGAGGCCACTCCACAGGACCACGCCGACCAATCCAAGCATCCGGAAACTGCTGATCCAAATACCGACGCACGTGAAGACCATAATGAGGTGGAGCTCCATCTTGCTGGAAGTAAACTGGGAAGTTACCTTCCTCGTTTAGCAGGGATGGGAAAATCTCTTCTTGCAACATGTTAAGATACCTTTCGGCATTAAGATTTCCACTGACAAAAATTGGTCCAATAATTCTGTCACCCCATATCCCGGCCCACACCATCACTTTACCGGCACCTTGCATCTTCGTCGGACTCAGCCAGTTAGGGTTAGCATTACTCCAATAACGTATGTTTTGCCGATTAACCTCTCCATTGACGTAAAAATTTGCTTCATCAGTAAACAAGATCTTACGTCAAACGCATATTCTTAGGGTATCTGAAACATAAAAACAAACGTTTAATTTTTCCTATGTATGGAAACTTACGGCCCACCCTGTATATATATATATGCTGCAAACCCACAAGGAAAAAGAAAAACGATTCCAAGGCCTTTCGTTTTTCTTTTTCCTTGTGGGTTTGCAGCATTCATTCATTTCACGTGTTTTATTGTGAAATTCATCCTATATATATACTGTATATACCGGGTGTCCGAGAATTATCTGTACAATTTTTGGCTGTTATTAAAAGTCAACCATGAAGTGTAGAAATTCCAGTGTTGTCCCATTTTACAGAGAATCTCATTAAGTTTTTTCTGATACCACGTGTTGACAAGTTTTTTAGAAATGTACGCGGGTGACAGACATTGATGATTTAAAAGCAAGAATCACAGCTGCTATTGAGCGAATTGATGTGGATATGCTGCAGCGTACATGGCAACATTTGGGAGTATCGATTGGATTTTGCGAATCACTAATGGTGCACATATCGAATGTTTGTAACAACGTTACTTTAATAAAAGAAACTTTTGAAAATACAGATTCTAAATAATCTTGTTTAAGAATTTTACGTGTGTTATCAAGAATTTTATTAAAAGATGAAATTGTACAGATAATGTTCGGACACACTGGAATTTCTAAAAAACTTGTCAAAACTTGGTATCAGAAAAAACTTAATGAGATTCTCTGTAAAATGGGACAACACTGGAATTTCTACACTTCATGGTTGACTTTTAATAACAGCCAAAAATTGTACATATAATTCTCGGACACCGTGTGTGTGTGTGTGTGTGTGTGTGTGTGTGTGTGTGTGTGTGTGTGTGTGTGTGTGTGTGTGTGTGTGTGTGTGTGTGTGTGTGTGTGTGTGTGTGTGTGTGTGATATATTATATATATATATATATATATATATATATATATATATATATATATATATA
This sequence comes from Bathynomus jamesi, assembly GCA_023014485.1. Classification (NCBI taxonomy): domain Eukaryota; kingdom Metazoa; phylum Arthropoda; class Malacostraca; order Isopoda; family Cirolanidae; genus Bathynomus; species Bathynomus jamesi. The sequence continues at coordinate 68,848 of JAJOZX010007889.1, forward strand.
TATATATATATATATATATATATATATATATATATATATATATATATATATATATATATAATATATATCGGCTATTGATTGGTGGCGCGGAAAACGCAGTTTAATAATAAACAGGAACACCAGAGAAAATACAAACATCCTTCAAGGTTTAATAGTACCAACGTTTCGGAATGCACTAATTCCATCTTCAGGGCTAAAACAATAAAATTCCAAATCACATACAAAATACAAATTGCTTAACAACAATTTAAAATAAACTTAAAAAATTATAAAAAGTAGCTAAGAAAATGTAAAACATTAAAACTAAAAGGTAAATAAACGTGAAGTTAAAAAGTTAAAATTATAAAAAAGTAAAAGCATTAAAACTGAAATGTAAATAAAATAAACTAGTACCTTAACCAAAACATAGCAGATCTATCGATGATTCGTCAGAATTTAGGTCTGGTTTTAGTTTATAAATAAACAAAGACTCCATAATTTTAAGCTTAAGGTCAGAGCTTCCGGCAGCAAGTACGGTGAAATTAGACTGTGAAATTGGGTGGTTATTGTTGTGCGAGTGATTACGTATGAGAGAATTAGGTGGTTTGCCAAGGGGTAAATTTGTACGGACCGATTTACCGAGATGTTCGTAAATACGAGATTTTAAATGTCTTTTAGTTTTACCTATATATGACCCCATACAGTGGTCACACTTGTATTGATAAACTATAGATGACTTAAGAAGTGTAGGAATAACATCCTTGTATTTAAATAAATGGTAAATCGATTTAGACGGGGTGAATATAATTTTTATACACAGTTGTGGGTAGAATTCCTTGAGCAATTTTAAAAGTTTGTTTCTAATGTTAAAACTTGAGGTTCCCATATAGGGCAAAGTGAAATACAGGATATCTTTGGGGACTGTAATTAAGTCTCTAGTTGTAGGGCTTATTAGTCTATTTAAGGTTCTGCCTATTGTAGTCTCCACCAGTCTAGAAGGGAAATTATTCTTGGCAAGGAGTTTTCGGATGAAATCTAGTTCATCGTGTAGTTTGAAGTAATCTGAACAGATATTGAAAGCTCTATTGGTCAGAGTCGAGATTAAATTTCGTTTGAAACCTAAAGGGATAAAGGAAGAAAAGTTCGTAGTAAGATTGGTGAATGTCGGCTTTCGGTAAACGGAAGTTTCAAAAGAGGAATTAGTTTTTATTATCTTAATGTCCAAAAAGGACAGAGAGCTATTAGATTCAACTTCTGAAGTAAATTGAATGTTAGGGTGCTTAGAATTAAGGTAATTACGAAACAAAGGGATATGGTCTGGTGATTTAAACAGGAGAAAAGTGTCATCAATATATCTTCTATAAAAAACTGGTTTAAAGTTGGAAGGACACTCATTCAACCATTTGACTTCATGATGACACAGAAACGCGTTAGCTAAGGTGGGACCAAGAGGCAGACCCATTTGAACACCTTCAGTCTGTTTAAAATATTCACCGTTGAATATAAATATAAGGTCTTCCACGGAAAATTTTAGTAGTTCTTTCATTTGGCCTCTATTAAAACCCTGCACAGTATCAGTATTATTAAAAAGATCGTTAATACATATATCAATAGTTTCTGCAACAGGCATATTGGTAAATAAAGATTTTACATCGAAGCTGGCCATTGTGTAAGAATTATTATTTAGCTACTTTTTATAATTTTTTAAGTTTATTTTAAATTGTTGTTAAGCAATTTGTATTTTGTATGTGATTTGGAATTTTATTGTTTTAGCCCTGAAGATGGAATTAGTGCATTCCGAAACGTTGGTACTATTAAACCTTGAAGGATGTTTGTATTTTCTCTGGTGTTCCTGTTTATTATATATATATATATATATATATATATGAAAATTATTTCACGAAAGTAACACGTGAAAAATATTTATGATGAATAAAACCACGAAGGAAAGGAAACACAAAATGGTGCTCAAGCGCTTTCGTCTAATGACATCCTCAGGAACACTGAGCTTGAGCACCATTTTGTGTTTCCTTTCCTTCGTGGTTTTATTCATCATATATATATACACAGGGTGGGCCGAAAGTCTGGATCCATAGGAAAATATTTATTTTAATACATAAATTACAACAAATGGTAAATACTTAAAATGAATATCAACTTTAACTCGTAAATGCGTATCCGTGATACTGTACAGTGGCTCGTACTCCAGTATAAACAACAAATTATAACAAATGCTCAAATTGGCGGCCTCTGACATCGAGACACTTAGGGATGGAATTTATGATTTTTAATAATTCTTCGAATTGACGTTCTCGAGATGCGTGTTTCATTTGATAATCTTCTTGTTGACTTTACTGGACTCTTCGTTAAAGTTTCACATACCATTGCAGAGGTATTTTCATCAGTTGCAGTTTTTGGACGACCAGAACGCCGTTGATCATGTACACTTCCTGTTTCTTTGAAACGTTTAAACAACTTGCCAACAGTCGCATGTGTTACTGGATGCTTATCAGGATGATTTCTATTGAATTCGGTAGCAACTTCTCTGTGTGTAGCGCCCTGTCTTGCGTACATGAGCACAAGTTCTACCCGGTCTTCTGTTGTTAGATTCGAAGCCGTTTCTGGGCTGAAATAAAAAAAGTATTTGAGTATTTATACTGGATTACGAACCACTGTACAGTATCACGGATACGCATTTACGAGTTAAAGTTGATATTCATTTTAAGTATTTACTATTTGTTGTAATTTATGTATTAAAATAAATATTTTCCTATGGATCCAGACTTTCGGCCCACCCTGTATATATATATATATAATTTTGTTTTTAGTTACTATTTTACTATTAAAATATTTTAATTATAAAATTTGCTGTTTTTCAGGTAACGTTATCGTCTGCAATGGCGAAACAACAAGACCAAATATTTACTGATTTTGTCTCTGGGGAAATGGCAGAAATCGTTAAACATAAACTTGGGAATTTTACAGTTCAGAGGCTTTTGTCTTCGTGGAAAATGAAAGAATCCGTAAGTAAACCTGTCCCCCCCCAAAGTTACAATACTTCATACCTATTTGTTAGCTTGATTTGCATATGCTTTCTTCCATACTATACGTATTTATCTTAAATTTTTAATTGAAAATATGAAGTAATAAAAAGGGAACCTTTAGATGTTTTAGTGTGTTGCACAGTTTGAATTTAATGGTTTTAGTGTCGATGAAATGCTTGGTTTTCATGAAAAACCTTTCTCGCTTTCAGTTCTCAGTTCTCTACGATTCGGTTTCCATGTGCTTACACGAGGCGTTTTCAGCTCGCAACACTGGCGTCGTCTTTTCTTTTGTTCAGGCATGTAGGAGACTCGGTACCCATCAGGCACGGTGCTTGAAGGTAAGTTTGGACGGAAAGAGATTGAAGAAGGGTACCCGTGGCTCGTGTCCTTTTTACCAGTTGGAGTTGAGAAATTGCGTCATTGAAGCGAATTGAAAAGTCTGACACACCTTCTGTAGATATTCAATTAATTTTTTCCAATCATATTTATGCGAATGTTAAAGCTTCCTTTTAGTAATAAATCTATAACAAGCTGAATATTCTCATGTACTTTGTACGTGTTCCATTAGCTACTCACTCGACTTATATTTAATAAAGTTTCATCCGTATCGAGTATCAACTTTTTATTGTGGTTTATCTTTTTGAAGAGAATAATGAAATTGTTAGACTGTTTGGACTCTGAAGCCTCGCAGATGAAGCTGTCTTCACTCCTGCTTTATTTCCTCCCTCTAAAAGACTTTGAAGCGAAAAAACAAACCAACCAACTTCCCCCCCTCTCGCTCCATGGCACTCTCATCCTTCAAGAGTTGGTCAATTTTAATAAACCAATCAAGGTATGTTGATGAGCAGTAGGCAAGTTGAACGTCTGAAACCATGTTTTCCCACACAGAAGGGTCATCTGACCCCGATTAACGGAGTAAGGTGGTTAGCCCAACTCATTCCGAAGAGACGGTGAAGTTCGAATCCGGAATCTTCATGTTCCATGTCTAAATCCTAAACGATAAGTTAGATTTTTATTACTGTATTATTATTTGTTTATTATAGGGATTGATATTTAGTAGCTGTGAGTGTAAACTCTTTAACTTCAGATAAATTTAGCATTGATCTACCTTTTACAGGTCGTTAATAGTCTGTTGGAAATGCCTTCCAGTGAGTTGGTGAGGATGATCTGTGACCCCAGAGGTTCTCACGTCCCAGATGCCTTCGTCAAGAGTCAGTTCGTCGGCGAAGCAAGCATAGTGAAATTGATCTGCAAACTGGAGGCAAGGGCTTACTTTTGTAACGGGTAACATCCGAAACCCATATTCACCCACACGGCGAATGGAAGTGAGGGTGAACTCTGTCACCTGAGCCTGAGCATTAGTAGAGTAGGTGAACGGCCCGACTCAACATGAAGCTGCGACAACGCAGAGATAGAGTAGTTATAGTTATTTATGTAATGTAATTTAATTTGGATAACTAATGGTAATGTATCCTTGTCCGAGTCTTTCCTTAATCTAAATCAGGGGTTCCCAATCTATTTAGGTCGACGTACCACATTTTGTCATCATGTTTTCCCAATTACCACCATTAAGGAAAGAAGGCGGTACCACCTAACCAAAATCGTAGGGAGGGGACTGTGGTGTTTAGTATTGAAGTTTCAACCTTATCTAAAAAGTTATACTTATTCTTATGATGATAACATTTGTATCGAATCAAAATCCTAATTTTGGCCTTGCAAGTTATCGTTAAATAATTTGAAATTACATGGACGGCAAATTGGATAGCGTGCAAACTCTGTCGGAAAAGTTGGAGATTATTCTTCTACAACTGTTACTTTTGAAAACATTATCATGAAATATAATTATCACTTAGCAAGCTGCACATTTATAATCATAAAAGAGTTCTGCGTACCACAGGTTGGGAATCGCAAATTTAAACCATTAATTCAGTCATCATTATATTGCAACCTTATTTGTCCATTTAAGGCTGCCTGTATGTGATTAGCTTACCTTTATCTAGTTAGCCCACGCTCGCATTTAAATATGTGAATAATTTCATAGAAACTATTTTTAACACTTTTTAAGACAGTGACAGCCATAACATACTCTAAGCTTACGAGCAACTTACATTTTGAGTATAGCTTCATAAATATGGACTCGCTGGCTTTGTATATAACGCTCAAAGTTTTGATGACTGGTATTTTCGTTAAATATATGGTCCGCTGGCTTTTCCTCAATTTCACGAGTGTGTGAAATTTTGTACGAGCGTGGCCTGACTAGATTTAAGTAGTCTTTCTCAGTGGTACTAGGTAGGTACCAAGTATTATAGCTGATAATGAGAAATTGAAAGTAATTAAAAGATAAACTTCGAGTTGTACTGATAGCAAAAATTCTTGGAAAAAGTTTACTCATAAGAGGTCAAATTTAAAACATTTGTACTTGGATTAAAGCTTCATTATTATTTTAGGGGAATTTGGTGACTTTGGCTTGCAACAAACACGGTTCGCGGAGTCTGGAAACTCTGTGGAATTCCGTTGGAGTGAAGATGAGGACAAAAATCTGTCGCGAATTGTTTGAAAGCAGTTCCAAATTAAGAGAAAATACATTCGGAACTATCATATACAACAACTTTCAAGTAAAGTTCCGACTTTATAAAGAGTGATATTAGTCAATGAACAATATGAAAATTGAGAGCGAATACTCGAGGGCATTGTTAAATTTTTGCATATTTGTCCTTTCGCAAACTGATTTTTTTTTAATTTCTAAAAATATGCAGTTTTTATTTTATTTTGAAGCGCGAAATGTATCGAAACTTTATTTTAGTTCCGTTATTTTATCACCTATTGTCCGCTTTTAGATTCGCTTTTTCAACAAGAACGAAAGGAAAGATTGGGAAGAGATTCAGCAAAAGGAATACAAGAGGAGGCAATTTTTAACGAACTTGTTGGAGGAAACTGGTAAGGAAATTAATCTGCGTTTAAATTGAGAAAAAGATACACCGAATATCTAGTGGCGATTTAAGCGTGAATATTTAGCAGAGCCCACCGTTAATGATTCTCGGGAAGCATTCATATATCCATGCACAACGATGACAAAAACTTTATTCCCATATTAAACGGAGGCTATAATTTCATAGTTTGATACATCACTGACTACGTCGTAGCCACTGTCGTAATGCCGCTTCCGATCAATCGGCGAAGTTAAGCGACATTAGGTCTGGAGAGCGAATGGATGGGAGATCGTCCTCCACTCCAAGTTATGTAGCGACCCGTGGTTCGGATCCCACGTGAAGCTGTAGGTTCCTTCCGTTATATGACCTCAGACGTTGCGGAGGTGGCAGTGAATGGATGTTCTCACTATTAGCGTAGGAATGAATCAGTTTGCTCATTTAGTTTTATTTCGTGGAGAGATATTAAAGTGTACAGTAATTGAAGTTCAAACATTTCGTTTTAATGGTTTGGGGATTCAAATTGCCGCCATATTGTTAAGTAAAACGGGAAAGATTTGAGAGTTAGTCATTGGTGATTAAAAGTGGCGAAACAAAGTACTAGGTTTTATAGCTAGAAATTTTGAGTATAAATCGCGCGATATTATCGTTCCTCTTTATAAATCATTAGTTAGACCCCATTTAGAGTACGCGATCCAATTTTGGAATCCGCATAATCGAAAAGATAGACAAAAGCGAGGCTAAGGGGTGATCTAATCCAGGTTTTTAAAATTATGAATGGGTTCGATAACGTAGATATAGATCGATTTTTCGAAATATCACAATATAATAGGACTAGAAATAACGGGTGTAAGTTGACAAGTAGAAGGTTCGAGACAGCAGTTGCCAAAAACTCTTTTTACGCATAGAATAGTAAATAGCTGGAGTAGTTTGCCGGTAGAAGTAATTAGTAGCGTCTATAAACACGTTTAAAAACCGATTAGACGCGTATGTTGATAGACTGGGTATAGTTTAAGGCAGTAAAATTAAGGGTTTTTTTCCGGTTCGAATCCACGTAAAATTGTAGGTCCCCTCCGCCACCACGGAGGACATGCGCAATACACAACTACACCCAGTTAGGTAGACCAGCCATGAGTGGATCCTAGGGTCTTTGTTGGTCTGAAACATTTATAACAAATACAATTTTTTTTTTTCTCCAGACGAATTAGCCCAGCCCGTCAAGAAGAAAAAGAAAAAATCTTGAGGATGAAATAAAATTTTAAGCTTTTCCTCGTATTTAATCCTTTGAAGAATTATTTTTTCTTCGAAGCGAATCCCCGAATCGATTGTGTCATTTTTAGATAAATTCTACCGCTTCCATAAAAATAACGGGTGAGCAATAACGAAGAACTCTTAGTATCTGTCTGACGTGGTCCAACACCACCAGTTCTCATCGGCGAACCCAGACTAATAATTCTTATTGAAAGGAAACTAAATGAAGTATGTTAAAAGCTTATTTTATTAGTTTCATTATACATAAAATGATTGATGAGGTATTTATGTGTAGTGCTCACAGTACACACGCTGTACAAGATGGTAGTGGTGAAGGGAAAATAAACGAATGCTCGAATATTCGCTATCCTCAAAAGGGTTCTGAGAAAGAAGCAGTCTGGGAAAGGGGGCGGAGCTTATTAATACTCGCTCAAATGGTTTTAAAATTGAATTAAAAAATTGTTCCCTATAGTTTATTTTTTAACGGATTTGAATACAATATAATTCAACATTTTACAGTATTTGAATTTGGCTCGTTAAAAAAAAAAAAAAAAAAATTTTTAAATAATCACAACCTTAATTTTTACTTTATTAAACTTGGTGCAAGTTTTGTTGTAGAAAATATTTTAACACTGAAAATAGATCCAAACTGCGAAGACAACGTAAGTACAAGAGTACGTAACTATTAGTTTTGGTATAGAGAAATCATGTAGTAATTTTAGTTCACGAAGCGTAATTGTAAGTTGTAAACCTCAAAAAATCATTGAAAAATTAGACACGACAAAAAGTTGTGAACTGATTTTGTTTTTCTTTAAATTGCACTTTATGGATTACCATCGTTACAAATTTTAAAAACTTTACACAATCAAACAGTTGTCACTCTTCTTACTACTAAATAGGTCCTATTTGTTAATTATCAAATTTAAACATTCTATTGAGAGAAATTTATAATCTGGCTGCAGTAAAAATCACCGAGTTTGGAATTTAATGACGACCCATGTCCAGGAACAAACAACAGAAAAATTTTATAGTAACGATAAATCTTTTAGTTTTAATGACAACTACAATTCTACCCATAATAATAATAATTATTATTAAACTTAGACTTCAGATATATAATGACGCACACACACACACGCACGAAAAAGAACGACCTAATTAGCATTTCTTAAATATGAAAGAAACAACCGATTTAAGTAAAATATAATTTTACAGAAGAGAAAAAAAGTTAAAGGAAGTAAGAACTGTTTAGTTCTCGATGACATTCGGGTTAATAATAAGCTCGAGTCTAAAAGCTACAAATACACAGCCCTCGCTATCACTACAACCAGATTTAGTCTAAAGAAACCTCCAAAACACTGAACTAAGGCATGTTGTTATTCTACGAGTGTCAGACACATTAAAAGGTAATGAAATGACGATGCAATGACGATGAGAAGATATGGCGGTAGCAGGAATATGATGAAATGATGAGTGAAGTGAGTTAAAGTACTCTATAATAAAGAGTGACGCTATTTTCAATGCAATGAGAGATATGGCAACATTGCAATAATTATCAGGTATCAGACGGGAAGGTTGTTAGGTCGAAAATCTAGATTTAAATACATTGCGTGACTGATTATCTTGGTAGATTGGAAATATACGGTCAACTGTGTATATATATGTGTGTGGTGTGTGTAGTGAAACTGAAGAAATAATACACGTTTATCATAAGCAATAATTTCTTCCAAAATACCAAGAATAACTTCACACATTATTATTAAATAATAAAAATAGCAGAAAATAAATGGACAGAAGGATATGTAACAATAAAAATTTACAGACTAAAATTCGCAAAAGGAAAATATTTGAAAATCAAAATCTTTAAAAAATATGCAAAGCACAAAATACATCTGTAACCTAATTCATATTTCATTATACATACATTTTACATATATATATTTATATATGTATATATTTATATATTCATTTACTCATAAATACATAGCTATAATATCAATTTCTGCGGCTTTCCAATGTTCATAATTACTCATAAGTTTCAAAAAGAAGCAAAGTAGTTCTATCACAATTGAAACTAATGACTCAAACTGCAAAAGTATAAGAAACACCACCAATTATCCATGCATCAACATCATTGTTATGTATAAGATTACAAGCGGTCCTTCATTCATGAACTTAAAAAGTAGCAAGATTTAGAAAGGATCCCATCTTCTCCATTACGTTAGTCCTTCACTTAAACCATCAGAATCCTGCAAGGGAAAAAAACGAAAATCATGTGTGTGCCAAGTAACTACGATATTCATCGCTTAAATAACGCGAAATTGAATTTACGATCGCTACACCTGGCAAAATAACCAACCAATTTTTTAAACTAATTCTACGTACTAGATAACAAAAAATCTCACTTTTTCAATTTGCCTTCAATACTACAAAAGAGAGCGTCACAACATGCGATTTTTTGTCATTATGTAATTATAGAGGGTCAAAAAAACTACGGTTAATTATCATATTTTCATTACTTAAGGATCGATTTTACCTCGTTCATTCTCCCCTTGATATTGGTGCTCTTCACAAAATAAGTAAATAATAACTTGTATTAGCTGAAAAGTGTACTTAATTCTTACATGAGCAACTTTGAAACAATAGGAACACCAAAGCTATTTCACAAACATTGTTGCAAAGTGATATGAAGCCCCAACACAAACAATACGCATAACTAGTACGCTATTTCGTAACAAAAATCTTTTGACAAAAAAATACCGAACAATGCTTATTTAATCTCCCCTTAAATTTTATGCCATCATTCATAGTAACTGTGAAATAAAATATCGTACCTTAAAAGCAAAATAATAATAAATACAATTGAAAGTACCTATACTATTTACATTTAAAATCAATCGTCAAAGGATTTTGTTAAGAGTTCCATTGCTATATATATACAGATGTAAAGCCCCCAGATGGATTTCTCGTCCAATAAATGTGGTTCATAATCTCATATTGAAATCAGAGAAGCAAAGCACATATACATGTTGGATAAGTAAGCGGTTCTAACGCAACAGAATAAGGCAAGTAATCGCGTCTATTGTTTTTCCCTGCGTAATGAATATGTACATCAAAACCAATTCTATATTTACGTAAACAGCATATTAACTTTGCGTATTATATCTGAAGGAATATAAAATTCAAACTCGAATGTGCCACCGTGTTTAGTCAATCGCGATAATTAATACTTAAAATTTAAAAACTTAAACGAGCTGGTTCGTTTTGTTTGCCCATTTTACAGTGCTTATTTCTAACTTTGATTTATATCTCAACGAGCAAAATCCAATTTGATTTCAACATTACATAAAAATCAGATATTCTTATGTCACAAACGTACTGAAAGTATACTTAAAAAAGGAAAAAAAAAAAAATATTAGTAAACTAAGTCTAAAACAAGCTGTTCCGATACAACAAAGAAATAAAACAAAACCATCAAACTGACCTAATTCATATTAAATGACATTAAAAGAAGAGGTAAAGTCCTCTTTCTACTACCTCTTGGAGTGACTTCCTACCAGTTAAGAAAAACAATACTTCTTACATATAGCACACGCGAATAAGTAATATCCAAAAACAATCAGGCCAACTACTACTACTACTACTACTACTACTACTACTACTAGAGAATAAGATACTGAAAAATACTTCAGAAACGAAAACATTATAGGAAAAAGATAAAAAAAGAAGCCAATCTTTAAATTACTGCCGTAAATGAAACGATACATTAAAATCTACTCCACTAAACTCTCTAAAAGGGTTCCCACAAAATTCACATCTAAATTATAAATTTAGATACTACTTTTACTAGTAATAATTTAAAATAAAAATACGATACTCCCTCCCAGCCTGAACTACCAAAAATTACTATTAATTTGCGATCACTCCTTTTAAAGATAGCTAGAAATAAAAAATTTAGTTTTTACGAGATTATTAAGATCAAAGAATCTTTACTTTGTATCTAAAACAAATCACTGACCTTTATGACGACTAGGTATGATGTGGGAACCGAATTTAGAGAAAGATTTAAATGAGTCGCAAATAGAAAAAGATATAAACTCAATTTTTTATTAACTAACGATAATAAAAATTAGACACGTGGAAACACGCATGAACATATCAGGTCAATAACTACAAAGAAAGTCTAAAACAGGATTTTGTGTAATTAAAATAAAATATAGAAGGGGGGAGAAAAAAACCTGGAGAAAATCTATCAAAATTATCACAAAACTCAGGAATTTCTAGAACCGACTAATAATAATAAAAATTAAATATATTTGTCGAAATGTTTGGAAATAAATGAAAATGTTTGCTGTTGTGTTGATACTCCTTTTCATCTGCAAGCTCCGCTTCCCTTAGAAGTCAATAATTGCGATTATATACTGAGTGATTACGAATGATCTTCCTAATTTTAAACACTTATTATGAAAAAATTAACATAGCTACAGCGAAAAGCAAAATATACAAATAAAGAACTCGGAAAGTTTTATTTACGAGCTATTGAAGTTCAATATGAGCTCCTTTTGAGGTTACATTATTCCTGAATGAGCAATTATTGCCTGATCGTTGGATCGGCGTGGGGCGTGGGGGTGCCATTCCTTGGCCGGCTCGTTCGCCCGATCTAAACCCCCCTTGACTTCTTCCTCTGGCGCTATGTTAAAAATTAAGGTTTTGTTCCACTAATGGCAACAACTTTGGAACATTTGAAGGAAAGGATACGTGAGGCTGTTAGAAAAGTTCAGTATGATATGCTACAAAATATATGGAGGGAAACAGAATACCGCTTTGATGTTTGCAGAGCCACAAAAGCAGTTCATATTGAACTTCAATAGCTCGTAAATTAAACTTTTCGAGTTCGTCTTTATTTGCATATCTTGCTTTTTCGCTGTAGCTTTGTAAATTTTTTCATAAATGTTTAAAATTGGCAAGATCATTTGTAATTACCCGATATATATATATATACATATATATATATATATATATAGCTACTGCATTCTTGGCGTAAATACTCGCACTGTACATCTCCATGAGTATAGGTTAAAAGGTAGTTATGTGAGAATTTCTTCCCTTCTCTTCTGATCGATTCCAACGCGTTTACCGTAAAAAAAAAAGTGCAGTTAATTCTTCAGCATTTTTACAGCTACTTAAAACCTAAACGCAATTAGTACGAATTAATCATAATTAAGATAAAATAATAATGATGATACTACATTACCAACAACCAAAAATTATATAAAAATAAAAAATCTGTAAAATAGGATGAGAAAAATTCAACTAAAGAGAAGGGGTCAAATACGCGACTAAAAAAGTAATGTAATTACAGATAAGAGATGGCAAAGGGAAGCCACTGCAATAACAACACCCAAGGCACAACTCTAATAACAACCAGGCTAGAAAGCTTTTCGTTATTTGGGGGGTAAACAAACAAGCATTTCCAAACTTCTTTTACTTCTGAAATGGCACAAATGAAATGACAAATCTACGATGATAAATGCATTTAACCAAAAACTCAAAAATTTACTATTAATTTTGAGCTTTTTATTAAATTTTATTTTGGGGGTAAATTTCTTTCTGTGGCGCAATTGTCCGTGACATAACAACAACATTAACCGTGATAAGGTTCGTACTATTTTAAAAATGGCATTCATCAAGTACCTTTGAGTGGCGTTAAATGACACGCGTTTAATTTTTCTTTTTCAATCACTTGACTTACGCAATTAGAGTTCCTTTTAAAGCAAAAGATTTTTTTTCTTTTTGTCATTTCCGAAGGTGGTGTGTGACGCATTCAGAATACTCAAGAGGTGTACTTAACCATCTCATAGTGAAGGTGGTCTCGATATCACGTATTAGGAAAACGAGAAATGTTACTGTGAAGCGTAAAAATGCTTATTTTCAATTCCCCTTACAAATGAATAGAAGAGTTGAGAGTCATTTTGTAGATGGACCACTTTGCAGCCTCCAGTGAAATAGTCAAAACAGGACCCGAAAGCTAACAACGGGAATAATCATGGATCAAATGTCCTCCTTACCTGTGGGCCCACACCCCTACTATTCACAGGTCATTGAGTGTCATCCGGCGTGGGCCTTTCGAACAGGGACGAGATCCTGCTCTGCATGGTTGAACTTGGCAGGAACACCAAATTATTCAGCCCCGCCGTCTCCTCCTCCATGTTATCCTGCGTTGGCAACAATGTCCTACTCAAACCACTGACTCCTATTAATCCTACGCAATCACACGTGATACCACACTCAAGGCAAAGGGGACACAATCAGAGAGAAAGAGAGAGAAAGAGAGAGAAAGAGAGAGAAAGAGAGAGAGAGAGGAAGAAACAATGAAGAGAAAAGTTAAATTAGAGCAAAGCCTCTCAACTGACCAAATCGGACTGTTTAAAAGAGGATGGATTCTTTCTCTTGATGTGATATCAGAGTTTGTATCCTGGCATTTAAGCTAAAGTTAAAAAAGGCCTATGAGCAGATATCAGTTAAAAGTCTAATGGAAGAAGACTAAAGCAAAATGCAGGAAAAAAAATGGTATAAAATAATTTAAATCAATGTTTTAAAAGGGGGGGGGGGGGGGGGGGGGGGGCAAATTTTAACTGCTTTCTCTACAATTAAAACAAAAATGTATAAATGGAATGGGGATTCATATGGAATAGCTAAATTTATAACATTCAAACTAAATAAAGGTTCATTATAGTGTATAACAAAGAACCGGCCTGAATATAAACTCAATACAACCCAGAATACTGGATAAAATATTGATAAAATATTTAGAACTTTAATGTCTTTAAAAAAATCATATGCAGAGATTTACGTAAGTAGCTCAAAGCGGATAAACTTTAAAATGCTAAGTGGGAAAAGAAATAAATATTTAAATGGATGAAAACAATTATGTTTATAAAAAATTAACTATAACAAAAACATTCCAATTTATTTTTTTTTAATATTCTATGTATAAGATCCAGTATGATTTCAGCCGCAATCCGAGTTAGTGTTTTACTCATAGTAATTAGAGGCGCTCTTGAAAAGATAGAGAAATTTCAGTGTATTAATTGAAAAAGTGTAATTTAAAAAAAAGATCTCATCCCGATTAATCACAAATGAATGCGAGACGATGGGGGAGGGGGGGATACGAACCCAAAATAACAAATAAGAGGCAAAAAGAATCAGAGGCACATTTAATGGCAAAAAAAAAAAAACATTTTAAAAGAATGAAATCGAAAGACGCTTCACGACTAGCCAAGCTCAATTACAGGGAATTTAAAAAAAAAAAAAAATGTTAGAAGGGGAAAATGAGCCAAGAGCTTTCGGCAACGCAAGGAGCAAAGATACCTCATTTTCCGCTCCGGGTACCATTCATTATTAGGAAAGAAAAAAAATCTTGCAGTTTTAAAATCAGCATCATACATTGTTGCGTTTCCCTTTTGCAAACTTAATTATTTGCTCATATCTTCGACGCGTTATTTCGAAATATTTAAAAAAAAAAAAAAAAAAAAAAAATTGTTCAGTGAATTAATATGAAACCTTTTTAAAAGCAGGACTTGAGTAAAGCAATGTAAATGGATACAGGAAAAAGTTAGAGTTGCAAAATTCAAACCAACCAACTCATTATTATAAATCAAGCCTATTATATATCACACCAAAAAATATGAAAAGTTCTATATTCGAAGTAATAAATCAGTACATTTCTCAATGCAAGGTTGACTGGTAGCTAAGAAGGTCAGCAATATAAATGGATTAAGAGAAAGCAAAATATATATAATATATATATATATATATATATATATATATATATATATATATATATATATTTTTTTTTTTTTTTTTTGAAAGTGGGAGGGGAGAAACTGGATAGAGAGCACGACCTTGCACAGAAAACTAAAAGGGACTTATCTTCTTGCTTATGATCTAACACTAAAAATGAGATACTGACAAAAATGGTTAACTAAAATTTAGAGCTTTGACAAAGAGGATTTTAAAGTATAGCTTTTAAAATACCGCCAACACTTAACGGCTTTCTCCGAGGTAATAAAAGTCTACATTAAAAAAACCTACCCAAACTAATATCAAAACCTATTTTGCACTAAAATATTACACCTATTCATTATTCCAATTAAAATAGTTTGAATTTCCATTCAACCATTTTTGAAATGAGTTTTATCGGTTATTTAAAAAACTTAAAAAGTACAAAATTAAAAAATTGATAATTAGATTTTTAAGAAATATGAAATTCGGATTAACCTTTTTAAAACGGCGAATATATACTAAATTGCTTACAATAAATTTGTACATTTGAGGACAAAACTAGTTTATTACTTTCTACACTTACAGTGACAATACAAGAGTAGTATCGGTACTGTAAAATACTTTAGTGCAAAAACGTTTTAAGTTCGTGAACTAAAATGGGAATACTTAAAGGGAAAAGAACTTACATTATTTGCACAATCTGGTCTTAGTTCCTTGAACACCTCTTCAATAAAACCCCTCCTAAAATACAATATAAAAAACCATCAGCTGAAGAAATACTATTTTTGGTCCATATTACATCACCATTCAAACTAATTTTATATGAGAGTGAGTTACACTGGTGAGAAAAAGGACTTATGGGAGACCCTGTATATTATATTTGTACATCAAATGTAGAAATTACAATATTGTAATATCCTCGTGTAATTTACTCATTACACAACCTAAACAACAACGAAAAATTCCTATAGTGAAAATATTTAAATGTTTAAAAATGTATACTTTTGAGAGCGAGTCAAAACGCAGTACTTGGTAAAAAGTTCATAAAAAATTAAGATAGCTCGCCGCCACCTAAGGTTGGCTTACAAAAAACATTTACTACTCTCTTTGGTAGTAACTACTAACTTAGCATCAATCCCTCCTCCTGGGGGTAAATGGGGTAATCCCCCAAAGTAGAGAGCCTGCATTACGTTAGTGATAGTCAAGGGAGCCTTCGTTTGACAAATCTCTGAAAAAGAAGAAATTTGGCTAGTACAGTTCTACGATTAGAAACCACAACCAATACAAAATTCCAGCCTACAACTTTATGTCGGGGTTTGAACCACAGGTCGCTACATAATCTGGACGTAGAAGACAGTCCCTACTACTACTACTACAACTACACAGACTTAATGTCGCTTAACTTCGCTAATCTATAGGAACTGGTGTTACGACATGGCTGTGACATACGTTTGCTAAAATTGCAGAAAACCACACCTACAATTTTCAAAACTGAAAATTAACTACGAGTAACAAAAACGTTAGAAATATCCGATAACTAGAATGGTGTTTTTCCAGTTTAAAGATAGTTTTTATAAACGTTTACGACAATGACAACGACGCAAATATTGGAAGATAGTTCAATTCGGCTTTCAGTCGGTGAACAAACATTAAAACATACGTTGACGGGAAATAAAGAGTGGAAAATAAAAAAGCTACAATTCCAACCAACTACCCAACAGCTTGAAACCACTAACTGCTTTTTTCACCGACATTCTAAGTTCAAATCACCCGTAAGACAAAGCGGGACAATATTAAAGAAATGAAAGGAAGACTTTGAAGAGTACCCGCGAGTTCTTTTCTGATGTGTTCTTCCAGCTCCTTTTCTTTCTTTACCGCTTCTTCAGAAACTTTAGGCGCACCAGGAAATACAATAAGGACTATACTCATATTGTCCTTACTCCCCTATAATAAATTTCATAGGATCAATATTTGCTCATAAATCGACTTCCAGGAATAAATTCAAACAAACACTTTCAGCCCACTTTAAAAATTTGATGCTAAAATTTCCTCAACTTCAAAATATTTAAAGTTTGTTGAGGACAGAGTACTCAACGATGATATTTATATTGTGGTTAAAATGTTTCACTTCATATAAATATTTGTTTCATTCTCTTATTTAATAATTAATTGAATTAATGTGTCACGACATGGTACTTAAAATTTTAAAAATTACTTTTTTTTTTCTACTTCTCTTACTATTTCCCTGCACTTAATCTGATAAAACATTATTACACACACCACACACACACACACAGGGGTTGGACAGAATAATAGAAAATGGAAACACGCATTTTCGGTGCTGTACTTTCTGATATTATTAATGGCGTTTTGTACTTTATTAAATTAATATGTAACTGCATATAATATTGAGAACATCTATTTTAATACGTTCACATTGGTTTTCATGTTCTTTTAAAATAAAACAAAATATAACGCTTGGAAAATATGTTGCTGCCTGTGAAAGGGACATAATAGTAGGAGCCCGTTTGGTTGTCGTTTCAGTAATAAAAGTCTCACAATTGCTCCTGTATCTCGAGGAACAGTCCTTAAGGTTATGAATACATGCAAAAATAATTAAAAAACATTAAATAAGGAATATAGTGAACGTAAAGCAACAGTGACAATGCGACAGAAGAACCTTATATGATAATTATGAGCTGTGAAGAATCAATCAAAGACTGTTGCATCAAAACTTTTTTGTTCAAAATTTAATAGTCCACAAAAACCAGTGTTAGTCGTAACTGTTATGGGAAGTGTACTAAAGCCTATTTTAACACCAACCCGTACCAAAGTTCTAATGAATTTGGAGTTGGCGAGAATAATGGGAACAATTCTGTGCCTATGTGGTGTATTTTTTTTTCCCCCCATGTATTCATAACTATGGGACTGTTCCTCCTCAAGGGGCAGGGACAATCACGCGACTTTTAATATTGAGACACCAACCAAACGGGCTCCTACTATCATGCCCCTTTCACAGTCAGTAATATTTTTTCCAAGCGCCATATTTTTATTTATCAGGTCATCCCATAAGTAATGTCGTTTTTAGATCGGAATTTGGACAAAAAAAATTCAACTGAAACTTTTAAATCTAGTATATATTTTCCATCGGAATCAATGACACACTGCCAACGTCCTACAAGCTTTTCAATGCCACGTTTATAAAATTCAGGTGGTTTTGAGGCAAAAAACGTACAAAGATGGTGTGCAGGTCATCTAAAGAAGTATACTGTTTCTCGTCAAGATAGTTTTGCAGACTCCTGAAGAGATGATAATCTGAAGGCGCAAGGTCTGGAGAATATGGAGGATGTGGAAGTTTTTCCTACCCAAGCTCCTCAATTTTTGCAGAAGTGATCCGAGCGGTATGAGGACGTACGTTGTCGTGGTGGAACACGATTCCTTTCCGATTAACCAAAGAAGGTCTCTCTTCTTTTAGTGCAGTGTTCAATCGATCCAGTTGTTGACAGTAGACTTGAGCGGTGATTGTTTGGTTGTGTGGTAAGGTTTCAAAGTGTATTACACCACCTTTATCCCACCAAACACTAAGCAACACCTTCCGAGGGTGAAGATTTGGTTTTGGCTGTGGTGTAGCTGGTTCTCCGGCACAAATCCACTGTCGACGGTGCTTAACATTCTGGTACAGTATCCACTTTTCATCACCAGTCACTAAATGGTGCAAAAACGGATCTTGGAGTTCACGAGAATGAAGAGCTGTGCTAATGTTTACCCGCACCCTCAGATTGTCGACCGACAATTCATGTGGCACCCATTTTCCTAACTTAGGCACTTCCCCGAGTTGTTGCAAATGTCGATGGATGGTGGACGGGGATGAATTGAGTTTCTGGGCCAATTCTTCGACAGTTGTTGAACAGTCTTCTTCAAGCGCGGCTAACAGGAGGTCATCATCAAACTCAGCAGGGTGTCCAGAGCGTGCTGCATCTGTCAAAGAGCAGTCACCATTCCTAAACGTTTGAAACCAGCTTTGATATTTCCTCGCATGCAGAATATCATTGCCATAAACGTCCTGAATGTTTCGCGTTGCTTCAGTAGCACTATTCCCTTTTTCGAACTAGTAAAGCATTATATGCCTGATATGCTCTTCTGATACCGCCATGTTTATGAGGGGTTCACATAAAACAAAACACACGTCTTCACTGGTCAAGGTCTGTAAAGTATGTAGTTAAACACGATAGATCTCCTCTTACATATAACCTTCGGAAAATTTATGCTTAAACCGAGGACGACTCGTTTAAACTTACTCTATCGTAAAAAACGACATTACTTATGGGATGACCTGATATTTTAAAAGAACGAAAAACCAATATGAACATATTAAAATAGAAGATGGTCTCAATATTATATGCAGTTACATATTAATTTAATAAAGTATATAACGCCATTAATGATATCAGAAAATACAGCACCAAAAAATGCGAGTGTTTTTATTATGCTGTCCAACGTGTGTGTGTGTGTGTGTGTGTGTGTGTTTAAAAAAGGTGTTGATTGGTTAGTGCGTGTTTAATGTGTGTATGGACAGATGCGAGCTGCTTCAGGACTGGCGGAGTCCATGTATCGTACCCCTGTATAAAGGCAGGGAGGGACAAAAATATATGCTCGATTTATAGAGGAATTAGTCTGTTGTGTGTGCCAGGTAAGGGGTACGGGAGAGTGGTGATTGAAAGGGTAGTGGCATGCACGGAGCAAGGGGGTTTTCGAAGAGGTAGAGGGTGTGTGGACCAGATCTACAGAAGCTAAGGCTAACAAAGACCCTAAGATCCACTCTAAGGTTAGCCCGAGAGAAAGGAAAGAGTAGGGAGTTAACCCAGATGTTTGGGTTGAAGATGTTTTGAGAGAAATATTTGGAGAAAGAAAGTATTTGTATGTGGCGTTCATTGATCTTGAAAAAGCGTATGATAGGGTTGACAGAAAGGAGCTGTGGCAAGTGCTGCAGCTGTATGGAGTGCATGGGTCGTTGTTGAATGCGGTGAAAAGTTTTTACCAAGAGAGTAGAGCATGTGTGTATGTGGGAAGAGAGGATGATGAGTGGTTTCCGGTAAGAGTGGGTTTACGGCAGGGGTGTGTGATGTCTCCATGGTTGTTTAATTTTTTTTTAATGCAGGAAGGAGTGGCCAAGGGCAAAAGCGCACCCCACCCCACCATAGAAGAAGAGAGCCAGAATCAAGGTTCAGTAGTCCCTCAAAATACTCACTCCTTGTCTTCACATCTTCTCTATCTATCATCACTTCCCCATCGACTCTTTTCAGTCATGTTCATCTGCCCTCTCACTTTCCTCACACTATTCACTTCTCCCCAAATCATCATCTTGTCCTCCCTGAAATTTTCTGACTCTCTCATTTGCTCTCTTCCAGCTCTCGCACTTTTCTCTCTACTTCTTGCCTCTTCCTCTTATACTCTTCCCAATCACCCACACTTCTGCTCTACAAGTACCGAGCATATACTTCCCTCTTTTGTTTCACCAACGCTTCAGCCTTCACATTCCACCATTCACTACCCCGTCGTTTATGTCCAACCCCAATCTTCCGTACATTACACACTTCACTAAATATCTGCCACTCCTCTTCCATTCCACATCCCTTGTTTCACTGTCTCTCACTCCGCACCATTCCTGATTCAGTCTCTCCTGATACATCCATTTACAATCCCTTTTCCTCAGTTCACACACTTTCACTATCTCTCTCACATGCACACTACCCCCTCTTACTCCACGCCCACCACAAACCTTCACCTTAGCTTCCACCAAGAAGTGGTTAGACATTCCACCTGACACTCCTCTCAACACATTCACATATAACAACCTCCGCCTAGATCTCATCAACACAATCCATTCGTGCCCTATCACTGTGTGTGTGTGTGTGTGTGTGGTGTGTGTGTGTGTGTGTGTGTGTGTGTGTGTGTGTTTTTAATGTCACTATGAGAAAACCTTATAAAAGCATGTGTCAACAACATGATTCGTAATAGCTTCAATATCATCTGTTGTTAAGAGTCGAGATCTAACGAAGGCGCAGAGCTCTTCATTGGACATCACATCCCAAATGCCATCGCAAGCCAGAACTAAAAATTCATCTTCCTCTGCCCGCCTCTCTAAGTAAATTTCAGGTTCAGGCGATACAAGCTGTTCGCAGGGGCCTTTTCCTTCTACATTCTGTGAAGAAAAACATTAAAACTTATTCCAGTACTTCAGTTAATTAGGGTCATTTTCATTCCTTGGAAGGAGTTAAATTCACTCCAAATTATTAGAATGACTCATGTTCTTTCTTCCTTATAGTTACGTTTATTAAATCGTCAAATCCTAATCTCTGCAGATATTGGAGTTACAGGATCAAATAATAATTAATCATGAGCCCCGAAACTAATCACTGTAATCAGAAAATTTATTTCACCAATTATTAACAATACAAATTGTATACACAGTATCTTTAACATAAATTTGCGCAAGAGGTCTGTATCATATTTTATGATATAACCAAACTGTCTACTCTCCCGAGCTTCACTTTCCTCGTTATATAAATACAAAAATAATTTTTTTCCCGTTAGAATCTGCAATAAGTACAAAATAGTATTAAATATCTTAATCCAAGAACGGAAAGTTGGAACTGCAAAAAGTAAAAACTTACTTTGTACTCAAAATCCTAGTGCTCTCGACACAGCAAGTGATCCATTCACTCTTTGAATCATGACTGAACCTCCCGCATTTTGTATTCTTTCTTTTTCTGTTGGATTGAAGGGTTTGTGGTCTAAAGTGCTGAATCCAATTCCATATGAACGGTAAAGAACGGCTCTCGAGTCGCCACAATTAGCGACAAATATGTGTGTAGGGGAAATGAAGGCACAAACAGCGGTAGTTCCGCTTTTATCTTCTCCACTTGCTACCTACAAAAAATAAAACTTTGATCTACGAGTCTCGTTGCCTAATGGGCAATAAATAATTTATAATTATCAATGAATTATAAATTGACAATTATTTCAACTTACTTCTGGCATTTGACGCATAGCTTCATCTAGTCCCAAGAAGCCAAAGAGAATACCTTGTTTAATGCATTCTAAAAACTCTTCTTCTACTTCCCCATTATTCTTTCTTTACTTGTTGCTTGCTGCAAAGAAGTTTTAAAAAATACCAAACTAAGAGAACTGGTTTTCCTTTCCAAAGTTGATCAAGACAAGACTACCCTACATACATCTTTTATTTATTTATTTATTTATTTATTTATTTATTTGTGTATTTATTTATTTTTTATATATGTACAGGGTGTCCCAGAAGTCTTCGAGGGGCTTTATCTGGCTATAACTTTTTTCTTTTTTGATTAATTTTTTTTTTTTTTTCAATTAAAGTACTCTTACTGTGATTAATGAAAATGGAATCCTGCAAAGTGCAACAAAGAGTGGCTATTGTGGAACTTTAAATTTGACAAACAACTCTTCCATCGTTGCCGCTCAGAGCTTTTCAATTAAAATTCAACACACGTTCTGCTCCCTCTGATCGAGCTATTCGACGGTGCCGTCGCTAAATTTCGTATGGGAAAGAGTCAGGGAGACGAACCACGGACTGGGCGTCCTCAGACAAGCCAAAGTCCAACTCTGGTTGAGAGGGTTCGTGAAAATGTTGAGGAAAATCCACATCAGTCTGATGACGCAGCCAGGAATTAACCCTTTAACGCCGAACGTTTTTGTAGGGTTAAGTCTAAATGCGTGTATTTGAAACGCTAAGTATTCGACTCAGTCGGCGTTGGAGGGTTAAACATTTCAAGAAGTTCCTTATATCGAATTTTAAGAGAGGATATCAATCTTTACCCGTACAAAATTCAAATTACTCAAGAAATTAAACCACAAGATCATCAGAGTCGGATAACGTACGCTAATGCGATTTTAAATTTATGCAATGAAAATGAAGATTTTCACCAGATATTAAATTTGTAATTAATATCACAATAAATATATTTTCAAGTGTTACAAACATTTTTTTTATTTGATCCCCAAACAAAAAGTTATAGCCAAATAAAACCCCTCCAAGACTTCTGGGACACCCTTTTTTTATATATATATATATATTATATATATATATATATATACAGGGTGTCCGAGAATTATCTGTACAATTTTTAGCTGTTATTAAAAGTCAAACCATGAAGTGTAGAAATTCCAGTGTTGTCCCATTTTACAGAGAATCTCTCAGTTTTTTCTGATACCAAGTTGTGACAAGTTTTTTAGAAATTCCAGTGTGTCCGAACATTATCTGTACAATTTCATCTTTTAATAAAATTCTTGATAACACACGTAAAATTCTTAAACAAGATTATTTAGAATCTGTATTTTCAAAAGTTTCTTTTATTAAAGTAACGTTGTTACAAACATTCGATATGTGCACCATTAGTGATTCGCAAAACATCCAATCGATACTCCAAATGTTGCCATGTACGCTGCAGCATATCCACATCAATTCACTCAATAGCAGCTGTGATTCTTGCTTTTAAATCATCAATGTCTGTCACCCGCGTACATTTCTAAAAAACTTGTCAAAACGTGGTATCAGAAAAAACTTAATGAGATTCTCTGTAAAATGGGACAACACTGAAATTTCTACACTTCATGGTTGACTTTTAATAACAGCCAAAAATTGTACAGATAATTCTCGGACACCCTATATGTATGTATAATTTTGTATATATATATATATATATATATATATATATAGTGTGTGTGTGTGTGTGTGTATATATATATATACACAGGGTGTCCCGTAAGTCTGGAACCATAGGGCAAAATGATAAAAATGGCAATAAAAACGCCGAAGAGACTTTTGGGGACTGTTTGTGAAATGAGCGAGGATGGTAGCGTCTGTGTCATCGTCGGTGGATGTCCTCGGAGGTCCACTGCATGGTTTATCTCCTATGGATCCCATTTCCCTGAACTTTGCTACAAGTTTGCCGACACAGCTGTTATCGGCGTGCGGTCTGGATGCAATCTGTTAAATTCCTCAGCAACTTCCCTCTGACTCCGATTTCCTACGAGCAGAATTACCTGGATGCGTTCTTCCTTACTCAAAGACATCATGGGCACTTGCATAAATGGAAAAACATGAATTATATTACCCTATGGTTCCAGACTTACGGGACACCCTGTATATTATATATATGGGGGTTCTATGTTCATTTAATACATACCTAAACAGCTAGGGTAATCTAAACATATTTAGTATACACATTAAAGGAAAACCAGAGAAGGCTTCAGTAACACACCCACCACTCCCAAAGTTGTGTTTTGATGGATTTTGCTGTGTGAAGCACAGAGGGCATTCTAGTGTGTATATATACTGTATATTAAAACCTACTTCCTGGTTAATAAATTATCTCTTCTTGAGATTTGCTGCAAGTTTTGGACCTACCTTAAATTTTTCTCCTGATGTTATAGAAGGTAGCAGATGCTGAGAGCAGTGACCCGAGACTTTCGCGCCTGCATGCCCATCAAATACTGCAAAAAAAGCCCAGTCCTTCCAGGAAAGATTAAAAAAATGTATTTTTTTAAATAATAAGTATTTCATCAATACATTAATTTTTTCAATAAATTTACACAATTTCTTAAGCAACAGTTTATTTTAATTTCTGACAAAGCATTTATCTATTAATCCATGGGCAAGACCAGATGTTGGTACCATCTGGGGTGTCAAAACTTCATTGGTGCCAAATTATTTGTACCACTCCTCAGGGGTGTATCTAGGGGGGTGGCAGAAGGGGCAGTCACCTGGATGCCAAAAATTGCATTTGAAATTTTCTACTTATTTTTATTTCTCAAATAAAATGAACAAGAACAGTAGAAAAACTTATTGTGTTACTGTTGCATTGTATAGACCACTTCATAATCTCTAATTTAGATTCATTATGTGCATAATGTGCATTAGTAATTTCTCTGTAGTTCAATTTGAGTTCAATAATTAAAAAATAATTATAAACAACAATAATATGCCTGAAATTAATTGTTCAAACCTTGAGACATAACCCTAAAATGATAGCTAATTAGCATTGTTGAAATAATCCTTACACATGCCACATTATTTAAATCAATCAATGATTATCGGGGGGGGGGGGGGGGGGGGGGGATTCAGGTTCTAATAGCTTTATCCTTTTTCCAGTGCATCACCTATTTTTGCATTAATCACCCTCATGTGCCCACTCACTATGGCACAGTTGGTCATGGTATAGTCTTTTAAAAAAAAATAATGTTAAATAGTTGTATCATGCATCATGGCCAACAATGTTTATGAAATGAGGTACGTTTTTTTATGAAACTATATATGCTTTGTGTGCTAATACCTTGTTAACCCTGTTTGGGTTCCATGTGTCAGTCTTTCTTCACACGAAGGTCAAGCTAGTGGCCCCACCTCTAGTCCTGGCTTGGTGGAGGAGCGAGTTGCTCTCTTGTGCTCTCCACTGTACAGAGCCAGGTACACCCAGTTCATCTGGTACCATCCTGAGCCAGGCATCTAGTCTTCTCTGAAGACTTCAACTTTGACCCCTGTAATGTTTCTGAGGTCCTTGGAAGCTGGTTGAAAATTCTTGGCCCCCTGACAACCAAGCTATTTCCTTCAGAGTTGAGGAGGTCCCTTGTCAGGCCTTTAATTTGGGAACACTACACATGCTGCCTTTCCTATTTTCCAGCATTTTCTGGATAGTAACTGGGTTTAGTTTGAGGTTTGGTACCAATTTTTCAATAATTTTCCATATGTAGATTATGGTATACCTCTCTCCTCTTCATTCCAGGGAGTACAGATTTAGTTTATGTAGTCTTTCCCAGTAGTTGAGTTCTTTGCAGCCATCAATCTTGGCTGTGAAATGTGTCTGCGTTTCTTCTAGTTTATTAATTTCTTCCTTTTTATATGGGGATGTCAAAACTGAGCAGTATTCAAGTTTTGGTATGATCAATGTTCTCAGCAGGGGAATCATTACTGTCTTGTCCTTCCTTTTGAACATTCTTAGTACATGTACCGTGACTCTTTTTGCTTTGTTTATTGCTATCTGATTTTGTATCTTGAATATGGCATCATCATCATTATTACCCACAAGTTGACCATTTGTGGTTCTCTGAATTTCTTGTCTATTTGGAGCATAATATGCAGTCTTTTAAGTTCTCATTTCTACCATATCTCAAGAGCTGAAATTTCTCAGTGTTAAATGTCATATTATTGTCTTCTGACCATTTGTATATTCTGTTCTCTCTCTCTGCAAGGCCTCTACTTCATCTGCATCACTGATTTTTCTGCTGATCTTTGTATCATCCACAAATGATGTTACTATACTGTTGCTGTTTACTCCACTGTATGTTTGTTAGCATGATAATGAACAGGTGTGTGGCCAGCGCTGTACCTTGTGGTACTGTCATTTTTTGGGGTACTGAAGACCGATTCATACTGGGCTCTCAATGTTTCAGATATTTCTTCTAAATCATCTGTTAGTTCATTATTTGCTTTCCTTAAGGGCCCGATAGTAGGGCACGTTTTTGTTTTCCTTTTCGCATAGCTGTAGAAGTATTTGGATTTTCCTTTATTGCTTCTACTGCCTTTTCCTCTTCCTCTCTGAATGGCCCTTTTATCAGAGTTTGTATTTCCCAATCGATTCTCCAGTTTTTCTTGTATTACTTTCCTGGCATTGTTGTCTCCGCAATTAGCTAACTTCATTTCTACTCTCTTTCTTTGCGGAATATTCTCCTCTTTTGCCTCTCTAGCCAGTTCCTCTTTCCTTTTTGGCTGGGCTTTTGGAGCATATTTTTCTAAAATTCTCTCTTTTCTTCCAAGGTTGTTAGCATTTCCTTAGTTGTTTTATTCTTGAATTTAGGTTAAAATTTAATTAGTTTTCAGATCCCACCCTCACCTTAGTGAATTTACTTTAGCAATCACATTTAGTAATTAAGTTTCTCAAATTATTGCAAATTAGAATGATTATATTTAACCCTTGAGTGCATAATCAAATTTTGGGCTGGTTCCCTTCAGTGTGTCAATTCTCAAAGGGAACCAGCCCATAATTTAATTACGCACTCAAAGGTTAAGAAACAATGCATGCACTGTGACAGTTATTGTTATTAACTTAAAAAATGTTAGCTTGTAATTATAATAATAAAATTTTCATATTTTGATGGATAATTATCCATAAAAAAATTAAAATTTTCTGACACAGGGGGGCATAAATCTGCTTTTCACACTCAGTGGCAGGGTTGGCACAATTGGGCCCAATGGGTTTTTCGAAAAAGCCCAGTTGGGTTTTTCTGGAATTTTTTTTTTTTTTTTCAATATTTTGCAAATTCTAATACTTGGAAACCTTTTTCAGTACTTTCAAATCAAGATATAAATATTTTCAGCAACTTACTACCAATTAGTTTCAAAAATATAATGCTATCTGATAAAGGATAAAATATAATGAGGAAAGATGAAAATAAAACGAGTTTTTAAAATTCATCAATGTAATGCAATTAACTTTCATAATGACTGATATGCTACTCTTGGATATACTAAATAGGTACTGAAAACCCTAAATAACAATGTACCACCTTTCACATTTAAACTGAAGCCTTAGCGTAACCAAAATAAATCATTTTTGAGATTCAAAAAAAAGGAAACTCTAATATCAAATAAGAAAAACCTCAGACAATTACATAAGCATTGCTATGAAAATGACTAGGAACTGGATGTCCTGATGCCTTATCTATCCTGGTGGCTGCCCTACCACTCAAAGTCTGTACTCTCGTCTTGGACCTCTTCTGCAAGAGATGGACTTTTGTGTGCATTTTGCAGGTATTTGTGCACCTTTACCAGTTTTCCTGCCTTCTCAACACCCAGTCTGTTATGAAGTTTTGTCCAGACTATACCAAAAGTAGAGAAAATCGTTTCTATAGCTGTTGAGCTTGGAGGACAGCTCAAGAGACTATAGAAGGGGCAGAAATCTACTGGTAGTTTTTTAGCTTTTTCTGTTCTCCTGCCCATCAAAGTCCACCATTTTGCAGGATTTTCTTTGTAGGCATCAACAACCTGTGAAGAAAACATCACTTTGGAAATGCAAAAAACTTCTTTTTTCTACGTGAAGGTCAAAATATGATGGTAAAAACCCACTCCAATAGACAGAGTTTATTTCCACAACAGTTTCAATGCCCACTGGCATCCTCCTCAGGTGGATACAGAAAAACAAATTCTTTCTGTATCCACCCGAGGAGAATGCCAGTGGGCATCAAAACTGTCGTGGAAATAAACTGTCTGTCTATTGGAGGGGTTTTTACTATCACACTTTGGGAAAGTAAGATTCATCCTTAATTTGAAGGCCATGAACCCAACCAGAAAATCTGGTTTGTTACTTGCAATCCACTCTTCCACACTGTCTACCTCTTCTTGAGAAAGTCCTGCACCCATTCTGAAAAGATCCATCAAATGTCAAATGTGTTGTTGCTTGGGCTACATATAGTCATTTTGTAATGTTTATCTCATAGGAGATACAGTATACTCTCAACTATTTGTTTAGTTATTAAATGTACCTATGTTTAGCAAATTATGTTTAATACAAAAAACTATCAGCTACTTACATCCTTTCCATAGGTGTTTTTACTTGCTGAATGCTCTTGGCTGCAATTTCACAACAGAACTCCACTGTTTTCTTTTCAGTACCGCAGTAGGGTGGGTCATACTATGCATTTTTTTTAAATCAATGGAGAGGGGTGTTCAAATGACATATTTTGGTGTACAGAACACAATTCTGAAGAAAATATTTAATTCTGATAACCCTAACCTACATCATTTTGCAGTTGATTATTTTACTATTGTAGTTACCCCAGAATATGTCTTCTCACGTTTTCTATCATGGCTGCTCACGTATCTCTCATAGAGCATGTTCTAACTAATTCATATAAACACACATAATGTAATTCATATAATAATAATAATATTAAATACTCAAATAAAAAGGTGTGCCATTCCACTTAATTGTAATTATCATACAGTTTGGTATATGAAATATTTTGACAGTTTTCTGGCGCGCATAAGGCCATTTCTGAGCCACCTTTCTCAGAGGCTAGAATGTAACGTTTCAGAATATTCTAAAACGTTTTGTGAAATATTTGAAGTGACTCATGATTTATGAAGCTATTTTGTTGACCTTGATGGCCCTACTCTGTCAGAAAAAAAATTATCCAGGCCAATAGGAAAGCTCCTTGATTCTGCTACAGACTTTGATATCAATCCAAACTTCACCCGAATCTCTGTTGGCCCTCCACTGATCAAGCTTCCTGACAAGGTCATTCAAGATCTCTCAACTGATCAATACTATGGCTATAAAATTGTCTGTGCAGTCAGGGATGGAGTACTTCCTGCAGGGCTGGCTCTGTTAGAGATAGGACCAGTAAACCACAGCTGCTGGCTCACCACAGCGAACAGACTTCTCAGGCTCTGGGTGTCAAAGCACAGACTTAAAGGAAAGGAAAGAACCTGAAGATTCTGCAATTCATTGTGGAATTCATCATTGGAGTGTATTACCCATGTTGGTTCAACGTGAAGGTCAAGCACTCCTGGATTGAAGGGCCTAGGCACATCCTCTTTCAGCTGGACTGCCTCAAGTCACAGAGAAAGGAGGTGCTGGATATTGTGATGCCAACTGTGAGAAGATCTGCTTGGTATGCCCACAGTGAAGTCATCCTCCAAACACTACTCTGCTCTGAGGATCAGAAGGAGAGGATTGAAGGGGTGGAGAGAATCCTGGCCATCAGGGGAGAGGGGGACCCGGACATTCAGCTGGGGGACTCCTCTGTTAGGAGCAGAAGGGACACCTGACATCAATTGTGATGCTTCCAGCATCAGTGACTTGATCAGCTGGTCAGAAGGTGTGTCAGAGCCACATCTCACCTGCTCTCTAAGCACCTCAGAGGTGAAAAACTTCATCAACACCCCCATGGAGGTGCGCAACTGGCCTTGCCACACACAAAGCATTGAGAGGGTTGTTAAAATGGTGACTGAGGCTTCTGCTAAGTACTTCTCACAGGAAAAGAGGGATGGAGGGATCAGGGCTCAGGAGACCAGCAGGAAGCTGATGTCCAAGTCTGAGTCAAAGCAGGATTTGTGCAACCTGGCAGAGTTCAAGATGTCAGGAGAATGATCTTTGTAATTATATCCAGTGATATACATGCAGTTCACCTATTAATAAATATATGTAAAGTTGATTTGGCCTTGTCAATATAAATGATTTACCTTATATCTTTTAATATATATAAAGGGGTTCAAAAGGGTAAAATTGGCAATTTAGAAATACAAAATGATGTAGGTTAGAGTTATCCTATTCAAAAAAGCAGCTCATATTGAATTCCCCATGTAAAAACACATAATTTAGACACCCCTGATGGTAGGATTTCCTTCAGATTCATGTTGTCACTTGAGTACGACCGCCCTAGTACCGCAGTCATGAGTAGTTAGCAGGTAGGAACTTTTTCCAGTGTGAATTGATGACGCAATTATGGGATCATTTTGCAATGATGACCATCTATCCTGAAGGAGTGTGATTGTAGATTCAAAGTCATTTTTCATGTTCTTTTCAATTGCGAATGAACTTCATCCAGCAACTTTCCTGTTAGATCCTTTCTTGATGGAGGGTGATAACCTGGTCTCAAGGAGTTCATATTTCCTTATATTGCTTGATTCAGCAGCTCTGAAAGCAATGCTGTTAGCATAAAAGAACTTCACTACTTGCAGGCCAATATGTTTCCCTTGTGATTCTGTTGTCTTGCAGCATAACCAAAAAGTTTATTTGGACCAGTTTAACTTTTTTTGGAGTGGAAACATGGACCTCTAATTCTGATCTTGAAGATGTTCCTTGTGATGCCTGCAAGATGCTGATATAGATGTGATGGTGAGAGGTGGAGAATCTACTGGTGAAGCTGTAGACTCTCAACTCTGGTCAGGTGGTGTTGATGCAGGACTTCAGCCTCCTTGATCCATCATTTTCGTGACAATTCCTTTGTCACAGTTGCTGAGATGTGCTCTTGTACGTTCTACCTTGGATGTCAGCTCTAATCGACAGTGATTACACTTTACTTTGCTCAAGTTTCTATTCAGGACACTTCAAGCCACTCGCTGCTTGCTGCATTCACTACCTGGTAACCTAGGCATTTAATACAATAATGGATACGACTTCTGTGATTAAATTTCTGTGTGAGGAAAAATATGAGATGTAAATACCATTTTTCTCCTTATAAAGATGCTGCATCATGGAAGACGCACCTTGATTTTGGAAAGGCAATTCTAAGAAAAAAAGTTTCTCCGTGGAAGACGCACTCTGATTTGCTTGATTTGCTTGTTAGAATGGCAATGACAAGGGAATTAGTATATAACATCAGTAGAAAGTATGTAAAAATATACAAGTATCATTGTTTAAAGTTGTTTATTTTTGCAGAAATGGAAAAGTAAAAAACCACTAAAAATCATGGTCAATAAAAGTCAAAAGCATTTTATTCATCCTCAAACTCATCACTGCTTGATTCATCCCCAAGCTCTAAAACATGCCATGATCATCGTCATCATCATCACTAGTGTCACTGCCACTTGCATGCAATAAATGATCTTCAGTGCCATCCATTACATTACTTATACAACATTTTTTGAAAGACTTAACAACAACTTCAGTCTAGTATTATGCCACGACTTCAACCCATTCACACATGACTCCACTGACAGCCAGATGCTAATAAGAACAAGGTACGAGACCCCTTGTCATGCAGTAAACTACTCCCCATCCTAATTTAACCTATATACTTTCGGCACGAGACACCCTCTAGTTTGAGGAAACGTTATTTCTGAGCTTCAACGTTGGAAGATGCAGGGGGGCTTGACCACTTATGGCTTCGAAGACACGGGGGGGATTTTCAAGGCATTTTTAAGGAAAAAAAAAGCGTGTCTCTAATGCGAAAAATATGGTAGTTACATTGATTTTGAAAACTGCATTGCAAACACAACCAACACTACCAGTCAGAGTCAGACACAATAGTGACACTTAGTGACTCAGAGTCTGAGGAGTGAGGACTGAGGTAGACTCCAAATGTGCGTATTGCATACCGCATACTCATTACATACGTGTTCCATATGTATTTGGTTCAAGGTTGTCTAGCAAATTGAGTACTGTACTTGGAAATATTTGTCTCAAATGGGTTGCTAACTTGCTTGCCAAGTTTATTCCTGGTCTGCTTTGTATTTTTGGGAAGGGTAATGGCCTAATTGGTATTCAGACAAGGTAAAACCAGTCATAATTTTTATTTTGTTATCTATTTTGATGGCTGTTAATGGTGATTCTTTGTATTATCCTTTAATTTTAGGCAAAGTAGAAGCAGAAATACAATACAAGATCGTAAAGATGTATACATTTCCGATTTGTCAACAACATTATGAAAAAAACATGAAAAAACCCAACTGGCTGTTTTTTTCTGGTTTTTGTGAAAAAACCTGAAAAAACACGTGGGTTGGGTTTTTTCTAAAAAAAAAAAAAAAATTTGGCCAACCCTGCTCAGTGGTATTGAATATTAAGGCAGATATATCCACTTTTCGCACTCAAAAGGTTAAAGAGGGGTTCACTGTTTTGTTTTGCAAGTGCTTGAATGAAAATGAACACTGGTGAGACAAGCAACACCTTGCCATCAAAGCAGCTGCACATGGATTGCCTCATCCATTGTTATGCTGAAGAAGCAGACTCAAGAGCCAATATCCCTGTAAAGTTTAAACCCATGGAACACTTTGCTTACTTTGCTACTACTCATGGAGCACTTTGTACTATCAGTACAAAACAGGACACAACAGATGAGCCTGAAAATAATGCTAGTTCTAGGAAATCATCCAGACAAGGATCAAGATCAACATCTACAGTTTATGAGGCAGAATGCATCTTTGTTAGAAAACTAACAAGTTTCTTTACAGACAGCGCCTCAGGGTGTAGTGGTTAGCATTGCTGACTACGAATCCATCAGCCCTGGGTTCGAGACCCGATGGCAGCTGGCGCATAGCAAAACCCAGCTGTTCATCCTTCCACACAATAAAGAAAGTGGTTGGTAGATAAATGGGTACCCTAGGTGGCCTAGTGGTTAAGACGCTGGGCTGCTGATGGGGGGGCGTGGTTTGGATTCCACGTTAAACTGTAGGTCTAAGGTGGAGTGAAAAGCTTGACCTTCATCAGAATGAACAATTTGGGCGGAAGCTAACCAAAGGTCAAAGAAAACAAGAGAATCTCTGGTACAATGCCAGGAGCTGCAAGCAGATACCAGCATCTGAAATGCGGCCATGAAAAAAAATGGATTCATCTAATAGAATGCTTGCTATCATCAGTAGAGACCTTGTAGCAGCAGCAGGTCACTTATCATAGGTCATGCTACAGATCATACACAAAGTAGGAAAAAGCTGTCAGCAGTGTGACATGCAAAGATGACAACAATGAAGAAGCTCAGTACAAGATGGCTCTAAGTCACTCATACAATGAGGTGTTCCTGTTTGTTAGGAATGAGATTTTCACTAAACCCCAGGTGATAGTGATGGCCAACCTCACATCTAAATTGGTTGCAATAATGAAATCTCTTGGCAGTGACCAGGTGGATGACTCCTCTAGGAAGCACCACCATCAAAGGCTAGAAAGTGAGTTTGGTGAAGTCCTGCACATATTCCCCAATGAGAAAGGGAAACTACTACTCTACACTGATGACTTGTCAATAGCTGAACTTGCCAAGGCAAACCAGACAGTGAAAACAGAGCTACAGACCCTGAAATCTCTCACTGCAGAAGACATTATAGCCAAGGCAGCCCTGCAAATGAGAGCAGATGTGAAGCAGCAAGATTTCCCTCAAGCATGGCCACCACAGGTAATGTAAGCAGAGGAAAGTGGATCCATCCTCCCAGAATCTGTCATCCTCTTTTTACGATATTGCTGATGGGTACCAAGGACCACAGCCATGCATCTCAAAGAGTTCAATGGCTTGTAAGCTCATTGGTCATCAAGACTTGGTATATGCTATCACCCATGGAAAGACAAAGCCACCCAAGCACATCATTCTGCCATTTGCAGTCAAATCTCTGGCTGGGAATGTAGAACTCATACAGACCCTGAACTGACACGGTCACAGTGTATCCTGCTCCCAGATGGAAGAGATTGAGACAGCCCTGTGTCTGCAGACAGTCTCACTGTCAGAAGGTGATGTCGCTCTTCCAGCAAACATCCATCCTGGAGTCACCACCACCCTAATCTGGGACAACAGTGACTGACTTGAGGAGACCATCAGTGGTGAGGGAACATCCCACAGAGTCAATGGAATTGCTATCCAAGCCAAGGCAGTCAAGCTCTTCAGTTCAAGAACATTGCAGGAGGCCACAATATCCAGCAATGGAGGAAGTTCCTGTGCAGCTCTTGCAACAAGTCAAGTTTGATCAAATTCTTGGTTGAAGAATGGAAGCTGCCAAAGTACAGAGAAAAGCTACATGACAAGACACTGTATGTAACCTGTGAAGACGTCTGCTACAAGATGACCAAAGATGACTAGATGGAAGTTGCAAAACTGAGATCTACTCAAGAAGCTGATATACATCTGCTCCTGCATGCACTTCATGCAGCAAAGAGTGGGTCAAAGGTAGTCATAATGACAGAAAAAGACACAGCTGTCATGGTGCTTTGCCTTGGCTTCAGTAGACATCCTCTGCTCTATCTATAAGAAATGTGAAACACAGAATCGCACAATATTCATCAACACTAGCAAACTGGCAAGTTCGCTTGGAGACAGCATCTGCATGCCCCTAATTGGGTTACATGCCTTCACAAGTTGTGGGAAGTTGGGGGTCTCTGAAACTGATCAAAACAAGAAAGCACCTACCAGGACACCTTCAGCCAACTTGGTCAGTCCTGGGAAGTATCTGCAGAGCTGTTTGAGAAGATAGAACAGTTTACCTGCCACCTGTATGCAACAATGACCAACACTCGTAAAGTGAATGAACTACAGTACCAGCTCTTCTGTGCTAAATGAGGAGAAGTACAATCCAGTCAGCTTCCACCATGCAGGGACTGCCTCTACATGCAAACTATCAAGCCACAATCTGGAAGTGCTGTCTTCAGTGTCACCCTGATGTGCCAAACTCTAAAGGGTTTGGATGGATGACAGATGATGCTAGCCATCTAGTCATTGAGTGGATGTGCACTCCACCAGCTGCAGATACAATCTTGGAACTGTTATCCTGCAAGTGCCTGTGTTCCTGCAAGCTGCTCTTGCCTTGCAAATAGACTAAAATGCACAGGCATGTACAAATTACAGATACGCAGCAAACAGAAGGAAGAAGGGCTTCTTGTTGAACTTGACAACTCAGATGATGAGTAGAGGGCACTGAAGACACATGTATATGTAGGCTAAATGACTGTTGTATGTTGCTTGGTATAAGCTCTGAACACTTGAGAACTGACATGTTCTTGAACTGCAGTATTGTAAACATGTTCTTAAATTTTCAGTTGGACAGGACTGTCACATTGTATTTACATATGATTTCTGCTACATGTTCATTGCCACTGTTCCATTACCATTATATACCTACATATATAATGAAAGGTTTGCCTTCTAATATAAATATCAATTTAGTCATGTACAGTAAAACCTGTTTAATCCGGACTAACTGAGAGGGAAATCCAGTCCATATTAAGCAAATTTTCAGATAAAGTGAAGTCTGGATGAAGCCTGGTCAAATTCTGGTTAATCCAGACTCAGTCCGGATCACCAACATCGCACACCTATCCGTCCCTCCCTAAGACCATTGCCCAAGCTGTGGGTGTGGTGTTCATGTATTTGTGCTGCATAGTTGCTGTTTGATACATTCTCACTGTCGATAGTGTAAATTTCCAATGTTTAAAAGGACTTTATTGAGAATTAGAACTTTTTGTGATGTTTTTTGTGCATTAAAACCATCACAATAACTTAACTCTCAATAAAGTCATACAGGCTTGTCACAATTGCCTATAAGTTTATTAAAATGTATTCTATTTATATAAAGAACAAACTTTATTTATTCAAAACATTGGTAAGCAGCAGCACGCATTCTATACCACATTCAACCTCACTACACCAGGTCAGTGACATAAACAAACACATGTGCATACAACGTGATGTCATTATTGTCCAGGCAAATAACACAGCAACTGTATCACTGATAAGGGTAAGACATGACGTGAGTCACTCAGTCGCCCTGCTACAGCTCATGTGTGTGCATCGCCAACCTCTCTAGGATGTGTCGTGACTTTGTGGATGTTCTTACCATGGCTTCTAAAGGCAAGACAGCTGCAAAGGGAGGTCAGAAGAGGGCCAGGAAGGAGTTAGTTTAATCTGAAGGACAAGCTAGCAGTCTTAGAAGACTATGAGAAAAGTGTTTCTCCTAAAGTTCTGATGGAGAAGTATAACTTGAAGAAATCAACCTTCTATGATCTATTGAAGAACAAGGATAAAGTGAAGGTCTCACAAGAAACTGAGGGTGCTACTGGTCAACAGAAAGTGTTCCATGTGCATCATGCGGCACATGGTGACCTGAACCAGGCCATGTACAAGTGGTACACCCAACAATGTGCTGAATGTGTGCCAGTGAGGGGCATCGACATTCAGGAGGCAGCCAAAAGACTTACAGTCCATCTTGGCTTGGAAAATTATAAGTGTAGTAGTGGTTAGCTGCACCATTTCCATAAACGCCACTGCATGGTCAACAAGAAAATAACAGGAGAGATTCTGAGTGCTGACCTGGAAGCTGTGGATCCATTCAAAGTGAAACTTCAAAAAGTGAAGATGGAGAATGACCTGCATGATTTCCAGATTTACAACAGTGATGAAACTGGACTGTTTTGGCGATCTCTCCCACGGAGCACTCAGGCTGACAAGAGCATTCAGAGTACTCCAGGGCACAAAATTGTCAAAGAACATTTTTCAGTTCTATGTTGTGCAAATGGTGATGACTCCCACCTTCTGCCAGCTGCTGTGGTGGGGAAATCTAGGCGGCCTAGAGCCATTAAAGACATCATGAACTCCCTGCCAGTAAAGTATTTTAGTAACAAGTCAGCCTGGTTTACTCAAGAAATTTTTCAAGCCTGGTTTGAAAAGTGTTTTGTGCCACAGGTTCAGAGGTTCCAGGAGAGGATGTATGGTGTACCAGCTAAGAAGACCAAGGCTGCTGTTCTCCTGGACAATGCTCCAGCTCACCCATCAACCAGTCAGCTGAGGAGCAAGAATGGCAGGATATCAGCAATGTTCCTTCCTGCCAACACCACATCACTCATACAGCCAATGGACCAGGGCATAACAGAGTTTTGCAAGAGGCTCTACAGGAAGAAATTCCTCAATCAGTGCCTTGTGGTGGTGGAGGAAGGCATGGATGCGGAGGGATATATGGACATCAGAGTTCAGAAGACGCTAGAGAACTTCAAAAGGTACAACATCAAGGATGCCATCTTTAATTGGGCTGATGCCTGGAAGGAGGTTCCACTCAACTCTCCCAAGAATGGCTGGGTCAAACTCCTTGACATACCAAAAACTGTGTCAACTTTTGAGGGATTTGGCCCAGGTGACTTCAGGAGCCTTCTTGAAGATGGTGGCCAGGGTCAGCTTGCAGAAGATGAGGTAGAAGAGTGGCTGGAAAAAGACTCCGGTGTCGCTGGATACCACCACATGATGGAGGAGGAGATAGCTCAAGATGTCTCCACATCCAGTGAGCAGGTGGAGTTTGAAGAGCTAATTTCATTTGCCAAAGGTATAGAGGCCACAGACACACTGCTGAAAATTGTAGACCAGCAAGGGGGAGTCTTCAATGACTTTTATGAAGGTCTGAGAATGATGAGGATGGAGCTGAACAAGAGCCAGAGTAAACAACAGCAAAAGAAGATCACCAGTTACTTCCAGTCAGTCAAGAGGCAGTGTCTGCTCTGATAGTGAGTCATCTGTCTCTCGACCTTCATGCAGCTTTCAAAGAGCCTCTACACCTTTTGGCTCAGACACATCTTCTTATGACCCTACACCAGCTGTCACCCCTGAGCCTCCATTAATGTTGATGGAGTGGGATGAAAGTGACAGTGATTAACTGTTAACAGTGCAGTGTATATAGTGTACAGTCTACATTAAGTGTACTGTAAATAATAAATTAGTGTACAAGCCAGTAAGAGCTCCATCCTCCACCTATGACTCCTCTACCACCACCTCCATAATCAAAGGCATCACCAACTTTGTGGTAAGTACTGAATGTCAATTATGTGGATAAATAATATATATTATACTGCAGGTTTGTGATTCAAAAGTGTTTTAAGTTTGCCAACACGTGGGTGATCCAGACTGCATCTGGGCTATTTCTGGTTAATCTGGACTCGGTCCGGATTAACCAGAAATAGTCGGAGTGGTCAGCCAGTCTGGACTAAGCAGATTTCCAGATAAAAAGAGTGGATTAAATGGGTTTTACTGTACAATCAAGAAATCAGATTTTCACCAGTTACTAGTCCTTACCCACACAAGACAATATTGTACATTTTCTGTGAAAGATTGTGTATCTGGAGGAGCTTCACTGTTTAGTAGTTTCTGCACTGTTGTATATATGTTGTAAGATTGTGTTATAATGAAGATAATATTAAAAGCAGTTTATTTCAGTTTATTTCTTGACTTTCTCTTCCCTTGATCCAAATACTTTGTGAATCATACAACAGGAGCAGCAATGAAAAGTCCTCCAGGGGTGGATGCATTAAACAGTTGATAAATATTACTAACTACCTCTCAACAATGGTTATCATACCAAAATATATCCTATATACATATACTAATTAAAAAAATCAAAGTCAGACTTGGCCCCCAAGATGGTACCAATAAGTGAAATTTTTGGTCCTAGCCCATGGACTATATGGCCAAAGTGCTTAATCAGATGAAAAGCCAAGATGTTCCTAAAAGCAGCTGTCCTTCAAATACACTATCCCTGAATAGCCTAAGTCTTGTACATATAAATTTTATTCAAGTAATGCTCCATTTCTAAACTATCTCACTGATTTTTTTTTAAATTAAAACTTGAACACCTATAAATTGATGAAGCTGTACCTCCTCTGAACTATATATATATCAGGTCATCCCATAAGTAACGTCGTTTTTTAGATCAGAATTTGAAGGACAAAAAAAAAACTCAACTGAAACTTTTTAATCTAGTATATATTTCCCATCGGAATCAATGACACTCTGCCAACGTCCTACAAGCTTTTCAATTCCATGTTTATAAAATTCAGGCAGTTTTGAGGCAAAAAACGTACAAAGACTGGTGTGCAGTTCATCTAAAGAAGTATACTGTTTCTCATCATGATATTTTGCAGACTCCTGAAGAGATGATAATCTGAAGGCGCAAGGTCTGGAGAATATGGAGGATGTGGAAGTTTTTCCCACCCAAGCTCCTCAATTTTTGCAGAAGTGATCCAAGCGGTACGAGGACGTGCATTGTCATGGTGGAACACAATTCCTTTCCAATTAACCAAAGAAGGTCTCTCTTCTTTTAGTGCAGTGTTCAATCGATCCAGTTGTTGACAGTAGACTTGAGCGGTGATTGTTTGGTTGTGTGGTAAGGTTTCAATGTGTATTACACCACCTTTATCCCACCAAACAATAAGCAACACCTTCCGAGGGTGAAGATTTGGTTTTGGCTGTGGTGTCGCTGGTTCTCCAGCACAAACCCACCATTGACGGCGCTTAACATTCTGGTACAGTATCCACTTTTCATCACCAGTCACTAAACGGTGCAAAAATGGATCTTGGAGTTCACAGGAATGAAGAGCTGTGCTGTTTACCTGCACCCTCAGATTGTCGACTGACAATTCATGTGGCACCCAGTTTCCTAACTTAGGCACTTTCCTGAGTTGTTGCAAATGTCAATGGATGGTGGACGGGGATGAATTGAGTTTCTGGGCCAATTCTTCGACAGTTGTTGAACAGTCTTCTTCAAGTGTGGCTAACAGCAGGTCATCATCAAACTCAGCAGGGCATCCAGAGCGTGCTGCATCTGTCAAACAGCAGTCACCATTCCTAAACTTTTAAACCATCTTTGACATTTCCTCACATGCAGAATATCATTGCCATAAACTTCCTGAATGTTTCACGTTGCTTCAATAGCACTACAGTAGTCCCTCGCCATATCGCGGTTCATATTTCGTGGACTCGGTACATCGCAGTTTTTTTCTAGCCGAAATAAAATACGTACTCTAATTGAGTTGACAAAGAACCGCGAGATAGGAAAACCAGCGAAGCTTGTGCTGCTTGAGCTACTTTGCCTATATGATACCGTACACGGCACACCATTGGCCGATGGATGAGACGCGACCAATCAGAGCACGCTGTTCAGTATCCTGGGCGCTGATTGGCTTAGCGTTCGTCGCATCTCGATCTGCAGCCTACCAAAGCATTCAGCATCTCGCCTTGCTCAGTTCGCTTCCACGTGTTATTCATTTAGAAGAGATGTAATGCTCTTCTTTGCTGTGCAGTACATTCATCTCATCATCGTCATCACCTTCATCGTTCAGTACTGCACAGCTAATTCATCATCATCATCATTCAAGTTTTAGTATCTTCGCTGGTGAGTACCCATACGAAATTTTAATGTTGGTAAAATTATTAAAAAATACTGTATATACAAATGTTTTCTTTGTAAAATACTGTTAGTCTCTTTCATACTCCGAGTGTAGAAAGTGTTTATAAGAGCGTGGGAAAGGTTTATAAGAGTGTGGGGAGGGCTTATAAAGGCGTAAAATACGTAATAAACATATCGTTTCTACTTCGCAGATTTTCACCTATCGTGGGGGGTTCTGGAACGTAACCCCCGCGATATTCGAGGGAATACTGTATTCCCTTTTTTGAACTCGTAAAGCATTATATGCCTGATATGCTCTTCTGATACCACCATGTTCATGAGGGGTTCACATAAAGCAAAACACACATCTTCACTGGTCAAGGTCTGTAAAGTATGTAGTGAAACACGATAGATCTCCTCTTAGATATAACCTTCGGAAAACTTATGTTTAAACCGAGTAGGATTAGTTTAAACTTAATCTATCATAAAAAATGACATTACTTATGGGATGACCTGATATATATATATATATATATATAGTACCGTGCAAAAGTCAGAGACCACTGTCGATCTGATATCTATTAGATAATCTATCGTATGAAAATTGGTTTTGATACTAAAATACATTAACTAGAACCCTTGGTTCACATTAACATATAACTAAGTTATTATTTAAGTGTATAAAGTTGTATAAGCTGGATGACCCTCGAGTCTGCATAAATTGGACTCGAGGGTTGATTCATTATATTACTTATAACGCATATGTTTAAAGATCTAGCAAACTATTAATGATGGATCTGCATTAAATGCTCCTAAGCTATTGTTGTATCAATATTTACAATTAAAAGTATTGACATATTCACTTAAATCCTGAAAAACAATTTTATCCAAAACTTTCCCTTTTAACCTTCTAGTAGCTTACAATATAAGAGTTTCAGAACTGTCAGATTTCAGCAGTTTCTCAGTGTCAAATCAGGAACCTGCAAATTTTATAGGCTACACAAATACCCAAATAGGATATTTTAATCAAAACCTAATATGCCTATATTAAAAAAAGTTCTTAGGCTTAAATGATGCAGAGTTTTAAGTTATTCTTCACACTATTAAACACTTAAATGCCTATTAATCAATTTAAGTTATTTAGCTGATACTGTTGGGGTGCAGTTCAGGAGCCATTCTCCCTGATTCTTTTCCTCTATTTTCAACCTTTGTTTTAGTCTATCATGTCTTTTTGTTCATCCCTAGTGTTCAACTGGATTTTTGTTTATTTTGTTCTTATAAATTTTCCATTAATTAGTAATGTTTTTTATATTTAGCTTTGAGCAATGTTAACATTATGAATGAATTTTTTTTTCTCCTTGAAGGGTGAATACTTTTGGCAAAAGTATAATACTTTTTGATAACACATTTAGCGAGAGTAAGCACTCGTTTAACACTAGAACAGCTGAAATTTTTGCATACCCATAACAGCGAGGCGGTCAAATTGACCGCTACCTAATATTATTTTAAATTTACGTTTACATTTGTATTTATCGAAGGAAAATTATACTTTTTACAGGTATTTAATTTTATTTGAAGTAAATAAACGGTATTTATTTATAACCATATACGATAAAACCAATTACGCTTATAAATTAATAAAACTTTAGGGTTAACTTCGCAAAATAATAATCCTTTTTTCATCTTACTAATAAATCCTAGTTTTTATTTCTGTGCTTTTCTATGTTGAAGAACACTTCTTGCAAATGATTTTCTTGATTACGTGGCTTGTGCATGATCCACATACCTTTTTTTTACATTTGTGACAAATTTCACAAGTTTTATTTTGCTTGCACATTCGCACTTGGCATTGTTTTCTTTTCCGGGACAATATCACATCTGTCTCTGCAGTGTCGTCTTCACTGATATCCTGCTCTGCGTCACTCTTTTTAAAACCCTGTCGTAATTGTAATGCTAGCTGCAGAAGAAAGTTGCGACGAGTAATGTTCTTACCAGTAACTTCCCTATAGAGAACAGCTGCATTGATTCCAGCGAGGTCCAACATATTATAGAAAACATGAATGGGCCACCTTCTTGAACCAGCTTTAGTGCTGTATTTGCGAGC
The DNA here is from genome assembly GCA_023014485.1 of Bathynomus jamesi. NCBI lineage: Eukaryota > Metazoa > Arthropoda > Malacostraca > Isopoda > Cirolanidae > Bathynomus > Bathynomus jamesi. Next base: position 111,580 of record JAJOZX010007889.1, read on the forward strand.
CATCTGATCAACTATATCTACTCCATATTTTGTTGAATTGTAGTAAGTCACAGTTTCAGGGGTTCTTTTGCATTATCTTCAACTTGAACACAGCTATGCACGCTGCTCAGAAGAATCACATTTTTATTTGGTTTGCATTGATAGACAGTTAGCGTTGCTTGGTCATTTTTCAAAACATGAGTGTTGAACCTTTTGTCTCGCAAATTCTTGATGGCAATTGGCACTTCTTTTCGGGCACGATTCATTGTCCCAACAAGGGTAGTATTTTTGTATTGTAATTTACGACAAACTCACTGAAGTAAAAAAGTTGTCAGTCGTAATGTTTCTTCCTTTGCCAAGGTATGGTTCGACAAGTTGAAGAACTACATATTCTGAAAGCGGTTGGTTTGATGGGCGCTTTGCATCTTTACCAAGGTATGGGAATCCGTTCAAGAAGTATTTTGACTTGGTATCAGCAGCTATCCAAAATTTTATACCAAATTTGTCTGGCTTAGTGGCAATGTACTGGGTAAAAGGGCACCTTGCTTTAGTGGGGAATAACTGTTCATCAACAGTTATATATTCGCTTGGTCTGTAGCAAGCAATGCAATTTTGGGTGAACCGATTCCAAACTTGAGATGTCAGTGCAAATTTGTCCGTTTTCAGCCTTTCAGATCTGTTAGACTTCATGTCAAAACGGAGGTATCTCATAATTTCTCGAAAGCGATCTCGTGCCATTGTTTCACGAAAGAAAGGAGGTCCCCACTCTTTTGACCAGAGATCATCAGCAGGTTGCCCCTTGGCCAATATTCCTCGAGCAAACATGATGCCAATAGTAGCCATAATTTCTTCCAGTGACACAGTCCATGAAGTAGTTTTCAATCGTCTATGAGCTTCTGCTTGAGTACACTTTTGTATATGTTTCAAAATAAAATCATCAATTAGCAATCTAAAAGCACTCAAAAAATCATTTTCAGCAATTTGTCGTTTGGCATAAACTGTGGGGCCAGGTTCTTCACGTACAATATTCTGTGATCGGGTTTTTCCCTCATTTCTGTTGCCTTGTTCAATAACCTCCCATTCTGTGCCATCCTTCGCCGTTAAAACTGAACCAACTTCAATCAAAGCAGGAGTTTCGCATCGCTTTTTTCTTCCATAAAGCCTCCCATCTTTCCTGCAAGTAATAAAGCAAAATGGTAAGTTGCTATTACAGGCCCGTAGCCAGACCGAATGAGTAGGAGGGGCGGAGAAATTGATAGGGGGGACAATGAAGGAATATATATATATATATATATATATATATATATATATATATATATATATATATATATATATAAAGATATATATATATGGTTCTAATTCAATTCGGCAAACAGTGGTGAAAAGTGCCGAGTTTTTCCAGGGGGGAGCAGAATGTTTTACAGGGTGGGCTTTGCCCCCTCTTGCCCCCCCCCCCCCCCCCCCCCGTGGCTACGGGCCTGTGCTATTATAATATTTATATATATAACCATAATGGTTCTACAATATGACACGAAATCATTGCTAATCATCATCAATAAACTTATGCACGAATCGCCATACTGAAACTGACAAAGATGTAAATATTTATTGTACTCACCCGCAACATGACCAGCATTGAACGTTTTATTAGCTGAATCAGTTTGTGCCTGGTCATCACTTTCTTCATTTGACTCAGATGATGAACTTTCTGCCTGAGGAATATAATCATCTTCACCATCATCACTGTCCAATGATATATCACTTCCTTCTGAGTTTGATTCTGAAATTGCTTGCAAACATCGAAGAATTTCTTCATTTGAAAGAGAGGGGTTTGCACACATGCTTGCAGCTTGGAAGCGCAACACACACTGAACCGCCGTGTGTTGTTGTCAACAACATACAGCGAGATTGAACATGTTATGACAAGTCTTTACAGCACTCCTGTATTGCTTTTATGAGAAACGGTCAAAGTGACCATTTCGCTGTTTTAGTAATATCGCTGAATATCTTGTGAAATAATTAGATATATTTTAATCATATTATACCACAAAAAGGTTATTGGCGTAGTGAAGGCATTCATGGAATATGACGGCGAACTAATCCGAATTAAGCAAGATATGCTAATTAAATTTCGAAAAAGCGGTCAAAATGACCGCTTCGCTGTTCTAGTGTTAATTAAGTAAATTAGTAAATTACAGGGCAATGAATTTGAGTATAATTTTTTCACAACTTTCTTTGGATCTTTGAGTCACAATAGATTATTAATGAGGAGGAAAACCTAATTATATAGTAAAAAAAACTTTATACAGAATTATTTAAAGAAAACATAAGAAAAATAACAAGGAAGAATTTTGATAGGAGTAAAATTGAGAAATCAATGGACAAAGTGAAGGATATAGGGCATTCTCCTTTTTCACCCTCCTCTACTCCACATATTTCGCACAAGTGTTCAACTGTGAATTCACTTAATGGTCCTCCCAATGTTTTGCCTTCTTCCACAAGCACTTTGTTTTTTGTTTTTTATTTTGTTTTTTAGGGGAGAGGGGATATGGAGGGGAAATTCCTGCATCAAGTATAGGACTTTTTTTTTTGTTAAAACACTTAACAAAGATCCACTTCTTGTAGCTGGAAAACAAAGCCACTTTGAAGGGGATAAGAAAAATTTTATCCAGTTACCTCTTTTTAAATTAGAAAACCCTTATTCCAGTGTGCCAATAAGTTGCATGGAATAAAAATACTGGATGGATGATAAGCCTGCATTAAATGCTTATTTTTCTTTTCCATATAAAAAAAAATAAATAAAAAGTAATAGAAGAAAGTTTAATATCTTGGTGAAATCTGCAACTCTATATATATATATATATATAATTAGTGGCAGCTGGTCTATAGGTGCTGCAGTCCCTCCTGAACTGAGCTGCCAAATGTACAATGCAACTACAATTAATGTATTTTTTAAGCTAAAATAAAGTTGTTTCATCCCATGTCTAGAAATTACTTTGTGATACATTATTTATTAAAGAAAAGATTATATTTTCAAAAAGTAAAACTAAGACCCACTTCAAACATTGCAAATATTAACTGGCATGACATGAAAATAACACTGCAAAACTTATTCAGAGCTGCAATTTTTGTAGCTTGCCAGTTACTGAGTCATGTTTGTTCAGAAGAGTTGCTGTGCATTATTTTTGTTATTAATTAAAGTAACAATTTTGGTGAAATGAGAACCCATGAAACACAAAGTGAAATTCTTGTGAAATGTAAACTTTAACAGATTAACACTAAATGAAACCTAACTTAAATATTCAGCAAAGTAGCACAAGTCACAGTAAGGAATATGTACGTCAGTTTAATAATAAAATTTATGAAAATGTGACTGGATCTGTGGATGTGATGAAACAAATTCATTATTCTACTTTCCATAAATAAATGGGTACCCTGGGTGGCCTAGTGGTTCAGTCACTGGGCTGCTGGTGGGGTGTGGTTTGGATTCCACATTAAACTGTAGGTCTAAGGCAGAGCAAAAAGCTTGACCTTCGTCAGAATGAACAATTCAGGCAGAAGATAACCAATATATATACACACTGGTGTATATATATATATATATATATATATATATATATATATATATATATATATATATTATTAGTGTGTCCCAATTTTTTTTGTTCCTGAAGTTTGTCATGCACACCCCCTAATTTCTTCCACTCGTGAAAACATGCCAGCAAGATGAATTTCATTCGTGTTCTTTAATTTTAAGGGTCCCCTCAAACCATGTGTTACTATTGCTGAATGGCTACTCTCTACCTTATACTAATTGTAGCATATTTCTTTTCAGGTTATGGATACAAGAAAGCAGGAGACTGTGGTTGGTGGGGGTGTTGCGAAATGAACCCCTGGAAACGCTGTGTCAACTCCCGACAGTGGGAGATGTTCTTCACCGTCTGTTGTTCTTCACTCGGAAGAAAAAAACATCCACGGCGGAAGCTGCCAATGTGGTAGCTGATGAGGTTATGGCGGTGTGGGCTCGGGCATCTATTCCGACCTCCCACAAGCCCAAGTGCGTCGAGAGGATCAAGGCCCTCTCCACGGACTACGAGAAGGTTGGCAGAAACCGAAACCATGGGGGAGAGAAGCAACTGGAGCGGGAAAAGGGATTCCAAGCCAACCTGAATACACTGTTCGAAACAGCTCATGCCAACGCCATGAAACTCATCAAAGTCCCCGAAGATCGAGACTTTCTGAATGACCAGCGAACCATGCGGAAGACGTACATCGGAGGAGAGGACCTGGAGTTTGCTCGCAGGCAGCGGAGCGGGAGAAACGCCGAGCAGCTGAAGAGAAGAGGAAGAAGAAAAGCCGCGAAGAGATGGACTCACTGCAAGCAAAAGGAACGGTGAAAAGTGGGTCTTCTTCTTCTTCGGAGTCCATGGCCGAAGCATCCAATGATGATGTCCAATATTCCTCTCCTGGTCCTTCGGCTCCTCGATCCGCTCCCAAGGACAGCCAAGTGTCAGCAAGGAGGATCATCCAATATCCCAATTTTGCTGCAGCCCTGGATCGAACTGGAACCTCAGTACACCAAGTGATGCACATTGTGGCTCCAGCACTCGCTGCCGCGGGAGTTGAGTTATCCTCGGTCACCTTGTCCAAATCAAGTCTTCACCGTTCACGCAGAAGTCCAGGAAGAACTTGGCAGCTGGAATCAAGACCGAGTTCAATCCTGATACGCCGCTTCTCATCCACTTTGATGGCAAACTCCTCCCTGATTCGGATGGAGGGAAATCGGATCGTACCAGTGCTGGTCAGCGGGAAGAATCTTGAGAAGTTGTTGGCGATCCCAAAAATCCCTGACAGCATGGGACAGCGGATGGCTGGAGCTGTTCTGAAGGTGCTGGACGATTGGCCGCAAGTTCAACCATGGATTGCCGGTCTCTGCTTCGACACAACAGCGGCAAATACCGGTATTCACAGAGGCGCTTGTATGATTATCCGGGACCAAATGGACCGCCGCGTTCTTTCCCTGGCTTGCAGACACCACATGATGGAATTGGTAATCACCTGTCTTTGACCTGTTCTTCAGGTCTTCTGGCCCCGAAATTGCGCTGTTCGCTCGCTTCAAATCCCAATGGGAATTCATCGACCAGAAGCAGGCTTCTCCGTTCAACGGCGATGGCCCAAGCGACATCCTTTCGGAATGGGTGGTGTTGAAAAGAGAGCAGATTGTCCACTTCATTGAAGACCAGCTTGAAGTTGGACACCCAAGAGACGATTACCGGGAGTTCCTGATCCTCGCTCTGGTCTTCCTCGATGGTCATGGCAAACGAGATCTCCGGTACAATCGTCCTGGAGCATACAACCGGGCCAGGTGGATGGCCGAAGGCATTTACTGTCTTAAGATGTTCATCTTCCGAAGCCAATTCCACCTGACCGCTCACGAGGTCTGGTCGCTACGCAGGATAAACGTCTTTGCCGTCACCATCTACCTCCAGAGGTGGTTCGAGGCTCCATTGACGGCGGACGCGCCCGTCAATGACCTGGAGCTGTTGGAGGACCTAGAGCGGTACAAGGCGGTGGATCATGATGTAGGTACCGCCGCATTGATGAAATTCCGGGGCCACCTCTGGTACCTAAGCGAAGATTTAGCCGGACTCGCTATGTTCTCCTCCAAAGCCACCGATGCAGAGAAGACGGCCATGCTCCAAAACCTGCACAAGAAGACCGAAAACCCAAAAGATCTGCGTCGGCTGGAGGGAAAGAGTGTCTTGACCGTGAGACGGTCGGATTTGAGCACCTTGGTCACGAAAAGGACTCAAAACCTTTTTCATTGCCTGAAGCTGCCAGTTCCAAAAACCCCCAAAGATCTCGAAGGATGTAGTCTGTGAACGACGCGGCAGAACGGGCGGTGAAACTGGCGGAAGATTTCAACGAGGGCCTGACAAAAAATGAGGAGGAACGGCAGCTCGTGTACCAAGTCGTCGAATACCACCGCCAGCAGTTCCCCTCAGCAGACAAAAAGATCCTCTGTCCCCCAAAATGAAATGTGCCATTAGGAAGAATTTCCATTTCCTTTAATTTAGTCATTAGAAAGAAATTACATTTCATTCTTCCATTCTAGAATGATTAATGCTGAGCATTTACGTTTGTTCATATAGGGTCGAATAAACAAGGTCAATGAGGGGACCCTTCCCCTCCTAATAGGCCAATGAAATTTCGCCCATTTTTTCCTTTCTTCAAGTGTAATTAATTAAAGGGATGTGCGATTTGACTCTTGCAAATTTTTATTTTCACATGTGAGGCTGGGACACCCTAATATATATATATATATATATATATATATATATATATATATATATATATATATATATATATATATATATATATATATATATATATATATATTTGTGTATGTTTATATTTGTTTTTTCATTTGTAATAAATTATAAATTTTACTGGCCAAATCATTGGTGATCCCTCCAGCAGACTAAATTCAGTGAGGTTCCTCTATTAATTAATGCAGGAGGATTTTCACTGTTTAAGAGTAATGGCCCCCACCACAGTACAAGTTACAAGGATCAGACTGTAAGTAGGAGCATTTGAAAGCCCCCAAATTACTGTCAATGCAGAGACTTAGTACCACTAAATTAATACGTATACTGTAATTTGTGGAGTAGCCTGTTAAAATATTTATGAAATTAATCTAAGTTATATAGTACATACTGAAGGGTTCCTGTTTAAATTATGCCAATATGAAGTATTTATTGGATCTTTTACGATAATTTCTGCACTACAGCTATAATGGTGTATGATGTTAATAATTACAAGATTATTATTCTGGACTCTAATAATAATTATAGGGTAACTGTAAAACCTATATGGTACAGTAAATAAGATTAAACCTAAACTATCAAACTCTCACATATAAATAACAATCGGCTAATGATAAACAGTGTTCAATTATGAGTATTATTGACTTAATAGTTTCTCTCACCTTTAAATCTCCCTGCAAATTAGCAACAGCAGTGTGCGCATCCTCCATCTCTATCCTCCATCCTTGCATGCTGGAGAGTGCATATTTGAGACCATTTCCTGAACCAGATTCATTGTGTTTTTCTGTCTTTGGCTTGTCTAAAAATGCACCCATAGTAAATTGTTAGTGCCTCATCTGAAATTTAAAATTTTCAAATTTTTTATAACTGCAGATGTGATAATTCCATAATAAAATTTTCTTCATTTCATAGCTAAATAATTAGCCTAATTATGGGAATATACAATATATACCAAATTAAAAACCATTAGTTTTTGGGTCAACTATTTGTCTGGCTATTCCATAATGAAATACAGTCATCCCTCATTTTGCACTGAGGATGCATTCCTGAAAACCATGACGTAAAATTATAATTATTTTCCCATAGAAAACAAAGCAATAATTAGGGGATGCATTCTTGGATATATAAACTTAATAATACGTATGAACAATTTTATTACAAAACAAAAAATAAACGCAAAGATGACGAACTTCATTTGTCAGCCATTGTTCTTTTCTTTAACAAAGAATGCAGCAAACTGAGTGATGAGTGAGACTTTTACTGGACAGGAGTTGGGCAAATACCGAGTGAATGCTGTCACAGATGGTCTTTTATACTCAGTGAGTAAGAATGCCAAGTGATGACCCAGGCATGTGGAAACATACTGGAAGCTTTGGCCACATCAGGGAAATTCAAGTGGTGGGGGTGAGATAAAACAATGCAAACCAAAAATGTTCCTAAATCATTGAGGACTTAAAAATGAAAAGATGCAAACCAGGCCAATGCAAAATGAGGATGACTGTACTAGTTATGTCTTTTGCTGGTGTGGTGCCTTTGCCTCTTTTAGATGGTCATCGTGTCAATTGATATGCTGATTCACCAACCATTAAACAAGCCTAATTAACACCTTTGTTATAACTTAATATCTACTCTCATAAACATTAGATAGCAAAACCAAGCAATGTGTATGGTACTGCATAAAAAAAAGCAAAATGAATCAAACTCTCTCTCCATCTGTAAAATTCAGTGTTAAGAACTTTTGATATTTGAAGTACTCTTGATTTATTTTCAAGTTCCACTTCCATATCCTGTTACCTGGGTTTTTTCTTGCATAATACATACCTACAAGATAAAAGTGTGTAATTTAGTAATAAGCAGTAGGCCTAATACTAAATGGAAAAATTCAGTGCATTTTAAATTAGTAAAATGCTGACAATAAAACAGCATGTCGGGTACTGGTGCTAGTAAAATTAATAACTAACAAGCTATAAAAGCATTTTCAATATGTTTAGAAAGCCTGGAAACCATAGTGTTGACTTTGAATAAATTTCAGATTGGAAAAGCTGTGCAAGTTCTTAAAATCTGATAAACCTACTGAGGTTTTAGAAAATAGTAAAAACTTAAGCGCTTTGCTTCTAGATCCGGTAAAAAGGTTCCCAATTCAAGATACTGGAAAACAAGGCAAATTTATTCCAGATTTATGTATGGTAATAATAATTAGTTCAATAAATTTTTACATCACAGCTGTAAGACTAAATGAAGCTATTTTTTTTTACACCTAAAAATAGACAAATTATATTGATACATAATGTGTCTTCTCAATTATATGACAAATGTGAATCTACAGACAGCTAATGCTTAACAGTAATGTTAACTAATGGATCTAGGAATTTCTCCATTGGTATTCCAAGTAGGAGTTTAAGTTTCTTCACTGGTTTGAAGAGAAACCAAAATGAGAAATATTTTGTTATTCCAAATAGCTAATTATAGGGCCTAGCAGTCCAAAACTGCAGTCAAAAATAAGGATGCTGTAAGTATCTGACAATTACTTCATACTCAGCCACTTTGCCAAGTACTCAGTATTCACCTATGGGGCATTCCAGGAAAAATCATCCAAAAATTAAAAAATTTGTCACCACTCCGACCCAGATTTTAATGAAAATTGACATATGGGGTTCTTCCGGGTGCTGATTTCACTGGTTCAAATAAAAAAGTTCTATGACCCATAGTTTTTGAGATATGGGCCCCCAAAATCTTGGGGGTCCCACTTCACCACCTAACTTTCTTCTTCTTCTTCCGCAGCTTATTATTGCATCTTTACATGGGGTCACTGTTTTTGGTTCGTCTTCTCCACTCTCCTCTGTCGTATACCACGTCCTCCTCCAAGTCCTTCTCCCTGATGTCCGCCACCACACAGTCCCTCCATCTCGTCTTCAGTCTTCCTCTTCTTCTCCGTCCCGGCAACTCCATCTCCAGCACTCTGCGCCCCACATACTACTCCTCTCTTCTCCTGACGTGTCCATACCACCTCAGCCTGGCCTCCTGCACCTTCTTAGATGCTTCCGCCACCTTCACTGTTCCTCTTATATGCTCATTTCTGACCCTATCCCTCCTCGTCACTCCACACATCCATCTCAACTCTTCATTTCAGCCACATCGATTTTCTTTCATTGCTCTTCTTCATTGGCACAGTCTGCATTCCACACAACATTGCCGGCCTCACCACTGTTTTGAATACCTTTCCCTTCAGTTTCACTGGACCCTCTTATCACAGAGCACCCCTGATACATCTCTCCAGTTCTTCCACCCCGACTGTATTCTACAGTTTCTCTCTCTCTCTGCCCCCCCTCTGCATCCACTGTTGACCCCAAGTATTTAAAATACTCCACCGTCTTAACACGCTCTCCACTCAATGTCACTTCCCCTCCTCGGTCCTGCTGCACATCACATCTCATATATTCGGTCTTCTTTCGGCTAATTCCCATCCCCTACTTTCCAATGCCTCTCGCCAATTTTCCAACTGCTGCTCCACCTCCTCTTTCATTTCCCACTCAACACAACATCGTCTGCATACATCATGCACCATGGCACCTCCCCTCTAATCCTGTCCGTCAACACATCAAATACCACATTGAAAAGGAAGGGGCTCAAAGCTGATCCTTGGTGCAGACCAACTTCCACCCCAAAGCTCTCTGACACACCCACGCTACTCCTCACCTTAGTTGTTACTCCCCTGTACATCCCCTTGATCAGTTTAACATACTTATCCAGTACCATCTTTTCCCTTAAGCATCTCCAAACTTCCTGCTGTGGTATCCTATCATATGCCTTCTCCAAGTCAATAAAAACCATGTGCAACGCCTTCTGCCCCTCTCTGTCAACTGTTTCAATGCAAAAACTGCATCTGTCATTTTCCTTCCCGGCATAAATCCAAACTGTTCCACTGACACTTCGTCTCTCAACCTACTCTCCACTATTCGCTCCCATATCTTCATTGTATGTGATATTAGCTTGATCCCTCTATAATTCGTGCAATCTTGTACATCTCCCTTCTCTTTGAATATAGGCACTATGATGCTGGTCCGCCACTCATCCGGAATCACCTCCTGGTCAAACAACTTCTGCATTAGATCCCACACCAGATCCACCCCCTCATCTCCCAGTGCCTTCCATGCCTCAGCTGGTATCTTGTCTGGGCCAGTCACTTTGTTATTTTTCATCCTATTCAGAGCACGACTCACTTCCATCCTCCCCACTTGTTCTGTCATAGCTACATTTGGTAATCCATCCTCATAGAAAGATCTTGGGTTTTCTTTATTTAATAATTCCTCAAAATATTCCTTCCATCTATCCTTTATCTCTTCATCTCTTTGCAGCACCGCCACCTCCCTTCCCTTAATTTGTTTTACCTGTGTAAAGTCTTTTGTCGCTCTATTTCTGCTCTTAGCCAATCTGTATATCTTCTTTTGTCCTTCACGATCCTCTAAATCCTCATACATCTGCCGATATGCCTCCGCCTTTGCTCTCGCCACTGCTCTCTTTGCCTGTTTCTTTGCTTCTTTATATACCACCTTACACTCTTCACTCCTCGATTCTTCCCATAACTTCTTAGTTTCTCTCTTACATCGTAGTGCTCTTTGGATCTCATCACTCCACCACCATCCTTCCTTATCTTCCCACACTTTACCTGATGTTTCCCCCAATATGTGTCTACCTGCCGTTCTCATGACATTCGCATTATGTACCCACCAATCCTGTACATTCTGTTCATCAATATGGATTTCACTCAACACTCTCTCTCTCTAAATTCCCATTTCTTCCCCTCCTCTCTCAGTTTGTACCACCTAATTCTCCTCACTTCACCACCTAACTTTAATGGGCAATAACTCCCAAACATCTTACCGTAGACCTATAAAACTATACCATACATTTTTAGAATCAGCATGAAGAGATCTATTAAATGATACCACATTCAAATGTGTAGAACAATAATGAAAATTCCCCCCTTTTTTATTTTTGACCCTACCCCCCCTAGACAGTGAAATCCCCCCAAAAAAATTTCATTTATTAAACTTCTATTAATTGTTAAAAGATACAAACAATAAAAAATGTGGGTATCAAGTTGAAAGATATTTAAAAAATTATTGAAAAAATATGTACATTGACATTTGTACATTGAAATTTAGACATTTTTACGCAGACTAAAATACAGAACTACAAATGATACTGTATATTTACATCCTATGTATAACTCATATTCATGCACTCTCTCTCTCTCTCTCTCTCTCTCTCTCAAATGTTTGTTAATTATGCTTATTTTTATTACAGATGTGCTTATTTTGAGTCAAATCATCTTATTTTTGAGATTTACAATTGTGTATTTTTAGTAATGAAAAATGGTTAGATACTGTGATGATCCTTTACAAAAACATAAGAAGATACACAAGGATATAAGAACCATCAGCCAATCACTTTATGATCGATGTAAATGGAAACTACAAAGGAATACTGTACTTTGTAGCAACTGTAGAAAATTACTGACCTAGAGACCAGAGTTGCCATCATCATCACAAAGTGAAGAGTCTGATCACAATCAGTCTTCTGAGAATGTTATTTCAGAAAGCGATGAATATGATCCAAGTATATCAAGTAATGCCAAAGAAGAGGTTTCTCAAGTTCTAGAAAGTCTTGCTGTGACTCCAGTGAAGAAGCGTAAGTATTTAATGACAGGTACTTTTTATATTTATAATTTTTGTATTTATATTATTTATTTATAATGCATTTACTTTCAAGACAGTTTTTCAGCAGTTGCTGAAAAACTTAATGAAATTAATATGTTGACATATTAAATTTATTAAACATATGAAATTAATATGTTGACATATTAATTATTATTGTCCATATATATCAAATGGAGTCAAATATTTATTAATTAAAAAATTTCAGATGGTTTGGGTTCCTCAAGAAAAGAAGCAAAAGCTATTCAAACAATAGAAAAAGCACATCGTTCTTTAAAACCAAAGCTAGAAACAAGTTTAGAAATTGAGATCCCAAGCCCATCAAAAGCTACAAAGTTGGATCATGAAACTCAAAGGTATGAATTTTAAAATATGCTATGCTATTATTAAGTAGGAATATACCTAAACTAAAACTGAAGCATAAAACAAAATGTAGGTATTCACCTTTGATAGTAGAAACTAGAAGCACAACTCCCTAAAGATTGGAGATCAATGGGCCCATTAAATCATTTGGTCACAAAATAATTTTTGGTTTAATACGACCATCTCAAAGAATGCTCATTTTGTTACACTTGAAATCAATATTATAATCCAAAAAAATTTAATATGCACATGTAATATTTTGTTTATAGCTATAATACATTCATGAATTTGTTTCAAGTCAATGATTCATCTCATGAATGAACTGGTTGATGCTTTCCATTCTACTGACAGTTATGAGAGGAAACTCAAAATATTGACATTATCTCCATTTACCATATCAAAAACTATAAATCTATTTCAGACAACTGAATATTTAATTAAGAAAAGCAGAAATATAAAACAAAGACTCAGAATTATTCCTGAAATTGAACCCATGTCAAAAGGAAAAGTAATAACTAAAGGTACTAAAGATTCTGTTCAAAATTTTTTGAATCAGATGAAATTAGTCATTTGTGCCCAGGTACAAAAGACTGCCTGAGTATCAGAAATGAAAGTGGGTATAAAGAATCTGTGCAGAAAAGACTGGTGCTAATGAATCTGAAAGAAGCTTTTAATCCAGATAGTCCCCAAATTGGCTTCTCTAGTTTTGCCAGCCTTCGCCCCAGACATTGTGTTTCAGCTGGAGCTGCTGGTACCCATTCTGTGTGTGTATGTACATACCACCAGAATGCCAAAATACAATTCTCAGCTTTGGTGTCAAAGGGTTGGAATACACAACTCTTATGGAGAACAGTGTGTGATGTCAACAACAGGAATTGCATGATGCAAATATGTAATCTCTGTCCAACAGAACAAGGTATTAAGAATTTTTTGCTCACTTTTCAGTGTTAATGATCCTGAATGTGAGGAAATAAAATATAAACAATGGGTTACTACAGATCGATGCAATATGGTTGAAAAAACAGAATCTGTAGATGATTTTATAAATTCATTAAGCACAAAAATTGTCAAATTGACACATCATCACTTTATAGCAAAGAATCAGAGTACATTTCTAAAAAACTTGAAGAATAACTTAAATAGCCATACAGCTGTAGTTCTTGGTGACTTTTCAGAAAACTACTCATTTGTAGTACCCTACAGGATGTAGCCCAAGGTTTTCATTGGGAAAATACCCAATGCACAGTGTATCCCTTTGTGTTATATTATAAGGAACCAGAAAGTAATGAAACAAAACATTCAAGTTATTGTTTTTATCTCCAAATACAAAACATAACACTACAATGGTTTACACTTTTTTAAATACACTCATACCTATTATTAGAAAATCCCACCTTAAAAAAAAAAATTACATTATTTTACTGACAGATGTGCAGGACAATATAAAAAAATTAAAAATTTTCAACTTTGTTAACATTTGTAAACATGAAGATGATTTTGGGCTCGAACGTGAGTGGCATTTCTTTGCCACAAGCCATGGTAAGAGCGCTTGTGATGGGATTGGGGGTACAGTGAAAAAATCTGTAGCCAGAGCGAGTATGCAGAGAACATTCGCAAATCAAATATTACCACCAGAAGACAAGTTTGAATTTTGTTCAAACAATATAAGTGACAGCATAAATTTTTTTAATAAATTCTGAAGAAATTGAAGCTATGAAAAAAATTTTAAGTGACAGATATGAAAAAAGTATGCAGCTAACATGAACACAAAAATTCCACAGATTTGTACCTATTAATGCAAATAAGACAAAAACATTTGAATTATCTTCTGATGAAGTTGGTGAGGTGAGGATTATAAGCAAAGCTTTTCTGGGTGAAGATAATGTTGAAGTTAATCCGAAAATAGGAGAGTACATAGTTTGTACTTACAGTGATCAGAAATGGTTGGGATTTGTACATTCCTATAATGAGGAATTTGATGACTTTGAGGTTAGCTTTTTGCACCCATCAGGATATAGTGTTTACTATTACTTTCCACAAATTAGAGATACTTGCCACATACCAAGAGATAAAATTTTAGGTTTATTAAGCACACCAACTTTAAAGCCAGGAACAATGCGTATTCAATATGTTTTCCCAGAAAATGAGTTGAAGAAGCTCATGTAATTATGAATCAACTTGATGTAATGTGTGTGTTCAATTTGTATTTTTGCTGTTTATTTTCATCCATGTGAATATATTATTTGTAGTTCTCTATTTTAGTCTGCAGACGTAAAAATGTCAAATTTCACAATGTACATATTTTTTCAATTTTTAAAATATCTTGCAACTTGTTACCTACATTTTTTATTGTTTGTATCTTTTAACAATTAATGGAAGTTTAATAAATTAAAAAAAAAATTTTATTATTTCACTGCCTAGGGGGGGCGGGGGTTAAAAAAATTAAAAAAGGGGAGAAAAATTTTCATTATTGTTCTACACATTTGTGTGTGGTATCATTTAATAGATCTCTTCATGCTGATTCTAAAAATGTAGTTTTATAGGTCTATGGTAAGATGTTTGGGAGTTATTGTCCATTAAAGTTAGGTGGTAAAGTGGGGCCCATATCTCAAAAACTATGGGTCATACAACTTTGTATTTTGACCAGTGAAATCAGCACCCGGAAGAACACCATGTGTCAATTTTCATCAAAATCCAAGTCAGAGTGGTGACATGAATTGGGAGATCTCTCCTGGAATGCCCCCTATGTGCATACGCGCCTCATTGGTGTAGTGGTTGTAGTGGTTAGCATCACTGACTAGAAAACTACTGGCCCTGGGTTCAGTCCACAGCAAGGGCAGGCAGTGTTCAGCTCACCCAGCTATTCATCATTCCACACAAAAAAAATTGGTTAGTTGCCTGGATAGCCTGGGCTGCTGATTGGGAAATCATGAAATCGAGTCCAGGTTCTAAGGTGGTGCAACGAGCTTGACTTTTGTCAGAATTAAAAATTCAGTCAGAAGAAGGTAGCTACTTTATAACTTTTTATTTCCCTGGTAAGTTGTGGTTCAGATTCCACATTAAACTGACTATATAGCTAAATGTTTACAAAGAAAAAAGCAAGCTAGTGAAATAATGAAGTAAATTCATATTTAACTTAGTAAATTGCTAAACTCTAAAAAGGTTAAAAATACTTTGTATCAACATTAAAGTTATATCTGGGTCAAAGTTTTTGAATGAACCAAGAGTATTTTTTGGTGTATTAATTTTAAAATTAACATTGTGCACACACTGTAATGTTCAAATGAAAGTTAAAGGACTAACTATCTTTAATATTTAAACTCAAAGACCCTGAGGTTATAATGAATAAACAAATTTTTCCCCTATTCCATTATCAACAGATAATGTTTCCTCCTTTACTAAAGAGGTGTAGGTTTACAAATGGTAAAGGCAGAGCAAAAAGATAATGCACAGTAAGTTACTTAAAGTTTTTAGAACTATTATTACTAGAATTTCTCAATCATCATGATTATAACAAAGGATCTTCAAGCCAACTTATCATTGGTAAGTTGATGCAACTATCAAAATCTTTTTGTGAAGATTATTTTAATTTTTATTAGATCCTTTTGCTCGTATTTCACTTTCACTAAGGGTTACCTAGGCTTCCTTCAGTAATAACATTTCATTCCTGCTCTTTTGTATTGATCAAGAATTTCAAACAGCTGTAAGGCAACTATAAACGAATGAAGAACAATACCCATCTTTGACAACTCACCAGCATGAACAATTTACCACTTTTAAATAAATTTTCATTAATTCAGTTTGCTTCAAATTTATTCATTAAAACACTCTCTTCAAAAGGTATTTTATGTTGTTAGCATTATCATACTTGGAACATTTATCAGAAATAATAAAGAATACCAGTAATTATGCAATCATTTAGGGTTGATCAATTGGTATTCCATAACCAAACAATCAATAGCAACTATAAGATGGCATCCCTCAGTATAGCAAAAATTACTTCAAACAGTCACAAATGTATTGGGGTGCTTTTGCAGGCATTCACCCTTGGCCCCTCCTTCCTGCATTAAAAAAATTCATTACTTCAAGGCTGATTAATCAGTTTTAAGAAACTAATATTCAGGCATATACGCAAAACTGAATAATTAGGATTTGGTACACAGCCAACTCAGTATTTGCCAGATACCCAGTAAGACACCTACAGGCAAAAACTCTAGCTAATATGGTACTTATGGCTTATTTTTCTTTATAAAATTCAGGTTTAAAATATGGGATCACCTGAAGATCAGGGCCCCCAGCCTTTTTAGTTAGCTTTATAAGTCTAACAAAAATATCACGACAACCTAACCAATCATCAAGGGCGTACAGTTAACCTAATGATTGGTTAGGTTAGGTCATATTTTCATTAGTTAGCCTTATAAGGTTAACTAAAGAAGGCTGGGGGCCCTGATCTTCAGGTGACCCAAAATATGTATTTGATGCCTTTGTGTAGTGTGTACACTGTATGAAAACTAGGTCTAACACACACATAGGAGTTATTCATGGTTTAAAAGGCTGAGCTACCAAAACCACAATTATGTCAAGGATTTTATTCATCCTTTTAATTTAAGTTTTACTGCATATAGGTGATGCGATGCTAGATGCAGTTTGAAGACAGCATTCACAATTCAGCTTGGTAATATGCTAAATTAAGTTATGTTTAGGTTGATCAGACTAGTTAGGTTTGTAAATAATCAGAGAGTATAGACTCTGTTCTGAACTGCATCTGGCATTGTACCATACCATAGGTTAGAACATGCGTAAAAATATTTTAAAAATAAATTGATATTTAGTTTTAAAAAAAAGATTAATTAAAATTTTAAAATTTACTCTTAAGCAACAATACATAGCATTTGGCTGCCAAAACCAGCAAAAAAATATTTGAAGGAAATTACGAGCCTACTGATATCCAAAAGGGTGATAACCTTAAATTATGAGTGATGCAGAATCAATATTCACTTAATCTCGTTATACTGAACTAAGCATAATCGCTAAGGTAATATACAAAAAATATTTCGGAGTACGGTAGTTCTCAGAGATTGGATATAATATAATATAAGGAGAGAAGCATGTGTTTGAGAGCATGCTGGACTGCTTACAGGGTAAATGAAGACCAGAAATAGGGTAGACTGCCCAATGGTGACATTTCCAACACTATAAAAACAATCAGTATATATTCTACTGACAACAGACTATGGGAACAGCACACAGTAATAAAGGTATTTATAAAGGTATTACTTGATATATATATAGTGCATTCACCAAACTATCAGTTATTTACAGGGAAGTTGTTTTGCTAATTGTCTCCATTGCATTGTATAGGTGCATCCCCAGTAAGCAGTCTACCCTAGCCTAGATCAGTTAAAGAGGACAGTGACAGGAAAAATGGAAGTTTTCAGCACTCCCTGCCCCCTGCCTAATGCCCCCCCACCCAGAGTATTTTCCTTGTCAATTGGTATCTACAATCTCTTCTTCCAAAAGTTAGTAGTGATCTAAAATTTTCTAAGCAGTGCTTTGAGGCTAGAAATGAGGCAAATAAAATGCTAGGTATTATTAAGAGAAATGTTAGTTACAAGATTAAGGGAGTCGTCTAAATTATATAATTCTTATGTTTGGCCTCATTTAGCATAATTCATTCAAACTTGGTCCCCTCACCATAGGCATGATATAAATATGTTTGAAAATATGCAACATATGGCAACCAAGTTTATCTTTAGCTTAAGAACATTAGAGTACAGTGAAAAATTAAAGAAATTGGGCATATTTAGTTTTGAAGTGTTGTTTGAAGGGGATATGCCGCAGATGTTTCAAATATTTTTAGGTTTGGTCAATTTTGTAGCTGTGTAAATGGTTGTACTTAATTAGCCAACTTGAGATTGACATTTTGTACAATTTTATTATACAGGGTGGGCCGTAAGTTTCCATACATAGGAAAAAAAACATTTTTTTTATGGATAACCATTTTTATTTATATAATATGCTCTACATGGTTGCCATTGTTTTGAAACACATTTCAATACGTGTTCCCCACTGTTGATGAACACGCATTAGCACAGTTGACGTTATGCTTGTAATGGCGTTGGTGAACGTTCCTCTTAGATGATTTATGTCTCGTATCTTTTCCTGATACACCATGGCCTTCAGTGCCCCCAAAGATAAGAAATCAAGGGGGTGAGATCTGGGGATCTGGGAGGCCACTCCACAGGACCACGCCGACCAATCCAAGCATCCGGAAACTGCTGATCCAAATACCGACGCACGTGAAGACCATAATGAGGTGGAGCTCCATCTTGCTGAAGTAAACTGGGAAGTTACCTTCCTCGTTTAGCAGGGATGGGAAAATCTCTTCTTACAACATGTTAAGATACCTTTCGGCATTAAATTTCCACTGACAAAAATTGGTCCAATAATTCTGTCACCCCATATCCCGGCCCACACCATCACTTTACCGGCACCTTGCATCTTCGTCGGACTCAGCCAGTTAGGGTTAGCATTACTCCAATAACGTATGTTTTGCCGATTAACCTCTCCATTGACGTAAAAATTTGCTTCATCAGTAAACAAGATCTTACGTCAAACGCATATTCTTAGGGTATCTGAAACATAAAAACAAACGTTTAATTTTTCCTATGTATGGAAACTTATGGCCCACCCTGTATATAAAATATAACTCATAACTTGGATAACCTTCATAGGCCCAAGTGGTTTCATATTTCCCAAATGAAATGTAATGCAATGTAGCTAATTTAATTAAAATGTAGATAATTTTTTCTTATTTGAATTTGATTGAAGAAGGGTCATTCCATGACAAATCATGCAGTGGTCAAACCCACACCCTCATAGATTTTGCTTAAATTTGGTTTATAGAATGGTCTATGCTAGTAAGTACCAAATTTCAAATATCAGCTCAATCGGAGTTATGGTTCAAAAATTATGTTCCCCCTTTTTTGGAAGGGGGGATGAAAACTAAATATTCAAACCACCATAACTCAGTCCTTAATTGACATAGAACAGTGATTTAAAGTGTTTATGAAAGGTAATTGCACACACAAGAAATTAGCATAAGCAGAAAAAATGGCTAAAATTAATAGGAAAAAGTTATGACACTTTATTCCATTTGAAGGGGTCCTGCCCCCCACCTAAATTACAGATTTTGTAAAATTTTTATATATATATATAAAAAATGAGTTTCAACCTTATTTTATCAATATATGAAAAGAAATGCGTGTATTTTTACGTATAAAATAGGTATTTACAGATTTCAAAATGGCTACTTTTACTTAAAAGACTCATTTTTACAAATTCATGTAAGCTGTTAGGTTAATTAATACATTGCAATTTACACATGGTGCAATAATTCTTAATGCTAATAATCTATACCTACCTAAGCTTATATATAGTTAATTTTCAACAGATTTTTTTCCTAGTTTTGGTTCCAAACTCCCACTAAGTTCTTGAACTTGCTTTGGATTGAAGGAGTAAATAATCTTAACACCAGGCTTGATATTTGGTGTCATCATGATAGAAATCATATCACTTTGTTTTATCCAGCAAACATCCTCTTTCATTGGAAAATAATACTGAGTGGTAGATCCTGATGAGGTGAGGAAACTGATTTTATAATCACCATATTCTTCTGAAGTCTCTAAAACAACTCCAAACCAAACTTTATCATCATATTCACAGGCAACATACTGGCCAATTTGATACTCATCTTTTTCAACTATGAAAATAAAAACCCACTCTAATAGACAGAGTTTATTTCCACGACAGTTTCGACGCCCACTGGCATCCTCCTCGGGTGGATACAGAAACACGAATGAACCAAAAGAAGAGGGAAAACAGTCCCGGGACCAACCATTAAGAAATTCGCACCTAGGTTAGATCCCATTCTCCCGACACTGGAATGGCATTTTCATTAAGTACATTCGCGCAAATTTAAAACTATCTTCCTGTTCTAAACATACAGATTCTATTATTTTTTTATTTTTTACATAATTACAGTCAACCCTCGTTATAACGGACTAATAGGGGGGAAAAGATGTCCGTTATAGCCGATTGTCCGATATAACCGACGGTACTGGTAACCTACGGTATACGTATATGATACGGTAATGGAGATACTATATACAGTACTGTGCACTGTCTGCTGAACACAATACATGATAAATGATACAGAAAATAATGAAATATAATAAAAATATAAAAGTTAGCTTGTCCTTGGCCTTACGAATGTCGGAAACAGTTTGCTTTTTCACGCCATACTCCGTGCACACCTTGGCCACCGAAGCACCCGCCTCTAACTTCTTGATTAATTCCAGCTTCTGGGTCACCGACAGGGTCACATGCTTCTTCTTTTCCTGGTTAACGTCGCCAGTGGTGTGTCCGGTTTATCCGATATCCGCTCTAACAGGGTCCATTATAGCGAGGGTTGACTGTATTACATTTATTATTAAATTTATTACATTTAATATTGCATAATTATTTATTACAGAAATTATAAATTTATTATTATATTGTTGTTTATTATACAGAACTTATAAACCGAAAAATGAATGAAAAAAGCCGATTAGGAAACAATCCAGAGACCATTGAGAAATTCGCACCTAGGTTAGATACCATTCTCCCGACACCGGAAGGGCATTTTATTACAGGGTCCGCTTATAAGTACATTCCCACAAATTAAAACTATCTTCTTGTTCTATACATACAGATTCTAATATTTTGACATAATTACTGCATTTATTATTACATTTACATTTTTTAACATTTATTATTATTACCTTTACCCTAATTATTAAATTTATAATATTACCTTTATTATTACATCTGTTGCATTTATATTTATTTCCACATTTATTACTTCCATTATTACATTTACCAAAAGCAAGTAAGGAAACAATCCAATACAGAGACTTTTAAGAAATTCACACTTAGTTTCGAACACATTCCCACGACTCCGTAAGGGATTTTTTGACCAAGAATCTCATTAAAGGGTCTAACTTATAAGTACCTTCGCACAAATTAAAATTATCTACTTTTTCTATACACAGATTCTATTATTTCTTTTTTGACATTATTATTACATTTATAAAGTACAGGGTGTCTCAATATACATGCAACCCATGTCACTGCTAATAATTCTGCCAATATTAATGTTCTCGTTCTATTTTTTCAGATTTGAAGAGAGGAGACGATAACAATAATAATTATCAATCAAAATGCCTTGGACAAAGGAGGAAAAAAAAATTTCCGGCACTACTTATTTGGAGACGAAATCATTCAAAACTGTGCAAGCGAAATTTCGCAGGAAGTTCAACTTCAACAATTATCCCCAGAAAAGCCAAATTTATCGTTGGGCACACAATTTCAAGCCACAGGATCAGTAAACAATCTCAACAAGAAAGCAGAAACACCCAGATCTGGCAGGAAGGTGACTGCAAGATCTCCTGACAATGTGAATGCGGTGAGAGATTCTGTCGGAAGGAGTCAAAAAAGTCAATCGAAGACGTTGCCAAGATCTGGGTCTTTCACGTGCGTCAGTGCAAGGAATCTTGATCAAGGATCTTCAGCTGTACCCATACAGGATCCAGATCAAGCATAAACTCACACCAGCTGACATGGCAAAACGTGTTGTGATGTGCCGGTGTTCGAGAACAAGATCGAAGAGGATCCTGACTTTCTTGATGATGTTTGGTTCAGCGACGAAGCACACTTCTTGCTCAGTGGGTATGTCAATAGCAAGAACAATGTGTTCTGGGGCACACAAGCCCCAGACGAGGTGCTTCAGAGGCCCTTGCACTCTGTGCAGGGTGTCAGGGTGATTGACAACTTCGCTCGTCGGCTTCAAGTGTGTCTGCAGCGCAACAGCGGTCATTTGGAACATGTGCTCTAATAAATGTATCCTTTGATCTAGAGACCTCAAATCTTCAGTTTTTAATTATCATAATATCAGCTTCCAGGAAATGTAATCTTTTTTGGAGTTTATTTTCTGAGTAATAAATTATTATCATGTCAATGGGTTCCATTTATTTTGAGACACCCGGTACCTTACTTGATTCCCAATCTATAGCATGATTATTTTGGCTGGCGTGATAAAAAATGGCATTATTAGTTTTACAACTTCTGAAGGCATATTTGTGTTCTTTAATACGGGTTTCAATATTTCTTCAAGTTTCTCCCATGTATACTAAATCACAACTTTTACAGGGAATGCTGTAGACACAGGCTTGTTCCTCTTTTGCAACGTTATTCCTAACCAATTTACTTTTCACGGTAGATGAATATTTGAACGCCAAAGCAAACAAAATCTTTCATCAATGGTTTTACTCTTTCTAAGCTGGCAATGTAAGGCAAACTCACATATTGTTTTGGGGTTAACTGAAGGTTCCCGAGGGGCATAAAAAGATTTTCTGGCTTTAAAATATGCATTTCTGATAAACCACTCACGATATTTCAGGCTCGCACATCACTAATTCCTGTGACTTTATTAACAAAGTTATGTCCTTAGATTTAAAACAGGGAAGAATGATCAGTTTTGACGGTGTGTCCTTGTTTACGAAAGTGCCCATTGATGATGTACTTAGTTTTTTAGATAGAAAATTGCCAACATGTAACGTAGAACTAGGCATGCCCACATCTGTATTTTAGAACTGATAAAACTCTGTCACCAATAATGCCTTCTCCTTCGGTGAAGAATTTTATTTGCAACGTTTTGGTATGGGAATGGGGTCCCCTTTATCCCCAATACTGAGTACATTATACATGGAATATTATGAGTCAGAATTGTTGCAAACAATATGTCCCAGGAATCTAATTTGGTTCCGTTATGTAGATGATATTTTCTCATTTTAGCCTGACCACTGGAACAACTTTGACACTTTCTTTCAGTCATTAAATAATCTTGTTCCCTCCATTAAATTTAAATATGAATGGGAGAATGACAAACAATTACCTTTTCTAGATGTTTTGGTCATTAACGAAAGTGGAAAGCCCAATTTCACTGTCTATAGAAAACCTACTCATTGTAATTCGTACATTCATTATTTTTCATATCATGATGAAGGGGTTAAAAGCTCAATTATTTCTTCCATGTTTCTAAGAGTACTCAGGATTTCTAGCCCTCATTTGCTGGACCCGGAAAATTCAAAGATTTGGAACATTTTTAAGGATTTAAAATATCCCCAGTGGTGGTTTATCAGAAAGGCGTATCTTAAAGCCAGAAAATCTTTTTATGCCCCTCGGGAACCTTCAGTTAACCAAAAACAATATGTGAGTTTGCCTCACATTGCCGGCTTAGAAAGAGTAAAACCGTTGATGAAAGATTTCAAGTTTGCTTTGGCATTCAAATATTCGTCTACCGTGAAAAGTAAATTGGTTAGGAATAACGTTGCAAAAGAGGAACAAGCCTGTGTCTACAGCATTCCCTGTAAAAATTGTGATTTAGTATACGTGGGAGAAACGAAGAAATATTGAAACCCGTATTAAAGAACACAAATATGCCTTCAGAAGTTGTAATATTAATAATGCCATTTTTTATCATGCCAGCCAAAATAATCATGCTATAGATTGGGAATCAAGTAAGGTACTTTAGAAATGTAATAATTATGTCAAAAGAAAAATAATAGAATCTGTGTGTATAGAAAAAGTAGATAATTTTAATTTGTGCGAAGGTACTTATAAGTTAGACCCTTTAATGAGATTCTTGGTCAAAAAATCCCTTACGGAGTCGTGGGAACGTGTTCGAAACTAAGTGTGAATTTCTTAAAAGTCTCTAGATTAGATTGTTTTCTTACTCGCTTTTAGTAAATGTAATAATGGAAGTAATAAATATGGAAATAAATATAAATGCAATGGATGTAATAATAAAGGTAATATTATAAATTTAATAATTAGGGTAAAGGTAATAATAATAAATGTTAAAAAATGTAAATGCAATAATAAATGCAGTAATTATGTCAATATTAAAGGGTGTTTCAAAGTCTTTACCTTTTTTTTCCCCAAGGACGTTAAACCGCACGGTCAATCCTGGGATGGCACTTATTTCCGCGAACATGTGTTGAAGGAAAAGGTGCTTCCATTTCTGCAGACTTCTCAAAATTGACAAGGAAGGTTCAATCAAGTGACTTTCCTTCATGACATGGCTGGTTGCATGAAGGCCAACGCGACTCACGCGCTCTTGGATGAGCAGAAACTTGATTTCTTTCATTATTCTGGGTTTGGACGGTGGCCGGGCAACTCGCCTGACCTTAACCCAGCAGAGAATTTGGGCACAATTGTCAAAGCTCGCACAGAGGAGCAGTTGGATGCGATCCCGGATGTCGAAGATCGAAATTCTCGTGAGACACTTGTTCGAGTATTGTCAGTGGTCCTTGAATCGATGCAAAATGACACGCAATTGTTCCGCAATCTGCTCAAATCTTTCTGAACGCGTTTGGATAAGATGCACCAAGTTGGCAGAAAATCAATAAACATTTTATAAAGGTTTGTGTTGAATGTATGGTCACCTTAGGGTCCTTCGGGAAAAAAGGGTAAAGACTTTTGAAACACCCTTTAGAATCTGTATATATAGAACAAGTAGTTTTAATTTGTGGGAATGTACTTATAAGCGGACCCTGTAATAAAATGCCCTTCCAGTGTCAGGAGAATGGTATCTAACCTAGGTGCAAATTTCTCAATGGTCTCTGGATTGTTTCCTAATCGGCTTTTTTCATTCATTTTTTGGTTTATAAGTTCTGTATAATAAACAACAATGTAATAACCAATGTAATAATAAATTTATAATTTCTGTAATAAATAATTATGCAATATTAAATGTAATAAATTTAATAATAAATGTAATAATTATGTAAAAAATAAAAAAAATAATAGAATCTGTATGTTTAGAACAGGAAGATAGTTTTAAATTTGCACGAATGTACTTAATGAAAATGCCCTTCCAGTGTCGGGAGAATGGGATCTAACCTAGGTGCAAATTTCTTAACGGTTGGTCCTGGGACTGTTTTTCCCTCTTGTTTTGGTTCATTCATGTTTCTGTATCCACCCGAGGAGGATGCCAGTGGGCGTCGAAACTGTCGTGGAAATAAACTCTGTCTATTAGAGTGGGTTTTTATTTTCATATTTTGACCTTCACGTAGAAAAAAGTGAAGTTTTTTGCACTTTTCAACTAGTTGACTGTCTTTATCTGGTTCAGCCCCAGTACTTATTCTAAACAATTTACAATTATCAGAATCAGCTGTCTGATAAGCTTGTATTAGGTTTCCTGACTCTGGTACAAGCCTATGGAAACCCTGTGTACCTTTAACAGGTAAAGCTTCATTAACCCATTAGTGCCCAGCGTCATTTTTACTAATTTTGTTCTGGCTAACGCCAGACAATTTTCTCCAGTTTCGGAAAGGAAAAGACCTCTGGGCGCAAAAATCGGAGCTATTGAAGAATAGGGACCCCAGCCTTCTTTAATTAGGCTTATAAGGCTAACTAACGAAAATATCATGACCTAACCTAACCAATTGTTAGGTTAACTGTACGCCCTTGACAATTGGTTAGGTTGTCATGATATTTTCATTAGTTAGCCTTATAAAGGTAACTAAAGAAGGCTGGGGTCCCTATTCTTCAATAGCTTCCAAAAATCATAGAAAGCTCTTAGTGTTAGAATATGACCAGTATCAGTACGTTGCAAACTAGCCTTTGCTACAACTCTTTTAATAGTTCCTCCAATACCATCACAAGCATTTTTCCCATGACTTGTGGCAAAGAAATTCCACTCAGCCTTCATACCAAAATCCTATTCATGATAGCATAGATTGCTGAAATTGTATTTGTTTTTGTATTGGCCTCCACACCCATCAGAGAAATAAATTACTTTTTGTACATTGGGGAATTTCTGTTTAATATCCTTCATTAAATATTGCTGAAAAGTGTGAACTGCTGATGTTGAGTGTCAAGACAATTGCTAATAATACAGTAACTAGTATGAATTAATTCCTCATCCTTCATGTGATACACCACAAATGGATGGAGGGTCACCTGGTCATTTGTCGTGAAAACTTTGTGGTTCATCTTGAGTGATGAATGAATAGTTTTCTGCAAAATCACCTAGCACAAGTATTTCATCACAGTGAAGATTCTGTTTCATAGTCTTCAAATACTTACTCTGGCTTTTTGCAATGTAGTGGTGCCTAGTAAGAAAAAAAAAGTTTTCTGAAAAGTGTTCAATAAATTCATCTGGAGAAGCTATACAAGTTTCCAGTGTTGATCTATCTGTATTAGTCCACTGAACATATTCAACAGAATCTTGGCTTGTCAAGGAAGGTATAGTATTTAAGAAATTAAATATGCCTATGCTACCAGGACATTCTCAACATCCATGTGACATCCATGTAGAAGAATTTATATCACAAACACTTTTTTCCATAAGTGTGTAATAGGTTAGTTTTTCTCTGCAATTGCTGATACCATGAGTTTAGGATTCTGGTGGTGGGTGCAAACACAAACTGAGTGGGTTCCTTTGCCTCCAGCAATTACACACCATTTAGGCCTCAGAATGGCAAAGGTAGAAATCCTATGCTATTATCATTGTTTTCTTTATATTTTGAATATAATTCTTTTAAATTTCCTAGTAACAGACATTTTTACTTGTACTTTTTTTCACCATCTTTATTTCTTGTACTAACACAATCAGATTTCCCTGCACACAAACAACTGACTTCATCATCTTCGTAGAATTCCTTTATTTCAGAGATTATATCTTCAGTTAGTTTTCTTCCTTTACTGTAGATAGGAATCTGTGGCATAATACCAAATATATGTTTCAAATGTCTGGCTTTGTCAACCATGTATCTGGTTGCACCAAACAAATCCATTGTCCTAGAAATAAGAAATAGTGAGAGTGTAAGTATATGAAGCCTCCTTTTGTACGATGATGTGGATTTGAAGTCTTGTACAAGATCACTCATGAGGTTTTTGTACCTATAAAAAAAACATAACCCCAAATTACTGTACAATATTAAGGATTAAGTACATGATTTATATTATTCAAGAATTAAGGAAGTACTGTACTTCATGAATTTGAACATATACCAGTATATTTAGTATATGGGATGATGTCACATTTTAGGAAATTTAGCTAATGTCTACATATATATCCAAACATGACAACCTATAATACTGTACCTTAGTGTGGACCAAAATGGGGGGTAAATTATAAAGTTGAAGAAATCCTTGTTCCACATTAATGCCCTTGTTCCTTTGGACCAGATAGACATGTCAGCAAAATTTTGATCAATATGAGAATATTTAGGGTCCCGAGATTTAATGACTTATAAAAATTTTCTAATGAATAGGCGCGCTTAGAACATCAATGATCAACTCAACTCTTGAGTTGCAACTTATGAAAAAATTTCTTCTTATTTAAGAAATTTTTGGTGTTAATAGAGTACAAAAACAATCTTAGATCATTATTTCAGAGAAAATTATTAATAAGGAAAACAAAAATTTTGGATAAAATATATTATCCTTAATTGGTCAACTCTAAATTAAAGGCTTTGCCTAATTGGCTTGAACCTTTTAGTTATCCTTTTTATATCCTAATTTAACTGGTTTATTTTACTATTTCAGAAATTTAATTTTTTAAACTAAAAAACTAAAAATGGCTACTCATTCTAAAACTAAAGTTTGGCTCATTGGCCATTTATATAAAGATATACTTTGTTGCCGCTTACCTACAAAATGGCAAGTTTTGCAAAAATATTTCTTCCATCAAAAAGAGGAAAAATTGGGACGAAGAAGATCCATTAATCTTTGCTTAGATGAAGTGATGACCTACTGGGAGAAAGCCAGGATTCCCACAATGCGTAGAGACAGTGCCATCCGAAAGATTGACTCTTTAATAAGCTGTTATGATAAATTGATGAAAAACAGAAAAAGGCCTGAGGAAAAATGATGTATTGAAGAAGCTATGTTTAAAGATGAAATTAAGGCTGAAATTCTTGATATTGGTCACTCTAATGCCCTTTTGATGATGTCAAATGAAGAAGACAAGCTTTTCTACTTAAGCCAGCAAGAAGATCCTACACAAAGTAGCATGGGTACAGTAGACCAAATTCTTGCAAAAGAGAGAAAAGAAGGCTTCATCGTGAAGAATTAGAGTGTGAAAGAGCCCTCAAAGAGCAGAAGCGATCTAAAAGATCATTCTTGCCTGCCAATAGAGATGATTTCATACGTCATCATCATCATCACAAGAACTTGGAAAAGAGCTTTTATATTTAGCCTGCAGACACCATATTTATGAGATTGTCCTATCTCAAGTCTTCCGGACTTCTATGGGCCATTCCTCTGAACCTGATATTCCAATCTTCAAAAGATTCAAAACTCAATAGGATTTTATGGATCATTCTCAAATCACAACTGCTGTTGATTCCCAAAGCTGCAGAATAATTGAAAGAGTTCAAGATTTAAAAAATCAAACAGTCTTAATCATGAAGGAGGCACTCAAATCTAAACAGCCAAGAGATGATTATAAAGAATTTTTTCAACTTGTTCTCTTGTTTTTTGGAGAAGAAAGCATTTCTAATACTCCCTTGAAGAGACTTGGAGCGTACCATCATGCAAGATGGATGGCAAAAGGAATTTATGCATTTAAGCTTTTTCTTCTCCAAAATCAATTTAAGATGACTAAAAAAGAACTTGATGCAATAACAGAAATTTGTTTATTTGTTGCATTGGTATACGCAAAATCTTGGGCAAAAGCTTCTCAACCAGAGGAAGCCCCAAATGTTGATCTTAAATTTTTGCAAGATCTTGCAATAATGGAGGAAAATTCTTTGATATCAAGTGTTATCAAGCAAGCCCAAAATGCCATTAAACGACATCTGTGGTACCTCTCAGAAACACTTGTTGGATTAAGCTTCTTTGACAAAAGCATATCCCTTGAAGAAAAGGAGCAAATGCGAAATAATATCAAAATGCCTCCAAGAAATAAGGGACTGAAACATTTAGAAGCAAAGGTAACCCTAGCTTCTTTTAAAGAAAAAAGGATTTCTGATTTTGTTACTTCAAGGACTAAATCTCTTTTTGATGCTCTACATCTCAATTCTCTCTTCACTGAAAATTCTGCATCAACATGGGGAATAGATCCTGAGTACCAAAGAGGCTGTGCTAGAGTTCGTGCCCTTAGAGTGACAAATGACACAGCTGAGTGGGGTGTTGCATTGATTGAAAAATTTAATCAAGCAGTGACAACTAAAGAAGAGGACAAACAATACCTGCTCAAAACAGTTTTTAAGAATCGTAAAGAATTTCCAACAAAAAATAAGTAGAACTTATGAAAATGAGGAAAAACTAATTTTTTCAGCATTAAAAGGAAAAGTGCAATTTTCTTGGGACCCCTAAAACTTGACGTAGAGGTTTCAAATTTTGTAATTTGATTAAGGTAAGCAAAAGGAATAACATTACTCATGTGGAACAAAGATTTTTAAACCTTCATTTTTTTTGGTCCACACTACTGTACCTATATATAGGTATTTACATACATACATACATTAATAGTTCAAAGTCATCTCATTAATTATTTTTAGTTTCTTACCTCTCCAAATCTGCTTCTTTGAGATGCTGTTTACTCAGTGGCTCACCAACATCTTGAACTTCAGTGGCAAATGCAGTTTCCAACTTCCTCTTGAGGGAGGTTGAAGCTTTTTTTTATTTTTGTGAAACTGCCTTTGATCTGCTTCCACTGCTCAGGGCATCTGAAAAATATTTGAAATACAATTAATTAATAAATAAATATAAGTATGACATATCTAATGGCAACAATCTGAATTTCTGAACTGAAGTATATTTTTTAGATAATTTCATATGTATTAGGTATAAGACAACTATATCTGAATTAAATTTCAGCTGACAGTATAAAAATGCATTTATCTGTATGCACATTAATAGCTAGTTACTTACGTAATTTCACGGGGGTAACATGAAGTTGCTCCAAAGTTGCATTAAGATCTTCTCATTTAATATCTTTATCCATTTCAGTACATTTTCTTGAATTTTTTCTGGGGATATGTCAGGCGAAGTAGTCATACTTTCAGTACTACTAGTTATTGCTTCTGGCAGTCTGAATAATTCTTCAGGTTTTGCGTGTTTATTAATTAATTTCAGACAATTTATACAAACTTCTGATTCATCACTGAAATTATATTTAGGGTAACTATTTTCAACAAGCTTTGGAAGTGGCCTCAAGTTTCGCAGAATAGGCTTGTTATGCAGTTCAAAAGGGTTGCAACAGCACTTGTTATAGCTTTTGTGTGTAGACATTTTCATCAAACACTTTTACTTATTGAAAACACTATGCGTATATGTACATAAATCTGTTCAAAATTAAAAAAATATATATATATTAAATGAGAATACAGTGAATGCTTTGCACATCACAGAAAACAAAATAAAGCTCTCTCTAGTTAGGCAATTGTTATCCTGGGTAGGATTGCCACTTTTTTAATGTCCACATGGGATTTTTTGATCAACCAATTTACCCAACAATTGAATGGGGGAAGATATTTTATGGTAGGTACTAGTGTTTTATATTTAGTTCTTAGAATACTAGTTCAACACATTTGTATTTACATTTTTAACAAGTGCATCCCTTTGTGTTGTATTATAAGGAACCAGAAAGTAATGAAACAAAACATTAAAGTTATTGTTTTTATCTCCAAATACAAAACATAACACTACAATGGTTTACTTTTTTAAATACTCATACCTATTATTAGAAAATCCCACCTTCATACAGGGTGTCTCAATATACATGCAACCCATGTCACTGCTAATAATTCTGCCAATATTAATGTTCTCGTTCTATTTTTTCAGATTTGAAGAGAGGAGACGATAACAACTAATAATTATCAATCAAAATGCCTTGGACAAAGGAGGAACAAATTTTTTGCGTCACTACTTATTTGGAGACAAAATCATTCAAAACTGTGCAAGCGAAATTTCGCAGGAAGTTCAACTTCAACAATTATCTCCAGAAAAGCCAAATTTATCGTTGGGCACACAATTTCAAGCCACAGGATCAGTAAACAATCTCAACAAGAAAGCAGAAACACCCAGATCTGGCAGGAAGGTGACTGCAAGATCTCCTGACAATGTGAATGCGGTGAGAGATTCTGTCGGAAGGAGTCCAAAAAAGTCAATCCAAAGACGTTGCCAAGATCTGGGTCTTTCACATGCGTCAGTGCAAAGAATCTTGATCAAGGATCTTCAGCTGTACCCATACAGGATCCAGATCAAGCATAAACTCACACCAGCTGACATGGCAAAACGTGTTGTGATGTGCCGGTGGTTCGAGAACAAGATCGAAGAGGATCCTGACTTTCTTGATGATGTTTGGTTCAGCGACGAAGCACACTTCTTGCTCAGTGGGTATGTCAATAGCAAGAACAATGTGTTCTGGGGCACACAAGCCCCAGACGAGGTGCTTCAGAGGCCCTTGCACTCTGTGCAGGGTGTCAGGGTGATTGACAACTTCGATCGTCGGCTTCAAGTGTGTCTGCAGCGCAATGGCGGTCATTTGGAACATGTGCTCTAATAAATGTATCCTTTGATCTAGAGACCTCAAATCTTCAGTTTTTAATTGTTATCATATCAGCTTCCAGGAAATCTAATCTTTTTTGGAGTTTATTTTCTGAGTAATAAATTATTATCATGTCAATGGGTTCCATCTATTTTGAGACACCCGGTATCAAAAAATTACATTATTTTACTGATGGATTTCAATTAAAATCACCATAATTCTTTGAGAATGAGTCAAAATGCTTCCAATGAGTCATTACCCTATCAGTACGACATCAGCTGTTGATGAGGGTGGTCATTGTTCGTTTGACCTCTTCTATAACAGTTTTGGGAACCATTTTTGAAGACCACCACGTTCTTTCGGCATACCATGCTGGGCACGCGCAGTTGTGTAAGTGAAACAGATGCATACTTTTGTGATATAAAAGTGAAATAAAGGCGTAAAAGCACTATTTATATTCAGTACTTGCATCATTTATTTTCTTGCTGTTTAAATTGTGTATAATGCACTAACTAGGCCTATTTATGGCTGATGATCTATCATACTAAAATTAGCAAAAGTATTATCTTTATTTACTTTATATTATATATATATATATGCAAAACATGTGTCTCAAAATTGACTCACATCTATATACATTATTATATAATGTATATTATATATAATATATATATATATACAGGGTGGGCGGAAAGTAGCTCCCTATTTTGGATTGGTAAAAAAATACGTATATTATCCATTTATTTCAGAAGAAATAATATGAAAAGGTAGGCATACATGGTAGGTTTTCTCTAAAATTCAATGTGGGCTCCAACTCTTTCCACCAGCTTCTGGAGCCGCCCAGGAATGGCGTCCACTGACTTTAGCAGGAACTCCGGCGGGATGGAGGACATGACTTCCCGAATTCGGTCCTCCAGTTCTTCCAATGTCCTCGGTTTGGTGCGGTAGACTTCTTCCTTTACCCACCCCCAAAGAAAGAAGTCGCACGGTTACCGCTGAAAAACGGCAGAATCGGTTCAGTGTAACGGTGTGGTGTGGTATGACCTCAGATCAGGTTGTGGGCCCGTTCCTTCTGCGCAACACCATGATTGCTGAGCGGTACCTTGCTATGTTGCGAAACGAGGTCTGGCGGTTGTCAGCACATGGGAGAACATCGACGATCTGATATTTATGCAAGATGGCGCCCCTCCGCACTTCGCTCTTGTTGTCCGTGAGTGGCTGGATGCCCACTTCCCTGGGCGT
The DNA here is from genome assembly GCA_023014485.1 of Bathynomus jamesi. Classification (NCBI taxonomy): domain Eukaryota; kingdom Metazoa; phylum Arthropoda; class Malacostraca; order Isopoda; family Cirolanidae; genus Bathynomus; species Bathynomus jamesi. The sequence continues at coordinate 144,810 of JAJOZX010007889.1, forward strand.
TGGATGGGTCGTCGTGGTCCACATCAATGGCCAGCCAGGAGCCCCGACTTGACACCGTGCGACTTCTTTCTTTGGGGTGGGTAAAGGAAGAAGTCTACCGCACCAAACCGAGGACATTGGAAGAACTGGAGGACCGAATTCGGGAAGTCATGTCCTCCATCCCGGCGGAGTTCCTGCTAAAGTCAGTGAACGCCATTCCTGGGCGGCTCCAGAAGCTGGTGGAAAGAGTTGGAGCCCACATTGAATTTCAGAGAAAACCTACCATGTATGCCTACCTTTTCATATTATTTTCTTCTGAAATGAATGGATAATATACGTATTTTTTTACCAATCCAAAATAGGGAGCTACTTTCCACCCACCCTGTATATAATATATATATATATATATATATATATATATATAAATATATATGCATTATATAATAATGTGTATATATATAATAGATATACATCATTACTACTTTCTTTTAATTTTTTTTTATATAAATTTGATGATCACTTATTTCTGATGATTTCATTCTTATAATGTAGGAATATATACAGTAAGCTTCCCAAATAACGGCACCCTCGGGGATTTGAGGGTGCCGTTATTGCGAATTTTCTGTTGTCTCGGAAGTTTTTTTAAATGTATTTAATGCGTAAATAAAGGTGGATAAATAAGAAATTGAGAGATAATGAATACTACTTTATTAACTGGTAAATGCACAGTACGTAAATAAAGCAAAAAGAACATTTTAAAATTAAAAAAAAAACTATTCTAAATTCTCACCACGAGTGCTCATCTGTAGAGGGTGCATTTTCTTCAATTGATTTCTTCAAGAATTTTCTTATGTCACCTTGGTTGCGCGGATGCTTTTTTTTTGTTAACATCGTGTTTTTAAGCATATGTGCTTGCATTACTTCTTGCATATTGAAGCTTGGATTTGTTAAAAAAAACTGAGAACCGTGTCCATGCACGATTGTGCGGCGGCCCAAATTATTCTTTTCTGCGTTTTCTTCTCAGTAACTTTCGGAGACATTGCGAGAGGGGGTGTATTCACTTATAATTTAACGTTATAAATGTAGCACTGAGCGTTCCAAGTGTTGTCGGTACAGGGTTCACTTTCAAAATAGCGCCAGATGTAAACAAAGTCATGCGCACTGCCATTTTCTTTACTGGATGGCAATTTTTAAAAGTGCCATTATCTTGAGTATTCCGTTATTTTGAGTGCCGTTATTTCGGAAGTTTACTGTATTTACATTAATTCTTTTGTATGAAAATAATCATATGTTTGCTTCATTTCCTTTTATTCACCTGATAAATTAATAGAACACTATACCGGTACTCAGTACTGCACACGCACAGTTATGTCTCAAAATGGGACGCACACAATTAAGGGTTAAAAATCGTTTTCAACTTTGTTAACATGAAGATTTGGGTGGAATGTGAATGGCATTTCTTTGCCACAAGCCATGGTAAGAGCACTTGTGATGGGACTAGGGGTTCAGTGAAAAGATCTGTACGTAGCCAGAGCGAATATGCAGAGAACATTCGCAAATCAAATATTACCACCAGAAGACATGTTTGAATTTTGTTCAAACAATAAGTAACAACATAAAAATTTTTTTTAATAAATTCTCAAGAAATTGAAGCTATGGAAAAATTTTTAAGTGACAGATATGAAAAAAGTATGCGGCTAACAGGAACACAAAAATTACACAGATTTGTACCTATTAATGCAAATAACAAAAACATTTGAATTATCTTCTGATGAAGTTGGTGAGGTGAGGATTATAAGCAAAGCTTTTCTGGGTGAAGATAATGTTGAAGTTAATCCAAAATAGGAGAGTACATAGTTTGTACTTACAGTGATCAGAAATGGTTGGGATTTGTACATTCCTATAATGAGCAGGGATGGGGAGTCAGCCAAAAACAACCGACTCCCGACTCCTGAGTCGGTATTTTTAAAAACCGACTCCGACTCCCGACTCTTTCAAATATATAAGTATAAATAAATGTAATAAAGTAGGTATGATAATAATACAGTTTAGTAATTTAATACAATTTTAATGTTGTATTACACAAAAATAAAAATTAACAGAAAAAGAAATTGATCTCGTATAAATATTTAAACCTCATTTGGTTAACAATTTTAAAATTTTAATGTTGCATACGGTACCGTAGCTAAATAAAAAAAGTTGGTAAAGAATATTTTGTTTCCATTATATATTATGATATGCTAATACTAAATATTAAAAAAAGGCTAAAAAAACATACTTAATAATTTAACTCTCTAAGGAGAATTTGTTCTTAAGAAAAGTATAGCATCAATTATGTCTTCCTTCAACTTAGCCCGTAGGTGGGATTTAATTAACCAAAGAGCTGAAAATAATCTTTCAACGCTGACTTGTGTTGGTGGCAATGCAGTAACAGTTCTGGCTACATCTTGCACTAATTCAGGATACTTTGGTATGGCATTCATCACATCAAGTTTTAATGAACGATCAAATTTCTCTATTTTTATTAAAGCTGCATTAAAGTCTTCTCTGAATTTGGTCAAGGGGTTATTTTTATAGGTTTATCATCTTGACTCAAACGGCATGCTTAACTTTTTTTGATTTTTCTTCATTATCGAGATATTTTTCAAAATCCATTTCTTCTTCAGAGTTTGAGCAGGAGCTTTGCATAATGGCAGGACTAGAGCAGCTTTCAAATTCTGAATTACTTGCGGCATCTGTTTCATTTAACATTTTCATTCGCACAGCTACATCACACAGAGCTGACTTTCCTCTAGCAATCTGTTCTTCAGTTAAAAGTACCCTGTGCATAGGATCTACATAAACTGCAGCCAATAGTACGTCATTATTCAGTAAATTTTCTTCTCTATGCTGCATAGACATTCTTATACCATCTGCAACAATGCCGCCAATTTGAGATAGTTTATAATTAATATTTTTCCATTCCTTGTAAAATGTGCCAGGTGTCAATTCAGCTGCTTGAAACTTCTTTGTAACCACATATGGGTACTTAAGTAATGCCTCAAGTTGACTTGCCTGCTGCTACTGGATATCAGTCATTGTTACATCTGGGTTTGCCATATCGATAAGGTATGGCTTCAATTCAAGAAGGCGCTTAATCATTTCATAGGTACTCCCCCAACGTGTAGCTTGATCTATAACTGCACCTTTTCCAGATCGACGTTTTAATATTGCATCAAGTTTAGGCATTCTTGCAGCCACTACTATGTTGCGTAACCTACCTACTACATTAGCAGCATTCCTTTCTTTTAACCCATCACGAATTGCCAGTTGCAATGTGTGGACTGCACATCGCATATGGGGGATATTTGAGAATCCAGCAAAATCATTGTCTACAGTGTCAAGTTTGTCAGCAGTTTCATCCGTATCTTCTTCACTACTGTCTTCAAAAAGATCTCCTTTTACTTCACCATCATTAAGTTTCTGTACTGTACTTGTCATATTTGAAGCATTATCAGTAACAATTGATAATATTTGCTCTTTAGTGATTTCATATTCTGTCAAGATGGTTTCAATTAGCTTGGTCAGGTATTCGCTTGAATGTTGAGCTTCAGTGTCCTTCACTGCCAGAGTACGTATAACTAGTTTTCCTTCATCATCAATGAACTGAACATTTATTGCCATATAATTAATTCTTTGTCTCGTGCAGGCATCCATCTTAAGAAAGAAGAATTTTCCTTGCAGCATTGTTTTCAATAAAGTTTTCTGGCTTTCTGCTTCCTTTAAAATCATGTTTCAAATATCATGTCTCTCTAATGACACTCCTAGTTTTGCCGCCATTTCTCCATTTAATCCACGGAAAGCTGGGGAGGAAAATAATGTAAGTGCAACCCCATTCTTTACAACTAAATCTATAAGGTATTTGTTAAAATTTTTCTTTGTCATTGATATTGTAATTCTCTCACTGTGGAAAAATTTTGTAACAGAGACTTGTTTGCTTTTTGAAATAGAGGTACTGGCCTGACTAGAAGTAGGTTTCTGGATTTCCTTATCATGCTGATCTACAACCTTATAAATATTGGGATGTTTGTTTCGTAGATGGCGTTTCAAGTTTGAGGCTCGAGTTGGAGCATTAGCATGTTTCCCAGTGTAAGCACTAATTTTTGCATTACACTCTTTACCATCCTTTTCTACTTGACAAATAAAAATACTTTCATCCTCATTTAGCTTAAAATATTGAAAGAGTGCTGATTTTCTACTAGGCCCACGACTCATTACTAATAGGGGCTAATTAAATTAATAATTAATATATTGCTAATTTTTATATGGTACCTAGTATCCTGAAATAGAAAATAGAAATATGAAATTCATTTGCTAAGATTTACCAGAACAATAAATCAAATGTGGAAATGTGAATCTAGAATTAGTTCAGGAAGATATTTATTTAGGGCATAGTAGTATTCTGGTAAATTGTTGGCATATAGAAATTGAATCAAAGAGTCGGGAGTCGGTCGTTTTTACCGACTCCCGACTCTTCAAAAAAGCTCCGACTCCTGACTCCCCATCCCTGATAATGAGGAATTTGATGACTTTGAGGTTAGCTTTTTGCACCCATCAGGATATAGTGTTTACTATTACTTTCCACAAATTAGACATACATGCCACATATCGAGAGATAAAATTTTAGGTTTATTAAGCACACCAACTTTAAAGCCAGGAACAATGCGTATTCAATATGTTTTCCCAGAAAATGAGTTGAAAAAACTCATGTAATTATGAATCAATTTGATGTAATGTGTGTTTAATTTGTATTTTTGCCGTTTATTTTCATCCATGTGAATATATTATTTGTAGTTCTCTATTTTAGTCTGCAGGCGTAAAAATGTCAAAATTTCACAATGTACATATTTTTTCAATAATTTTTAAAATATCTTGCAACTTCATACCCACATTTTTTATTGTTTGTATCTTTTAACAATTAATGGAAGTTTAATAAATTTAACAATTAATGGAAGTTTAATAAATAAAAAAAAAATTTATTTCACTGCCTAGGGGGGTGGAGGTCAAAAGAAAGAAAAAAGGGGGGAAAATTTTCATTATTGTTCTACACATTTGAATGTGGTATCATTTAATAGATCTCTTCATGCTGATTCTAAAAATGTATAGTTTTATAGGTCTATGGTAAGATGTTTGGGAGTTATTGCCCATTAAAGTTAGGTGGTAAAGTGGGGCCCCCAAGATTTTGTGGGCCCATATCTCAAAAACTATGGGTCATAAATTTTTTTTATTTTGACCAGTGAAATCAGCACCCGGAAGAACCCCATATGTCAATTTTCATCAAAATCCGAGTCAGAGTGGTGACATGCATTGGGTGATCTCTCCTGGAATGCCCCAACTATTAGATAATCTGTCATATGAAAATTGGTTTTGATACTAAAATACACATTAACTAGAACCTCTGGTTCATATTAACATATAACTAAGTTATTACTTAAGTGTATAAAGTTGTATTAGATGGATGACCCTCTAGTCTGCATAAATTGGACTTGAGGGTTGATTTATTATATTACTTATAACGCATCTGTTTAAAGATCTAGCAAACTATTGATGATGGATCTGCAGTAAATGCCCTAAGCTACTGTTATATCAGTATTTACAATTAAAAGTATTGACATATTCACTTAAATTCTGAGAAACAAATGGTGCAGTGGGTGCAGTACTCAGCGGAGTGCCGCAGGGCAGTGTGCTTGGCCCACTACTGTTTGTAATCTATATTAATGACCTGCCAGATGAGTTGATTCAAATGTTTATTTATTTGCGGATGAGACAAAGATCTCTTGATGGACTGAAAATAGTGATGACCACAAATGCCTTCAGGCAGACTTGGATTCCCTCCAAAACTGGTCAAACAAATGGTTGCTGAAGTTTCACCCAAAAAAATGCAAGACAATGACTATTAGCACTGCAATAAACCAGAGTGAGAATAGACCATATAAAATTAGGAACAGAGATGAGGTAGAAAGACAAGACTACATTGGAAGTTGTGCAGGAGGAAAAAGATCTTGGAGTGGTGATCGATAACCAACTACGATTTGAGAGGCATACCCTATACAAGAGAAAATAAACAAGGCTACACAGCTTGGGGGGTTAATAAGATCATTTCACTTCTTGGATTTACAGATGTTCAAGTGGCTGTTTAAGGCAATGGTAAGACCACACTTGGAATATACTCAGGCAGTATGAAGTCCTTGAAGAAAGAAGGATATAACTGCAATAGAAAATGTACAAAGACATGCAACAAAGATGCTTCCTGGAATGAAACTTTGTAGCTATGAAGAAAGACTAAAGAAGCTCAACTTGCCTACACTGAAGTTTAGATGTGCTGGAGGAGATATGATTGAATTGTACAAGCTGACCCACTGTATTTATAATCAGGAAGTCTCACTGGTATTTTTTTACAAGAGTACATTACAGGCTTTTGAAGAATTTTCAAATTTTAGGTTGTTAGGTTAGGTTAGGTTAGGTTGTTATATATTAAAACTATCAGAAAAACAGTTCTGATTTACAAAGCCTGTAATGTACACTTGTAAAAATTTACCATCTCACTTGCATTACAAATGGATGCAAGCACAGAAGCCATAATTTCAAGCGTTATTAAAACAGATTTAACAGGAAACTGAGGCAAAATAGTTTTCCCCTAAGAACAGTAGACTCCTGGAATAGTCTGCCTGCTCGGGTGGTGAATGCTCCCAGTCTGTCTCTTTTGAGAGGCATCTGGATAAGCACTGGGCAGGCTAGAGGATGAAGTTTGTATATGAAGCTTCATTCAGAACAGTGGAAGACACTGCCGCCACCCTGCCAAGACCAGAAGAGGAATCCAACAGTGATCTGGATACAGAGGTCTAATGACCTGCATCCAGAATCTACATAAGTAAACATAAGTAGATTGATGAATTGTATTGGCCTAATATGAAATTTGCCAGTTTCTAAAGTTTTCCAGATAGTTGATTGCGGGATAGTGCATGTTTTACTATAGTATATAGTATGACACAATGTGATGTAGTATAACGCAATGATGTAGTATAACGCAATGATGTAGTATAACGCAATGATGTAGTATAACGCAATGATGTAGTATAACGCAATGATGTAGTATAACGCAATGATGTAGTATAACGCAATGATGTAGTATAACGCAATGATGTAGTATAATGCAATGATGTAATATAATGCAATGATGTAATATAATGCAATGATGTAATATAACGCAATGATGTAATATAACGCAATGATGTAATATAACGCAATGATGTAATATAACGCAATGATGTAGTATAACGCAATGATGTAGTATAACGCAATGATGTAGTATAACGCAATGATGTAGTATAACGCAATGATGTAGTATAATGCAATGATGTAATATAACGCAATGATGTAATATAACGCAATGATGTAATATAACGCAATGATGTAATATAACGCAATGATGTAATATAACGCAATGATGTAATATAACGCAATGATGTAATATAACGCAATGATGTAATATAATGCAATGATGTAATATAATGAATGCCTGTAGCTAGGCCCAAGTTGAGAAAGTTGGCAGAAACTTTCCAGATCTAGTGCATTACTTTACAAGATGAAATAGTGATTTCAGATCTGGAGCATATTTTCATATTAACAGAAGTATCAGATGGAATATTTGTTATTATTATAGGGGCATTCCAGGAGAGATCACCCATTGCATGTCACCACTCTGACTTGAATTTTAATGAAAATTAACATATGGGGTTCTTCCGGGTGCTGATTTCACTGGTCAAAATAAAAAAGTTCTATGACCCATAGTTTTTGAGATATGGGCCCCCACTTTACCACCTAACTTTAATGGGCAATAACTCCCAAACATCTTACCATAGACCCCCCCCCCCCACCCACCTTTTTTATTTTTGACCCCACCCTTGGCATTGAAATCCAAAAAAAAAAAATTGGTACTTTTGCATTATCCTCCCAACACTAATTTTTTTTTTTATAATGGAAGGAAAAAAAAGTACGTTAGCAAAACACTTGCGGCGGGCTGTTTTTAACCTAACCTAACCTAACCTAACCTAACCTAACCTAACCTAACCCCAACACTAATTTTTTTTATAAATGAATTAAAATAAAGTACCATAACCAAAACTAAACCAACATTATATAAAAAAAATTAGTGTTGAGAGGATAATGCAAAAGAACCAAAAATTTTAATTTATTAAACTTCCATTAATTGTTAAAAGATACAAACAATAAAAAAGTGGGTATCAAGTTGCAAGATATTTTAAAAATTATTGAAAAAATATGTACATTGTGAATTTTGACATTTTTATGCCTGCAGACTAAAATAGAGAACTACAAATGATATATTTACATGGATGAAAATAAACAGCAAAAATACAAATTGAACACACATATTACATCAAGTTGATTCATAATTACATGAGTTTTTTCAACTCATTTTCTGGGAAAACATATTGAATATGCATTGTTCCTGGCTTTGAAGTTGGTGTGCTTAATAAACCTAAAATTTTATCTCTTGATATGTGGCATGTATCTCTAATTTGTGGAAAGTAATAGTAAATACTATATCCTGATGGGTGCAAAAAGCTAACCTCAAAGTCATCAAATTCCTCATTATAGGAATGTACAAATCCCAACCATTTCTGATCACTGTAAGTACAAACTATGTACTCTCCTATTTTCGGATTAACTTCATTATCATCTTCACCCAGAAAAGCTCTACTTATAATCTTCACCTCACCAACTTCTTCAGAAGATAATTCAAATGTTTTTATGTTATTTGCATTAATAGGTACAAATCTGTGTAATTTTTGTGTTCCTGTTAGCCGCATACATTTTTCATATCTGTCACTTAAAAATTTTTCCATAGCTTCAATTTCTTCAGAATTTATTAAAAAATAATTTATGCTCACTTATTTGAAACGGGGGCGCGATGCCGGTAAGTGTATCTGTGTAAAGATGCGTTTGCGTTACCTCACCTACCGGATACTCTTAGTGGGGTCATGGCAGCTGCAGCTGTTGTGGAGATGGAGATTTAGCTGCCAGTGAGAAACCACCCAGAGGGCCTTAATAAAAATCCTTTGACTTCAGCACCACCTGCACTGCTAAGAATGAGAGAATGAGGTGAGCAAGTACCAATTTTAGTGTGGTTGAGATTATTCAGATAGGCAGCTCCTACCAATTTGAAACTGGGTTCTCACCTTTAAAATCTCTGGGGCATAGCAGTCTGCCTCTTTTAACGACTTACTCTTCGGCTTATGGTGGGAGGATTTAGGAAAAGTAAATGTCCTTTGCCTAATTTAATCAACGAAACAACAATAACACTTACAAGGTTAACTGCATCCGCAGGCAAGTTTTTACAGGTAACTAAAGAAAATATGAACAATTTTATTGATATACACCAATGTGTATTCAGAACCAACTAAGCACTTGAAAAAAAATTATTACTACAAAACAAAAGAACAACATCATTAGTCCCATACCACACACAAAATGCAACATCAACATAAATAAAACCATTAAATTATTGGCCATCACCAAGCCCATTACCACACAAAGGAGACAAGACTTACAGAAAAAAAATAACTTACATATTAGACTAATGCAAAAAAAACAAAGAATATTAGTTACTAGGGCAAGGTCAATGAGTGTTACCCAAATTGTATAAACCTGATAAGTCCCAGATGTGTCATTTTAAACTCCACTTCATCTCACAATCATTAAAGGTATTCTTGGCTCAATCAGTACAAACAAAGCAAGTTTATACAAAAAAAACTATGTGACACTGGCTTCAGCATTTGTGCAGGCATTGGGGAAGAAAAAGCTTTGTCCAAATTCACTCAATAAGCAAATGTCCCAGCCAAAAACAAATCCCTGATAAAGAAAAAAAAACCAACATCATTTAGAGATTATCCCCCTAGCACTGTCATCAGTGGACTCACAGGAATCCATAGTGCGATGATGCCACAAAAAGGGAGCAAAACTGACAATGATAATTAATGGTCTAAAATTTTGGGATATGTATTTGCACAGATATGTTGCTCATAAGGCAGTTAAAGTACAATTTAGTTCACAGCCTGAGAAAGCTCAAAATCATTTGATGCATATTGATAACTGAAGTTAGGTTTTTCAACAAAGGTCTTTACAAAGGAAATCAGGCATTCAGAAATGATTATGATATTTACATGATAACTTTAAGTGATCCAAATATGTGAGACATGGTTCTTATAGCTAATGGTTAAGCAATACAAAACACCAATGGTAAAAACAAGACTGGATCACCTACCACACCATCAAGGAGAAGTGAGATGCTTTCCCGTCTCTTGATATGGGCATATGATTGCCTCAAGCTTCTGATTCTCTATGCTGAGAGAATTTCCAAGCTGTTATACTCAGGCATATGATTGCCTCAATGTTTTTTAACATTCTCTATATTGAGAGAATTTCAAATCTGTTATAATCAATTAAAAAGAGAAGAAAAACATTTTTAGTAACTCTGAAGGCTTGGCTTTCTAAGAAAGCTCTGGCCCAATGGGGATTACTGAAACCTCCCAGGCCCCACTGAGGAGTTTGGGAGCTCTCAGGAATCCTTCCCAATAGTGGAGTTCCCACCAACTTGGGGTGTTAACCATACCATCTCACTATTGCTTGAACAAAATCCAAACATGTCTTCTGCTGGTAATATTTGATTTGCGAATGTTCTCTGCATACTCGCTCTGGCTACAGATCTTTTCACTGTACCCCCAATCCCATCACAAGCGCTCTTACCATGGCTTATGGCAAAGAAATGCCACTCACATTCCAGCCTAAAATCTTCATGTTTACAAATGTTAACAAAGTTGAAACGATTTTTATATTGTCCTGCACATCCATCAGTAAAATAATGTAATTTGATATGAAGGTGGGATTTTCTAATAATAGATAAGAGTGTATTTAAAAAAGTGTAAACCATTGTAGTGTTATGTTTTGTATTTGGAGATAAAAACAATAACTTGAATGTTTTTTTCATTACTTTCTAGTTCCTTATATCAGTCATCCCATAAGTAATGTCATTTTTTTAGATCAGAATTTGAAGGACAAAAAAAAAACTCAACTGAAACTTTTTAATCTAGTATATATTTTCCATCAGAATCAATGACACTGCCAACATCCTACAAGCTTTTCAATGCCATGTTTATAAAATTCAGGTGGTTTTGAGGCAAAAAACGTACAAAGACTGGTGTGGAGGTCATCAAAAAAGTACTGTTCCTCATCAAAATAGTTTAGCAGACTCCTGAAGAGATGATAATCTGAAGGCACAAGGTCTGGAGAATATGGAGGATGTGGAAATTTTTCCCATCCAAGCTCCTCAATTTTTGCAGAAGTGATCCGAGTGGTATGAGAACATGCGTTGTCATGGTGGAACACGATTCCTTTCCGATTAACAAAAGAAGGTCTCTTTTCTTTTAGTGCAGTGTTCAATTGATCGAGTTGTTGACAGTAGACTTGAGCGATGATTGTTTGGTTGTGTGGTAAGGTTTCAAAGTGTATTACACCACTTTTATCCCACCAAACATTAAGCAACACCTTCTGAGGGTGAAGATTTGGTTGTGGCTGTGGTGTCGCTGGTTCTCCGGCACAAACCCACTGTTGACAGCACTTAACATTCTGGTACAGTATCCACTTTTCATCACCAGTCATTAAACGGTGCAAAAATGGATCTTAGAGTTCATGGGAATGAAGAGCTGTGCTAATGTTTACCCACACCCTCAGATTGTCGACCAACAATTCATGTGGCACCCATTTTCCTAACTTAAGGCACTTTCCTGAGTTGTTGCAAATGTCGATGGATGGTGGACGGGGATGAATTGAGTTTCTGGGCCAATTCTTTGACAGTTGTTGAACAGTCTTCTTCAAATGCAGCTAACAGCAGGTCATCATCAAACTCAGCAGGGTGTCCAGAGCATGCTGCATCTGTTAAACAGCAGTCACCATTCCTAAACTTTTGAAACCATCTTTGACATTTCCTCACATGCAGAATATCATTGCCATAAACTTCCTGAATGTTTCGCGTTGCTTCAGTAGCACTACTCCCTTTTTGAACTCGTAAAGCATTATATGCCTGATATGCTCTTCTGATACCACCATGTTTATGAGGGGTTCACATAAAGCAAAACACATGTCTTCACTGGTCAAGGTTTGTAAAGTGTGTAGCAAAACACGATAGATCTCCTCTTAGATATAACCTTCGGAAAATTTATGCTTAAACTGAGTAGAACTAGTTTAAACTTAATCTACCATAAAAACAACATTACTTATGAGATGACCTGATAACATAACACAAAGGGATGCACTGTGCATTGTGTATTTTCCCAATGAAAACCTTGGGCTACATCCTGTACTACAAATGAGTAGTTTTCTGAAAAGTCACCAAGAACTACAGCTGTATGGCTATTTAAATTCTTCAAGTTTTTTAGAAATGCACTCTGATTCTTTACTATGAAATGATGTGTCAATTTGACAATTTTTGTGCTTAATGAATTTATAAAATCATCTACAGATTCTGTTTTTACAACCATATTGCATCAATCTGTACTAACCCATTGTTTATATTTTATTTCCTCACATTCAGGCTCATTAACACTTTGAAAAGTGAGCATAAAAATCTTAGCACCTTGTTCTTTTGGACAGATTACATATTTGCATCATGCAATTCCTGTTGTTGACATCACACACTGCTTTCTCCATAAGAGTTGTGTATTCCAACCCTTTGATACCCAAAGCTAAGAATTGTATTTTGGCATTCTGGTGGTATGTACAATTGTACATACACACACAGAATGGGTACCAGCAACTCCAGCTAAAACATAATGTCTGGGGCGAAGGCTGGCAAAACTAGAGAAGCCAATTTGGGGACTATCTGGATTATTTTTATAGAGACTAAAAGCTTCTTTCAGATTCATTAACACCAGTCTTTTCTGCACAGATTCTTTATACCCACTTTCATTTCTGATACTCAGGCAGTCTTTTGTACCTGGGCACAAACGACTAATTTCATCTAATTTGAAAAATTTCTGAACAGAATCTTTAGTACCTTTAGTTATTAATTTTCTTTTTGACATGGGCTCAATTTCAGGAATAATTTCGAGTCTTTGTTTTATATTTCTGCTTTTCTTAACTAAATATTCAGTTGTCTGAAATAGATTTATAGTTTTTGATATGGTAAATGGAGATAATGTCAATATTTTGAGTTTCCTCTCATAACTGTCAGTAGAATGGAAAGCTTCAACCAGTTCATTCATGAGATGAATCAATGACCTGAAACAAATTCATGAATGTATAATAGCTATAAACAAAACATTACATGTGCATATTAAATTTTTTGGATTATAATATTGATTTCAAGTGTAACAAAATGAGCATTCTTTGAGATAGAGTCAAATTAAACCAAAAATTATTTTCTGACCAAATGAATTCCAAATGATTTAATGGGCCCATTGATCTCCAATCTTTAGGGAGTTGTGCTTCTAGTTTCTACTATCAAAGGTGAATACCTACATTTTGTTTTAATGCTTCAGTTTTAGTTTAGGTATATTCCTACTTAATAATAGCGTATCATTTTAAAATTCATACCTTTGGGTTCCATGATCCAACTTTGTAGCTTTTGATGGGCTTGGGATCTCAATTTCTAAACTTGTTTCTAGCTTTGGTTTTAAAGAACAACGTGCTTTTTCTATTGTTTGAATAGCTTTTGCTTCTTTTCTTAAGGAACCCAAACCATCTGAAATTTTTTAATTAATAAATATTTGACTACATTTGATATATATGGATAATAATAATTAATATGTCAACATATTAATTTCATATATTTAACAAGTTTAATAAATTTAATATGTCAACATATTAATTTCATTAAGTTTTTCAGCAACTGCTGAAAAACTATCTTGAAAGTAAATGTATTATAAATAAATACCGTAATATAAATAAAAAAATTTTAAATATAAAAAGTACCCCTCATTAAATACTTACGCTTCTTCACTAGTCACAGCAAAACTTTCTAGAATTTGAGAAACCTCTTCTTTGGCATTACTTGATATACTTGGATCATATTCATCGCTTTCTGAAATAACATTCTCAGAAGACTTATTGTGATCACTCTTCACTTTGTGATGTTGATAGCAACTCTGGTCTCTGGGTCAATAATTTTCTACAGTTGCTACATAGTACAGTATTCCTTTGTAGTTTCCATTTACATCGATCATAAAGTGATTGGCTGATGGTTCTTATATCCCTGTGTATCTTTTTTTTATGTTTTTGTAAAGGATCATCACAGTATCTAACCATGTTTCATTACTAAAAATACACAATTGTAAATCTCAAAAATAAGATATGATTTGACTCAAAATAAGCACATCTGTAATAAAAATAAGCATAATTAACAAACATTTGAGAGAGAGACTGCGTGAATATGAGTTATACATAGGATGTAAATATATCATTTGTAGTTCACTATTTTAGTCTGCATAAAAATATCAAAATTTCAATGTATATATTTTTTCAATAATTTTTAAAATATCTTTCAACTTGATACCCACATTTTTTATTGTTTGTATCTTTTAACAATTAATAGAAGTTTAATAAATGAAAAAAAAAATTTGGGATTTCACTGTCTAGGGGGGGTGGGGGTCAAAAATAAAAATAAAAAAGGGGGAGAAATTTTCATTATTGTTCTACACATTTGAATATGGTATCATTTAATAGATCTCTTCATGCTGATTCTAAAAATGTATAGTTTTATAGGTCTACAACAAGGTGTTTGGGAGTTATTACCCATTAAAGTTAGGTGGTACAGTGGGGCCCCCAAGATTTTGGGGGCCCGTATCTCAAAAAATATGAGTCAAAGAACTTTTTTATTTGAACCAGTGAAATCAGCACCCGGAAGAACCCCATATGTAAATTTTCATTAAAATCCGGGTTGGTGGTGACAAATTTTTTAATTTTTGGGTGATTTGTCCTGGAATGCCCCTATAGTATTACACCCATCTAACATCCAGCAATTATTATATGTTCATTAAGTAGATTTTTTAATTCTAAGACACTTTTCTTCTATAGCATTTCCATCACAAATGCTTCATTTTCTATATAAAATTTTTTTTGGTATGTGTCTAGTGTGTGTTCGTACATTCATTTGGTGTGCGTGCACGGCTGACCGTTACATGTCTGCCCAATCACTGCACTCCATCCACTTCAAATTTGAATTACTTTGCTACCAGAATGGCTTCGTGTGACACATGCTCATTCGATTATTACCACTGTATTGTCGCTTTCTACGAAAATTTAGAAAAAAGTGTTGAGTTTCTGAGTGCTCACAGTGTTCTACCGGCAGTAGTGAAGTGTCCACATTGTAAAACAGAGTGTACATATCGTCAAGACCAGAAACTGTGGCATTGTAGAAAAAGTTACATTGTGCCTAAAACGAAGAAAAGACGGTACTGTGATTATTCTGTCTCAGATTTTAAAAGTTCTTTTCTAGACAATACTAATATTCCTCTGTGGAAAATTGTTCTCTTTGTGAATCATTTCCTCAGCCATTTATGGGTCCACAGAACTGTGGTGGAGTGCCTGAACCTGTCTCCAAATTCGTTGGTAGGACTGGCGATCATTCTGTAATGAAGTTACAGATGATTGGTTTTCTAACCAGGAACCGATTGGTGGTGAAGGGATTGAGGTGGAAATAGATGAAACTTTGATTGTTCACCACAAGTACGAGAGAGGTCGGGTTCTGAGCCAGGTTTGGTTGTTTGGTGGTATTGAATGACTCAGTAAACGTCGGTTTGTTGTGCCATTAACAGGATATATTGGTGTGAAACGCGACAAAGGAACACTCATTCCACTCATTCAGAAGTACATTAGGCCTGGCTCTGTGATTTATAGTGCTTCCTGGGCTGCCTACAAGACTAAGTGATTTAGGTTACAAGCATTTTGTTATTAATCATTCTAAAAATTTTGTGGATAAAGAGAATATCGAAATTCACACACAGGATTTAAAGGAGTGGGTTAAGAGCAGGGTTGTGGAGTCGGAGTCATGGAGTCGCACGTTTCAGGGCGGAGTTGGAGTTAGTAAAAAACTTCCGACTCCGACTCCAATTTCTGTGTCCTGTGTCACCCTTAATTTCAAAATCCTAAATACTAACATTTAGGTTTAGTTTTTTTGGTCAATAAACCTTATTCATTGATAGCCCCTAGATTAAGTTTTTTTAATATTTTTTTTTACATTTTCAGAATATACAATTAATATTTATTTAAATATAAAATGTAAAATTTCACACTTAGTTCATCAATTTTAATTCATGTAATTTTCCGCGATAAAGGCTATCCATTCATTCATTAATTATAAATAATCAACCCCAATATGGCTCATAAAATAGTCATCAGTGTTTGAACATTTTTCTATTAGTGATGATGGAAAATATTTTGCTTGTCAATGTACAGTTAAGGATAAAAATGATAAGGAAACAATTTGTGGTGAAAGAATAAGTACATTTACTGGTGGGAATTCTCATTCTCCTACACGAGCTTCTAATCTGAAACGTCATCTACAGCGACGACATCCAGAGATACTAAAGAATGTTAACAAAAAAGATGAAGAATGCAAGCCTAAAGAAATTAAAATAGTAGCATCAACATCAAAGCAAAGACTTGTTCCTTCATTTCTTGTTAGTGACAAGGTAAAGTTCTGTAACCATGACTGCAGCAAATTTCAAAAAATACATTATTGAAATGGTTGTAAAAAACTCTGTTCCTCTTAGATTATTTTCAACACCAGCTTTGGACAAAATGGCGCGTAAGCTGGGGGTTTCCTTGGAAAGAAATAGTATAAGATCTCTTGTAATCCAAGAAGCAAACAAACAAAAAGAAGTACTAAAAACTCTTCTGCAGAGAAGATATATCTTTTTGAAAATGGATGCATGTACACGTATGAGGACCAATTACTTTGCAATAAATGTACAATTTATGGATAGTGATAAAAAGATTGTAATCTATACATTGGCTATAAGAGAGACAGAGGCCCAACACACAAGTGATTGTATTCAAAAGATAGTGCTTGAAGTATTGGAGGAATATGGCTTGCGCAAAGAACAGGTGGAAAAATTAAATGAAAATGTTACAATTGATGATAATGATAGTGACCTGAACATACCAGTATCTTTAATTGAAGAAAGTGGAGGAGAAGATGATCCTCATGACTTTGAATACTTACCAGAAGCTGCTGCAAGGATTTCAGAAATACACCACATGCGTTGTGCAGTGCATACTCTTCAGTTGGCTATTCGCGATGGATTGAAAGGAAGGTATGCAGCCAACTTGGTTGCTATTGTGCAGAAAGTTGCTACAGTTGCTAGAACCCCAAAGATTGATGCCATCCTCAAAAGAAGAGCTGGGAAAGGTGCTATTATTGATCAGGCAACAAGATGGGGTAGTACATATTTGATGATAGCTCGCATTCTTGAACTAAAACAGTTCCTCTCTGATATGGCCAACCCTGAAGTATCAATGTCTGAGGCTCATTAGGAATAAGTCAAAGAACTTGAAAGCCTTTTACGTTACCCTTATACAGTAACAAAAAATCTGCAATCATCAGATCTTACACCAGGTCGTTTTTATAAAGAATGGAAAACCCTTATTTTTTGGCTCTCACAAATTGGAGGCATGATAGCTGATGAGATGAAAGCCTCAATGATACAAAGAGAGAGTTCCCTTCTTGACAATGGTATCCTACTGGCTGCAATTTATGTTGACCCCCATGTACAGAGTCATTTTGACAGAAAATCAAAAAAATAAGGCAAAATCTACACTTTGCGATGTGGCCATTCGCATGAAGGGATTTCAAGAGAAGGACCAATAGGGACTACAACATGAAAGTGATGAAACTGATGAAATTCCTATCTACAGTAGCCCATCTTTATCAAGCTCAGAAGATGAATATGAAAAGTTTCTTGATGACCAAGAAAAGATTCAAAAGCGTCGCCGTGTCCAGTCAGAAGAACATGTGAACACCCTCCAGCTCCAACAAAACTGAATAAATTCAAATGGAATTTTTTTGCTGCACTGAAAGAAGTTGAAAAAATTGACTGCTTTACAAAAATGGAAGTAATGAAAGCTATAGAGAGCTATCCAGAAATTGTACAGGAAGCTGCCCTTGCTGTCACTGCCCTACCCCCTACGCAAGTTAGTGTTGAGCGCCTTTTTTCTACTCTTCGGATCATCAAATCTGACTTAAGAGGACAGATGGAGGAGGACCTGACAGATGCCATCCTTTTCTTACGAACAAATTTACCTAACATGTAATAAATAGTTAAGATAAAATAAGCATTTAATTTTATATATATAGTAAAAGGTTTATAAATTACGATTATTATTTTCAATAGGTTAATCATTATTAATTATATAAAATTTCTAATATTTTATAAATTTGTTAATCAATTTTATTTCCTGGAAATTATTAACAGTAGCATCGGGCCTACTATATAATTAATTTTGTATTTTTAAATGTTAATTCAATATGTAATTGTGTAAAAGTTAATAAAATTAATTGAAAAAAGCCATCAAATGCATAGTTATAGCCACTAGGTTAAGAAGGGTTATTCAATTTTAAGTAGGACTACTACTGGTTAGACCAGTGGTGGCCAACCGCGGCACATTGCGCCAAAGGTGGCGCATCAAGTACTTTGAAGTGGCGCATCGAGGTCTAGTATGAATTGTGCTAAATTTTCACTTCTAACACTAAATATTAAAAATCAAAGATTTAAGCAGTTAAGATGTAATCTCATTAAGGTAAATATTTTTCACATTATATTTCTATTTAAGGTAAATATTATTATATATTTTATTAGTAATTTTTTTATAAATTTTTTTTGCCGCATCTGAATTAAACAACCTAAAAATGGCACGCATCAAAAAATGGTTGGCCACCACTGGGTTAGACCTTAATTATGTTTAAGAGAATCTTTTTCATTTATATATATATATCTATATATATATATATATTAGTGTGGACCAAAATGGGGGGTAAATTATAAAGTTGAAGAAATCCTTGTTCCACATTAATGCCCTTGTTCTTTGGACCAGATAGACATGTCAGCAAAATTTTGGTCAAATATGAGAATATTTAGGGGTCCCGAGATTTAATGACTTATAAAAATTTTCCAATGAATAGGCGCGCTTAGAACATCAATGATCAACTCAACTCTTGAGTTGCAACTTATGAACAAATTTCTTCTTATTTAAGAAGTTTTTGGTGTTAATAGAGTACAAAAACAATCTTAGATCATTATTTCAGAGAAAATTATTAATAAGGAAAACAAAAATTTTGGATAAAATATATTATCCTTAATTGGTCAACTCTAAATTAAAGGCTTTGCCTAATTGGCTTGAACCTTTTAGTTATCCTTTTTATCTCCTAATTTAACTGGTTTATTTTACTATTTCAGAAATTTAATTTTTTAAACTAAAAATGGCTACTCGTTCTAAAACTAAAGTTTGGCTCATTGGCCATTTATATAAAGATATACTTTGTTGCCGCTTACCTACAAAACTGCAAGTTTTGCAAAAATATTTCTTCCATCAAAAAGAGGAAAAATTGGGACGAAGAAGATCCATTAATCTTTGCTTAGATGAAGTGATGACCTACTGGGAGAAAGCCAGGATTCCCACAATGCGTAGAGACAGTGCCATCCGAAAGATTGACTCTTTAATAAGCTGTTATGATAAATTGATGAAAAACAGAAAAAGGCCCGAGGAAAAATGACGTATTGAAGAAGCTATGTTTAAAGATGAAATTAAGGCTGAAATTCTTGATATTGGTCACTCTAATGCCCTTTTGATGATGTCAAATGAAGAAGGCAAGCTTTTCTACTTAAGCCAGCAAGAAGATCCTACACAAAGTAGCATGGGTACAGTAGACCAAATTCTTGCAAAAAGAGAGAAAAGAAGGCTTCATCGTGAAGAATTAGTGTGTGAAAGAGCCCTCAAAGAGCAGAAGCGATCTAAAAGATCATTCTTGCCTGCCAATAGAGATGATTTCACATCGTCATCATCAACTAATGATGACAACCTTGAAATGAATTTTCAAGGTCCCTCTGAAGAGCAATTTAAAAAGAAAATGTTTGCTCCTAAAAAGTCAAAGCCTATTGACAAAAATGTTGTAGCAACCTATGATAGAATGAATCTTTCCAATTGAGATGCAGCTATGTCTTATGCTGTTGTTGCTCAGTCTTTGGGCCATAATTTGGAAAACATTACAGTGTCAAAATCTACTATGCTTCGAACTCGTCAAAAGTTACGCAAAGAAATAGCAACAGAATATCAAGAGCAAGCATTTTGTCCTGGAGAGCCTTTAGTTCTTCATTGGGATGGAAAAATGCTCCCAGAGATATCAGGTTAGTTTTTTTGTCTGATTAATTTAGCATATTTATATTTTATCTCTCAGGTGAAAACTTAGTTGTGGGTCTGGTTTTCACACCTAGGCAATGTGTTATTATCTGGTTGGTTTTAATTAAACATTTTGATAGCTAAATTTCTATTTAATTAGGTTACATTTCACTGTCTGAAGCTAGTTTTCACAATCTACACCATTTTACCTTCAAATTTAAAATAAGTCAAGTTTAATTTAAAGTAAGTCAAGTTTAATTTAAAGTAAGTCAAGTTTAATTTAAAGTAAGTCAAGTTTAATTTAAAGTAAGTCAAGTTTAATTTAAAGTAAGTCAAGTTTAATTTAAAGTAAGTCAAGTTTAATTTAAAGTAAGTCAAGTTTAATTTAAAGTAAGTCAAGTTTAATTTAAAGTAAGTCAAGTTTAATTTAAAGTAAGTCAAGTTTAATTTAAAGTAAGTCAAGTTTAATTTAAAGTAAGTCAAGTTTAATTTAAAGTAAGTCAAGTTTAATTTAAAGTAAGTCAAGTTTAATTTAAAGTAAGTCAAGTTTAATTTAAAGTAAGTCAAGTTTAATTTAAAGTAAGTCAAGTTTAATTTAAAGTAAGTCAAGTTTAATTTAAAGTAAGTCAAGTTTAATTTAAAGTAAGTCAAGTTTAATTTAAAGTAAGTCAAGTTTAATTTAAAGTAAGTCAAGTTTAATTTAAAGTAAGTCAAGTTTAATTTAAAGTAAGTCAAGTTTAATTTAAAGTAAGTCAAGTTTAATTTAAAGTAAGTCAAGTTTAATTTAAAGTAAGTCAAGTTTAATTTAAAGTAAGTCAAGTTTAATTTAAAGTAAGTCAAGTTTAATTTAAAGTAAGTCAAGTTTAATTTAAAGTAAGTCAAGTTTAATTTAAAGTAAGTCAAGTTTAATTTAAAGTAAGTCAAGTTTAATTTAAAGTAAGTCAAGTTTAATTTAAAGTAAGTCAAGTTTAATTTAAAGTAAGTCAAGTTTAATTTAAAGTAAGTCAAGTTTAATTTAAAGTAAGTCAAGTTTAATTTAAAGTAAGTCAAGTTTAATTTAAAGTAAGTCAAGTTTAATTTAAAGTAAGTCAAGTTTAATTTAAAGTAAGTCAAGTTTAATTTAAAGTAAGTCAAGTTTAATTTAAAGTAAGTCAAGTTTAATTTAAAGTAAGTCAAGTTTAATTTAAAGTAAGTCAAGTTTAATTTAAAGTAAGTCAAGTTTAATTTAAAGTAAGTCAAGTTTAATTTAAAGTAAGTCAAGTTTAATTTAAAGTAAGTCAAGTTTAATTTAAAGTAAGTCAAGTTTAATTTAAAGTAAGTCAAGTTTAATTTAAAGTAAGTCAAGTTTAATTTAAAATAAGTCAAGTTTAATTTAAAATAAGTCAAGTTTAATTTAAAATAAGTCAAGTTTAATTTAAAATAAGTCAAGTTTAATTTAAAATAAGTCAAGTTTAATTTAAAATAAGTCAAGTTTAATTTAAAATAAGTCAAGTTTAATTTAAAATAAGTCAAGTTTAATTTAAAATAAGTCAAGTTTAATTTAAAATAAGTCAAGTTTAATTTAAAATAAGTCAAGTTTAATTTAAAATAAGTCAAGTTTAATTTAAAAAAGTCAAGTTTAATTTAAAATAAGTCAAGTTTAATTTAAAATAAGTCAAGTTTAATTTAAAATAAGTCAAGTTTAATTTAAAATAAGTCAAGTTTAATTTAAAATAAGTCAAGTTTAATTTAAAATAAGTCAAGTTTAATTTAAAATAAGTCAAGTTTAATTTAAAATAAGTCAAGTTTAATTTAAAATAAGTCAAGTTTAATTTAAAATAAGTCAAGTTTAATTTAAAATAAGTCAAGTTTAATTTAAAATAAGTCAAGTTTAATTTAAAATTATATATTATATATATAAATTATAATATATATAAATATATTAAATATAAAATAAAATATTAAATATATAATATTAAATATATAATATAATATATATAAAATAAAATATTAAAAATAAATATATATAAATTATATATAAATTATATATTTTAACTTTTTCTTGCGGGCGAAGGAAGAACGGAAAGGATTGCAGTGTTAGTCAGTGGGAATGGTGAAGAGAAATTGCTGGGAATTCCTAAAGTCACTGCTGGCACGGGTACGGAGATGGCTCGTGTTTGCATTTCTCTCCTGCAAGAACATGATATGACCCAGAGAATTATTGGGCTGTCAGTTGACACAACAGCATCCAATACCGGAATCCATG
This sequence comes from Bathynomus jamesi, assembly GCA_023014485.1. Taxonomy (NCBI): domain Eukaryota; kingdom Metazoa; phylum Arthropoda; class Malacostraca; order Isopoda; family Cirolanidae; genus Bathynomus; species Bathynomus jamesi. The sequence continues at coordinate 167,482 of JAJOZX010007889.1, forward strand.
CTGGAGCTTGCACTAAAATTGAACAAGAACTTGGAAAAGAGCTTTTATATTTAGCCTGCAGACACCATATTTATGAGATTGTCCTATCTCAAGTCTTCTGGACATCTATGGGCCATTCCTCTGAACCTGATATTCCAATCTTCAAAAGATTCAAAACTCAATGGGATTTTATGGATCATTCTCAAATCACAACTGCTGTTGATTCCCAAAGCTGCAGAATAATTGAGAGAGTTCAAGATTTAAAAAATCAAACAGTCTTAATCATGAAGGAGGCACTCAACTCTAAACAGCCAAGAGATGATTATAAAGAATTTTTTCAACTTGTTCTCTTTTTTTGGAGAAGAAAGCATTTCTAATACTCCCTTGAAGAGACCTGGAGCGTACCATCATGCAAGATGGATGGCAAAAGGAATTTATGCATTTAAGCTTTTTCTTCTCCAAAATCAATTTAAGATGACTAAAAAAGAACTTGATGCAATAACAGAAATTTGTTTATTTGTTGCATTGGTATACGCAAAATCTTGGGCAAAAGCTTCTCAACCAGAGGAAGCCCCAAATGTTGATCTTAAATTTTTGCAAGATCTTGCAATAATGGAGGAAAATTCTTTGATATCAAGTGTTATCAAGCGTTATCAAGCAAGCCCAAAATGCCATTAAACGACATCTGTGGTACCTCTCAGAAACACTTGTTGGATTAAGCTTCTTTGACAAAAGCATATCCCTTGAAGAAAAGGAGCAAATGCGAAATAATATCAAAATGCCTCCAAGAAATAAGGGATTGAAACGTTTAGAAGCAAAGGTAACCCTAGCTTCTTTTAAAGAAAAAAGGATTTCTGATTTTGTTACTTCAAGGACTAAATCTCTTTTTGATGCTCATCTCAATTCTCTCTTCACTGAAAATTCTGCATCAACATGGGGAATAGATCCTGAGTACCAAAGAGGCTGTGCTAGAGTTCGTGCCCTTAGAGTGACAAATGACACAGCTGAGCGGGGTGTTGCATTGATTGAAAAATTTAATCAAGCAGTGACAACTAAAGAAGAGGACAAACAATACCTGCTCAAAACAGTTTTCAAGAATCGTAAAGAATTTCCAACAAAAAATAAAGCAGAACTTATGAAAATGAGGAAAAACTAATTTTTTCAGCATTAAAAGGAAAAGTGCAATTTTCTCGGGACCCCTAAAACTTGATGTAGAGGTTTCAAATTTTGTAATTTGATTAAGGTAAGCAAAAGGAATAACATTACTCATGTGGAACAAAGATTTTTAAACCTTCATTTTTTTGGTCCCCTTCGGGGAGACAAAAAAGATGGTGTCAATAATCCAGCAGAGTTGAAGCACCTTAAACAGAAAAAAATATATATATATATATATATACCATATATATTATTAGAAAAAATAAAAATCCCTTAATATGATAATATCTACAAGTCAATATCCTTCTTAATATTTGAATGTTCCCTTATCCTAGAAAGTAACCTGATGATTCATGTGGTGGTGATGAAATGTCTTATTATTATGATAACACAGGCCTGCGATGGAAAAACTTTCTTCATAATTTTAGCTGTTTACAATGTATTTTTGTGTGCTGAATTCGAAAAACACAATAAAAATGTCATACGACACAAAGTTATTTCACAAATTAGATTTTTTTGTGAAGCGACTTCGAGAAAATGCCAGATTTCCGGAAATTACTAGAAACTTCTAAGATACTATAAATACTGGGTTGTTAAGTCGTATGAGTCAGTTGTTACTCAGTAACCTTCCTTCGGGGAGACAAAAAAGAATGGTGTCAATAATCCAGCAGGGTTGAAGCACCTTAAACAGAAAAAATAAAAAAATAAAATAAAGTTGTTACTCAGATTTCATGACGTGCGCACAATGATTCATCCGAAGCGAATTTTTTCAGTGATTTTGAGTTGTTTTTGGTGTTTTATATCAGCGAACTAGTGTGTTTTGATAGTGTTAAGAAAGCCTTATTTAGCCTTTATTAAATTAAATTCAAGACTCTTATTGTGTTCTGGGTACTGTAGTAAGTTGTGAATCATGGCTAGCCGTGGATGTGTCAACAGTCCCGACAGCTTCTGCTACATATGCGGGGAATTTGTGATCAAGAAACATCAAAGAAACGTAACAAATTTTATTAGGCAAGTGTACCATGCCTACTTTGGAATGAAACTAGGAGACCAAGACAAATCATGGGCACCACACAAAGTTTGTTTTATTTGCGTAGAGGATCTAAGGAAATGGTGTAAAGGCAAAAAGAAAGCATTCAGATTTGGTGTGCCAATGGTATGGAGGGAGCCAAAAAATCACTGTGATGAATGCTATTTTTGCTCTTGTGATGTTAAAGGCTATAACTCAAAAAATAAGAAAGCCATATTCTATCCAAATCTTCCATCAGCTTTTCGACCTGTTCCTCATGGGCCAGAAGTTCCAGTTCCGCTTCCACCAGAAACATTGGAAGATTTGCCTAATAATTCTGGTTCAGATACTGATCATAAAGAATTTCAGTGTGATATAGGAAGTCAAGACCCCCAGTTGTTCACTCAATCTGAACTAAACGATTTAGTGAGAGATTTGGGATTATCCAAGGAATCTGCTGAACTCTTAGGCTCCAGATTAAAAGAAAGAAATTTATTATCAGCTGGAACATCGATATATTTGTATAGAAGAAGAGAAAAGGAGTTTATTCACTACTTTTCACATGAGGGCAATTTAGTTTACTGTAGTGATATTGATGGTTTGGTACAGGCATTTGGCATTGAGTACAAAGCGGATGAATGGAGACTTTTCATCAACTCTTCTAAAAGCTGTTCTTTTGCACAATGGGAACAAGTACGCCTCTGTACCTGTTGGTCACTCGGTACATCTCCAAGAAAGTTATGAGAATTTGGAATTGGTTCTTACAAAGATAAAATATTATGATCATCACTGGATGATTTGTGGAGACCTTAAGGTATTGTGCATGCTTCTGGGGCAGCAGGGAGGATATACTAAGTTCCCATGTTTCCTTTGTGAATGGGATAGCAGAGCAAAGAGTCAACACTGGGAGCAAAAACACTGGCCACAAAGATGATCTCTAGAACCTGGAAGCAAGAATATTTTGCATAAAAATCTTGTTGACCCAAAGAAAGTACTTCTACCACCTCTTCATATAAAACTAGGCCTTATGAAACAGTTTGTTAAGGCATTAGAAAAAAGTGGAGAATGCTTTAAGTACCTCTGCAAGAAGTTCCCTAACCTATCAGAAGCAAAATTAAGAGAAGGTATTTTTGTAGGCCCAGACATTAGAAGACTGCTGTCAGATGAAAACTTCTTGTCTACAATGACTGAAGTAGAAAAAGAGGCTTGGAATTCCTTCAAAAGTGTGGTTACTAAGTTCCTTGGGAATAATAAGGACCCTGAATATGCACTCATTGTTGAAAACATGCTGGAGAAATTCAAAGCTTTGAGATGCTCAATGAGTATCAAAATTCATTTCTTGAATGCACACTTGGACTTTTTCCTAGAAAATCTCGGTGCAGTAAGTGAGGAACAGGGAGAACGTTTCCATCAAGACATTAAGAAGATGGAAGAGAGATACCAAGGCCGGTGGAATGTTAATATGATGGGGGATTATTGCTGGATGCTGCATCGTGAAAATCCGGAAGCAGCGCACAAAAGGAAATGCAACAGGCACAGCTTCACTAGCAAAAGAAAATGGGACTACTAAGCCATTCCACTAAGTAAAGATGTAAGTATCCAAGTTTTATAGTTTTTTAAAATAAATATACGGTATTCAGAAATGGTCAGGAAATAGGTTTCATTTGGTAATTCTTCACTACTTATTTTATTCAGTAACATATTACAACATAAAAACGTCATAGCAAATTGTGAAAAAACTATACGTGATGGAGCAAATCTGAGGCCATTTTTGGATTTAGCACCCGAAATTCTTATAAAACCAGCATACAATTTCAAAAATGTTTTTAGGACCCTCAATTTTGCAGGCCTGTGTAATTATAGAGTGAAACACTAGAGGAGTCGGAGTCATATATTTAAATATGAGGAGTCAGAATCGGATTTTTAGATTTTTTACAATGTATGGAGTCGGAGTCAGATTTTTACAGTGTGTGGAGTCGGAGTTAGAAAATTTTGGACCGACTCCACAACCCTGGTTAAGAGGCCAGGTATTCTGTCAAAATATCTATACCAATACCTGGCAAAATATTTGTTCATTTCTTCAGTTAAAGACAAGCAAAATCTACTCCCCCAATTCTTTATTCAGGCAGCCGAGTTATACCCACCTCTCTCAGACTGGCAGCAACCCCTTACAACCCAGAAAGTGGCTTCTGATGAGTCGGAAGATGAGGAAGAGCCTCAGCCTGCCCCTGCATGTGAATAAGGTGATTCCTGTTTTTCTTTTAAGTTAGGATAGATTAGGTTAAGTTAGGATAGATTAGGTTAAGTTAGGATAGATTAGGTTAAGTTAGGATAGATTAGGTTAAGTTAGGATAGATTAGGTTAAGTTAGGATAGATTAGGTTAAGTTAGGATAGATTAGGTTAAGTTAGGATAGATTAGGTTAAGTTAGGATAGATTAGGTTAAGTTAGGATAGATTAGGTTAAGTTAGGATAGATTAGATTAAGTTAGGATAGGTCAATTTTGAAGGTGAAATTTATGTTTTTCCTATGGTTTTTGATGTGTTTTGAACGAATCTGACCTTCAAAACTGTCGGAAATGACTCATTTTCTATGATTTCCCCCACCCAAGAACTCCCAGTTCCCACCAGGGTCCCCTCAAATTGCCAGCTGGGGGGAGGGGGGTATCTCAAAATGAGTCATTTCCGACAGTTTTGAAGGTCAGATTCTTTCAAAACACATCAAAAACCATAGGAAAAACATAAATTTCACCTCCAAAGGGAGACAGGTATAATACTATAAATTTACCAAATACTTGAGTTCATTTTAGTAAAATTCAAGAATGTAGACAGTTCAGAGACAAGAGGGATGAGATGAGTTTCATCATACTCAGAATATCAAAAGCAAATATAATTATAAAATATTAAAGTATAATTTTCTCATTATTTTGATATATCACTATGTTCGCAGATGCATCCTTACCAAATTATGTAGATTTGAATATTATGACATTTTTGCAACATTTTTTTCCCACCCTTCCAATATTTGCCTGGTGATATCATGAAAATATTAGGCTTGGGCTATTTTTTCACTACTCTGTGACTTAATTAGTTGGATATTTTCTGTTCTAGCTATTTTTGTTTTTGTAATTAGATTCAGTTTGATCGTGTTTGTGATAGAATTATGATGTGCTGTTCGTGTGATTTCTGACTTTGAGAACTTGATTCGTCATGTGCCCTAGATGAAGAGAAAGCATTGGATGTTTTTATCAATTACAGCGTTATTCTCTCACCCTTAACTTGCCCGAAATGTGACAGTGAGTGCCTAATACGAAAAGATCAGAAGATATTTAGGTGAAATAACCAATATTAACCAGTTAGGCCAACTGAATACCCTTGATGATTGGTTAGGTTAAGTAATGATATTTTCATTAGTTTTAGGCGTTTTAAGTTACTATTTCCACTTATGTTAGTTTTAGGATTAGGTTAGGTTAATACCAAAATACATTTTTCTAGTAATATTTGATGTGTTTTGCTTAGATTTTGACCTCCATTTCCCTTGAAAATGAGCCAAATTTCAAAGTACTATAACTGTTGGATCTCATTTCCGAGGGAAATGGAGGTCAGATTTGAACAAATCACATCAAATACTACTAGAAAAATGTATTTTGGTGTGTAAAATGACTGAGTTACTCTTTATACATAATTACCAACAAGAGTCCATAACCCCTAATTACTAACCTAACCTAGCTTAATTTAACATATTACCAAGTTGCTATGAACTGCATCTCAATTCTTGAAATTTACCTCGCTTTTTCCCCATTTCCTATAAGATTTGGAATTATTTCACTTCTCTTTAGAGTCCACTTCTACCAAACTTTTCATGGGCCTACTGGGGCCTATTGGGGCTAGGCTAATTTCAGTGGGTAGCAAAGTCCCAAACTTTTGGGAAAAGTTTGGTTATTTAAATTTAACCGAAGCTCAGGCTTACCCAAGTTTCGTGAGTTAAGCTAGGCCTAGACCTAGATATGCTAAATTAAAGTTCAGAAATATAAAAGGTAGGTCATGATTGCAGCTTGGCTTGTCCATCCATTCTGGTATCAAAATGAACCAAAGTTAAATTAACATTACAACGCTATAAAATGAAAAGTTATCAAATATTTATTGTATATCTTACCTAAAACGAATTAAAACTAAAATATCAATTCCACAATATTCTCACATCGTCATCAATCCCATAAATAATCATGCATTGCCTAGCTTAGGTCTGGATCGGTGAGCTTTCAGTAATATTTGTTTAGCTTCAGTTTGAAATATAACGTTGAAATTTTATCAGACAAAATTCATGGATTTCAAGAGAACAAGTTGTGGTACATATGAACAATATAGCCAGTTCTTTTTCTGGCTGGAGTCAAACTTCTTAATTTATGATGAGTAAAGTTAGAAAATGTTCTGTAAACTTAAAATTTAGAAGGATGTAAATTTCAATCACACACTTCGAGTTCAGATTAAATATATATAAATTATTGTACCTGCCATCCGTCTAAAGATGTATTCTGTTGGCTAAGAAAATTAAAACGTAGTGGTTAACTCTTCGTAGTAATTTAAGAAAATATATTTCATAACATTGTAGATACATAACTACTTGTACTAACATTCTCAACTCTTGATCCAAAATTGAATTAACCTTTCGATGTATCCCAAGCAGAAAAGGGACACACATTCTACAGGGTGGCCCATAAGTCTCTTTACCCATGAACCTTATATATATATATATACAGTGGTGGGCACCGTTAACCAAAAAGTTAACTTCGTTAACCGCTAATCCGTTAACCAAAAAGTTAACTTCGTTAACCGTTAATCCGTTAATTCGTTAAACATGTAACGGAAGTTACCGATAAACCGTTAACGTTAACTTTTATTATAAAAAAAATGAAAAACACATATATATAATTTAATTTTCCCTCTTCTTCTCGTTCTCCATTTTGTCCATGAGATGCATGTTGCCCTTCATGAAAATTAGCATATCAAAGTTTTCATCAGACAGGGATGATCTCTTGGCCCTCAGGATGTCCTTGCCCATAGAGAACAAACGCTCCACTGCAGCACTGGAGGGGATGGATGTGTTGAACTTGATGAACAAGTCCACCAACACTTGCTCACTCAAGAAGGCAGCATCTGTCAGCAAGTCCTTGGAGTTGGTCTCCAGCCAGGTCTTGACTTACTTGACAACGATTATTTTTAAATATTCACTAGCACAAACATGTTCGCAAGAGACAGACTGCAAATGAAACGAATGTAGTTATTTGTTGTAATTGTTACATATATATTATTGAAAGTGCCTTAAAATGCTCGTGATATTTCTTGAAAGAAGTTGAAACATTCAACTCAAATGGCAAATCTTTCCGCCTGATTTTACAGTCGACCATGTTTTGCTCAAACCAATGCCATAAATAACTACCATATTTGGTAAGACACAAATTGTGGCGACGGAAACAAATATATCGCCTGATTTTGCACTGCGGAAATGGAAATTCGTTCATCACAATTAACAGTGGCGGATTAATTGCGCACCTGCTCAGCACTGAAAATAATAGAAACTTTTAAACGTTTATTTATGAATTTTTTGGGTTAACGGACTTGAGTTAACGGAAGTTAAATGTAACGGAAGTTAATTAGTCCGATAATGATTTTCAAAGTTAACTTAAAAGTTAAATCGTTAACGAAAAAGTTAACTTCGTTAATTAACGATTAACGGATTAACGGTTTGTGCCCAGCTTTGTATATATATATATATATATATATATATATATATATATATATATATATATATATATATATATATATATAGTGGCGGATCCAGAAGGGGAATGAAGGGGATCTAGCCCTCCCTCCCTCCAGGTGGACTACGTACAGTTCCTTTTAAGTTACAGCAGTCTTTGATGATCCAGGGGTATTTATGGATCCAGCAGTATGGCCCGAACGGGTATATGTACGGCGGTTCTATGAGAAGAAAGTAAGAAAAACACCTGCGGCCCCTCTCGCAAGTGCTGGAGAGGGTAATAATGGAGACATCATGCGTCGTACTGTAGAGGAAAATCCAGCTGGGTCTAGTGCTATAACTGCTGTGCCTGGTATAAGTGGAATTCAACATGTAGACATGGCTGGCAGAACTCCTGCATCTTCCTAATTACAACATTCAAGGTAATCTCTTACAAGCGTAGAGGCCTAAGCAAACACAGACGGATTATAATTGATAAGCTGTTAGAGGATGCTGATATTTTCTGTTTGCAGGAAACATTGCTATGGAAACAGGACTTAAAGGACCTGAATAGCCTGTCCAGTAACTTTCATGAGATAGGGGAGGCCACCAGAGATAAACACGATGGTCTCCTTCCAGGCCGCCCACCTGGTTGGGTAGCTATTCTATGGAGTATGGTATGGGCAGGTATGGGCAGGGGCGCATTTACAGTGTGCGGAGCCTTGGGCAAACTATTTCTCGGGATGTATTATTTTAGTGTGTTAATGAATGACAATATTTTGTAATGCACATAACAGATATATTTTTTGACACACACAAAACACACATGCGGAAGCCATTCGGCTTATTAATGTGATATTAAAGACTATAACTTAACTATGTACGCATACAGTGTATACAGCTACACTAGTAGGCTACACAGTTGTAATGCACTTAATAAACATCTACACAGTTATTGTAATGCACTTAATAAACAGCTACACAGTTGTAATGCACTTAATAAACAGCTAAACTGTACAGCTTACTGTACTGTAGATAGAGTGTAGATTTGTAATGAATATTACATAGGACGCTTCCTGGCTTTTTGTTTGGAAAACTGCGTGATTGTGTCCTCGAAACTCACCGACTGCAACACCTCATGCTCCATACTCAACAGCGCCAGGGACGAAAGGCGCTCCTGGCTCATTGTGGAGCGAAGGTAATTTTTTATCAGTTTGAGTTTCGAGAATGAACGTTCACCAGAACAGTTCGTGACAAACATACACAGGTATATTCTCATTGCTATTTCCATGTTTGGGAATGTTCCTTTCAGTTCGTTTGTGTTCATATGCCGATAAAATCTGTTGCACATGTCTTCACTTTCCGTTTGGGATTCTGTTTCACTTTCGGTGAGTTTCATTAGGGCAGCGAACTGCACAACTTCTGTTCCCAGCTCTTTCTCCAGATCAGCTGGATAGCATTCTACTAGATGTTCAGCTGACCGTCGAAGACTGTCGATGTCCAGGACTAGAAGGAAATACAAAAATCCAAATCTTTTCTGCAGGACAGCGTACGTTTCTAGACGAGTGTTCAGAGTGGTGCACAGTTTATCAATTATCGGTAGAAATGCAGTGGTCCGAAATGAATCTCTTGGTATCAGGTTCGTATCTTCGGCAGTTCCGATTTTGTCATGATGGCGCTTTCTCTTCTTTGTGCGTTGAGTCGATTTCTTGTATACTCGATGACCAGACTTTCCGATGCCCTGGTCCTTGAGTTCGTCAAATCTTGATCTGAGATCTTCAACAAATTGCAGTAGTGATTTCAGCAAGAGGGTGGCTGAGTCTAATGACATTCCTTGTTTTTGCAGAGATGCATTCGTTTTTTGAAATCGTTCGAGAATAGTGTTCCATAAAACCAATAAAATGGCTGTTTCGAGTTGTTGAAGCTGTTTAGACAATCCCCTGGCTTCGATCCTGGCTTCCGCAGTTTGGCTGGTATCTGCTGCTAGCTCATCCAGTACCACGATATTCTCGGCGTAGTCTTCTGTTAAAGATTGGACGGCATCTGATCTGGCTGATCAGCGGGTATCGGAGAGACATTTGTCGACCTTTAGTTTCTCACTACGAGAACTACTATCGAGAACCTCTACATGTCGACGCCATCGGTATGTCGAAGAGACGAGAAACGTGTAGACATTTTGAATGAGCATAAACAATTCAACGGTTGCTGTGCAACTGTCCATTGCTGATTTACCCACAAGATTTAGTGAGTGACACATGCATGGCACAAACTCAGCATACGGAGATTTTGACTTGATGTGGCTCTTTACGCCGTTGTATTTCCCTGCCATATTGCTTGCGTTATCATAAGACTGTCCTCTGCAGTCTCCAGTTCGAATGCCATGCGTCTCCAGAAAGTTGAGGACCACGTCGGCGATTCCTTTCCCTGTATATGTGTTCAGAGGTATGAACTGTAGAAATCGCTCGACGGACCCAGACTCAACCACATATCGGACGGTGAAGCACAGTTGATCGGTGTGGGAAACATCAGGCGTAGAGTCGACGGATAGAGAGTAGTATTTTGACTGCTGGATTTCTCGGATAATCGTCTGAAGTACTTTATCGGCCATCAACAGTATGAGTTCCTCGCAAATGAAATGAGAGAGATACGAGGTGTGTCCGCTACTTTTGTTGGCATGCTCGCTTATATGCGCAGCTAGAAAACTGTCATACTTACTTAAAAGTTCCAAAATTTCGTAATAGTTGCCGTTGTTTGGTGAACCGAAACGGGAGTCGTGTCCACGAATTGCTAGTCCTCGTGACGTGATATACTTGATAACGTCGACACGGCGTCCCAAAACTTCCTGCCAGTAGTTGCACTCCTTTTCAAACTGGTTCACCAGTTTCGAATCAACACGGCCGGAGACAAACTTTCTACCCAACAAATATCTCATCAACTCCATATGTTGCTCAGATTTTCCGTGTGCTTCGACCGATTGTCTACCATGCTTCCAGTCGTTGAACCCGATTGTGAACTTGCTGTCCGCCCTCGACATTAATTTACAGACAAAACAGTAAATACAGCCTGTGGACTCAGAATAGCATAGCCATGACACCTCAATCCTCTCATTCGTCAGGCTATGTTTCTTAACAAATAATGTCTTCGTACATCGGCGTGTTGTACCACTTTCAGTAGTTGAAAGAATTACTGAAGTCGCTGTCATAATTTCGGCAATCTGATGTTCCCCGCTCTATCCAGAACTCTCTAAAGTCATCGGTCAGTACTTGTGGCCACAAACCAATGTCATTAATTGCATGTCCTGAAGCTGGTGGGCCTGCTGAACGCACTGACGTAAACGGGTCTTCTGAAGACGCAGCTGCTGATGTAGCGGAGGCAACTGGTGGGCTTGCTGAAGGGGTTGACGTAGACGAGTCTCCTGAAAATGCAGCTGCTGAAGTAGTGGAGGCAGCTGCTGGGCTTGCTGAACGCACTGACGTAGACGCGTCTTCTGAAAACGCAGCTGCTGAAGTAGCGGAGGCAGCTGGTGGGCCTGCTGAAGGGCCTGACTTAGGTGCTGATGATTTAATCCAATTAGTCAGTTTCGGCACCGTCGCAAGAAACTCTTCTCTGCGCTTCTTATCCTTACGCTTTTCACTACCGGGTTTATATTTCCTCCTTCGATCCCGGTCATGGCTCATTTCCATGTTGTACGTATTACAATGCCAACAGTAAGAACATAAATCATGAATCTGCAACAGAAACAACAAGAAGTAAGTTAGTAACAACATTAGAAATGAGTAACACTAACAAGAACAACAAATTAAACACCATCAAAGCGGATATTAGAATGCCTGATGCCATGCCGCCTGCCGGAAAAAGTAAAACTCGTCGCAGATGGCAAGTACGTGACGTTTAATTTTTTTCAATTGAAATTTGCGGGGCCCATCGGGCGCCGGGCCTTGGACATTTGCCTGGTGCGCCACCCACTAAATGCGGCCCTGGGTATGGGAAATATATTAGTGAATTAAAACTTGGTTTGAACTGGCTAACTGGGATAGAAATTTGTGTAGACAATAAAAAAATTGTAATTCTGTGTATCTATATGCCTTTTCAGGCAGTTGATAATGAAGAAGATTACCTCATTAAATTGGGGCAGGTCAGTAGTATTATTGATGAGTTGGATACGACACGTGTAGCTATTATTGGTGACTTTAACGCTAATGTGCTTAATGATAATTCTTTGTTTAGCAACCACTTAAAAGCCTTCTGTGAAGATAATAACTTAACCCTTTCATCCATGTGTAGTCTTCCTGGTGATAGCTTTACTTATGTTAGTGATAGTTGGCACACTACCTCATGGTTGGATCATTGTACTTGTACACCTAATGCAAATCAGGCAGTTCTGAATATGGAAGTTTTGTACTCCTATGCTAGTTCTGACCACATGCCCCTATTAATTGAGTTTGACATTAATTGTATTCCAATGCTATCACAGGTAAATGAAACACGTAAAGCGAAGTTAGACTGGTCCAAAGTTGATGATGAGGGCAAACAACATTATTGTAATAAGTCTGATGTATTGCTAAGTAATATATCTATCCCTAATGATGCTCTAGCTTGTCAGGATGTAAACTGTAGAATTCAAACACATATTTTGGAATTTAAGGATATGTATGAACAAATTGTTTCCTCTTTCAATAATGTTAGCCACGACTTAAATACCTTTAGGAGGAAAAATTATAGATATAGACGTGGCTGGAGCCAGGGGCGTCCACAGGATCAATTAAGTAAGGGGGGCACCTCCAAATACAGGGGGGACACAAGTATTTGCCAGCGCGAGAGGTGCCAGCTCTAGGGGAGTCCGGGGGCATGCTCCCCCTTGAAATTTTTAAAATTTACGTTGTCTGGGACAGCATTTCTACCTTCTGGAGGCAGTTAGGAGGGCAAATTATAGAGCTTCAAATACTGAAAAATAAGGATTTTTTTTTTTTAGACATCCTTTGTATGTCCATGACATTAGGGTGAAACCAGATACACAATAACTTGGTAAATATACAAGTTTATTATTCTTACATAATATACATATAAATAATTGTCATGGGACTAAGAAGGTTATTGAAGACAGTATTCAGCTCTTTAAGTAATGTACAAGATATCTTTCCTAATCTGAATAATATCGACTGGAGGTGGCTACAAGATAGAAAAGTCATCATTTGGTTCAAAGGATTAAGATCAAATGCATAGTAGAAAAAAGTTAGGCAAGATAATGATAGTTGTAGTCCATAGTAGGCAAGTTTCAAGAATATATCTGTAAGATTAGGCAAGTTAATGATAGGCAGTGATGGGCATCGATACATGAAAATCGCTAAGCGATACCGATACATCGATACATGAAGAACGTCTTAGGCGATACCGATACGCCGATACTTTCTAGATGTCTTAAGCGATACCGATACATGCATCGCCAGTACATTTTTATAATTATTCATTTAATATGTAGGTATTAGATATTATTGTTTATACTAGTAATTTGTACGCACTGTAAGTAAAATCAACGACATTTTAATGGGTTTTATAGATGTAAATAAAAACAATTGCTTTATTTAATGAAAGTATGTTTTAATTTTGTAGGATACATGAATGACTGAAAATATTACACTAACAATTAAAAGTAATTACTATTATTACCCTTCAAAAATACCAGCTGGCTAAACATCTGGTCAGACAGTCTATTTCTTTTTGGAGCGTGAATGTGACCAGCTAAACTAAACAACCGTTCTACAGGAGCAGAGGATGGTAGTGGTGTGTTATACTTCAGGAAGACCCGTAGAATTCCTGGGTACTGCCTCAGAGATTGGAGAGAATGACTTCCGTCACCAAGATACTGTAAAACTTCCATCTCAGTGGAATCTTGGGTTGCAGAGACATTAGTGGAAGCAGACTCATAACAGAATTATGGTTAATTAATCTCAATAACACAAGTACAAACGTGTTTAAACGTTGCGCCGTACTGTGTGACGTGACCAGTGAGTAGTACTGTCATTAAATAAATATTTAATAATATTATTATTTATGTATATTCATAAATATAACTCAGTAGTGTCATATTATAACATCTATTTAAATATTTAAAAATTCTTATTAATGTATCGATTTTTTTCGATACATTTAAGAAAATTGACCTTAGCGATACCGATAAATCGATACTTTTGTCAAGTAGCTAAAGCGATACCGATACCCAGGGCCGGATTTAGGAGTGGGCAAAGTGGGCAGCTGCCCATGGGCCTCCACATCTTGGGGGCCTCCACATATTGACAAGCCATTATCAAAATAGAAAAAACCCGAAACTAGAAAAACCCGATAGATGATCAACAAAAAAACACGCGCATCCAATACCACTGTAGTACATAAACTTTTACCAATTACTATTTGTTGTGTACTGATTATTATTTTGTTTTTATTACTCTTTTAGGCCTACTCTCACTATAATGGAATACCCGAGTAACCCGAGGCTTTCATTTTTTGCAGAAATGAGTGGAATGGACAGACACAAGAGTGCACGATGTTTTGAAAGTGTATGTATGTTAATTATATTATGAATCTTATGGATGACTTCAATTATGTCTTCCCCTAAGGTAGGGGGGCCTCCACATGAAGGCTGCCCAGGGCTTCCACACGTCTAAATCCGGCTCTGCCGATACCGATACAAAAGTATCGATCGATACGTATCGGCGATACATGTATCTAAATACTGCCCATCACTGATGATAGGTGTAGCTCGTAGGCGAGATTCAAGGATAGCTATAAGAATAGGTAAGATAATGAGGGTTGTAACTCATAGTAGACAAAATTCCAGAATAGCTATACAATTAGCTAAGGGATCTTCCAGATAAAGCTCAGTAAACCTTTTAAAAACGGTAGATTTAAGGGAAAATCGCTAAAATGCTAATACTGGTTTGGGGCCATGTGGCCGCGTTCGAGAAACACAACGATCTCGTAGTCGCGTTCTCCACAACAAATTTTATATGTTTTAATTTTAATCACAGGATTTTCTCTTCATATCAACAATATGGGAAATTATACAATATTAATAATATATATAGTAACCAATTACTATCTTCAAATATTATGACTGGATTTTGGGTTTATGATAAAATCTATCTGTAAGCAGTTGACGAAAAAACGAGGGGGCACCATTGAAAAATGATGGGGTATGTCCCCCTCGTGCCCCCTCGTATGGACGCCCCTGGCTAGAGCGATTATGTGGCTTAACTTCAAAATGCATCCAGAGATGCTTCTTTAATGTGGTGTGAACAAGGGAAGCCAAGGCAAGGCCCCGTATTACAATAAAAACAAAAGGCTAATGCCAGGTTCAAGTATGCATTAAGGTATATACAGTGGTGGGCACCGTTAACCAAAAAGTTAACTTCGATAACGATAATCCGTTAACCCCAATTTTTAACTCCGATAACGATAATCCGATAATTTTACTACAAAGTTAACGGAAGTTAACGATAACTATTTCTTTACTAACATTTAAAAAAATCAAGGAAAAAAGCTTTAAAACCCATAGAAAATGTTTATTTATGCAAAATCCAACAATAAATAGGTATTTAACTGTATTTTTATCAAGTTTTGCAACTTTTTTGCTTAATAACTTTTTTTTTATTTTTAATAAAAAATGTACTGATTACATGTTTTGAAACCTTGTAACCACTAACCATTAACTAAATTTTAATTTACCAGAGAATTATTATGGCGGGAACTGAAAGGTAAAATTAAATTTTAGGCACATTTATTAAAGACTATGACACAATGTGCTGGTTGCCCTTCAGAAAGACCAACTTCTCAAAGTTAGGCCCAACTGCCAGTCTTGACCCCTTGGGCCTCAGGATGTCCTTGCCGAGAGAGAAGAGCCGTTCCACTGCGGCAGAGGACGGAATTGGCAGACTGAAGTTATGGCGGTTTGAATTCATTCGCGGAGCGGTGATCTTCCGTGAATGACTCCTCGCAGTTAACGTGTTAACGGGCTTTAACGGACTAAATATCGAGTTATCGGAAGTTAACTGGTCCGATAACGATAAATGGAAATTAACTTCCGTTAATAGTCCGTTAAAAAAGTTAACTTCGTTAATTAACTGTTATCGGATTAACGCTTTAGTGCCCAACACTGGGTATATATCATACAAAATCATGAGGATGAGTTAAGCAGGGATGCTCTGGCTAGAAAGCTTGCCAGTAAGAAATCCAAGAAACTTTTAGGAAGCACAATGAATAATAGTGCAATGTCTCTCCCTGCTAATATCGAAAATATAATTGGGACTGAGAATATAGTCAAATTATAGAAGGAACACTACATTGAGTTATTCAACTCTGTACATAAGAACAATAATGTTAATTGTGATGCTACCTATAGTCCAGATATAAGAGTTAGTGTATTTGAGACTAAACAGGCCATAAAATGTTTAGAGTGTAACAAATCATGTGATATTGATGGTATTTCTGCTGAGAATCTGAAATTTAGTAGTGACAGATTAGTGCCTCAGCTTTGTGCTTTACAGGTTTACTGATACATGGTATTTTGCCGGATACAATGTTAGCCATTGTTTTGGTGCCAGTACTAAAAGTTAAAAAGAGTAAAATCAACAGTACAGATAACTATAGGCCAATAACCTTGGCCAGTATGTTACCTGTATACTAGTGATAACCAATTTGGTTTAAAAAAGAAACACAGTACTGATGTGTGTGTATGCCTTGAAAGAAATGGTCTGTAAATACCAAACTCTAGATGCTAATGTATTTTTGTGTTTCCTGGATGCCTCTCAGCCCAAAGGCATTTGATCGTGTTAATCATGACAAATTATTCATGAAACTTGTAAATCGTCATGTACCTGGCAGGGGCGGATTTAGACCGTCTTCCACCGTCTTCCGGAAGACGGTCAAAATTTTCAGTGAATTTTTTATTATATGATATTTTAATAATATATAATATATATAATATTTAATTATATAATATTTTGATAAATATGATGTAATTTTACATTGTTTTATTTTTATATCTTTCATTTCATTTAAAAATATGTTATAACAACATGAAAATGTACTTCTGCCAAAAAGGTGCTAGCGAAAATTTAACGATTTACAGTAGTTCCGTACGCATTTTTTACTTTTCAAATTTTGGAAGACGGTCAGCCCAGAAGGCTGGATCCGCCCCTGCAGGCTGGTTACTTGGTCCATATATTAATATTCTGGTATAATCACCAGACAATGCTTGTAAGATGGAGTGGGGTTAATTCAGAACCATTCTCTGTGACCAATGGTGTCAGGCAGAAAGGGATATTATCCCCCTACTTATTCAATGTTTATATGGATAATCTATCTGTTGTGCTGAACACCTGTAAAATAGGCTGCTATATTGGTACAATGATTGTTAATCATTTGATGTATGCAGATGATCTAGTTCTTATGTCTCCATCTGTAAAAGGGCTCAGTACACTTTTGAAGGTGTGTGAAAGGTATGGGAGGGATAACGACATAAAATATAATCCTGCTAAAAGTCATGTTATGATTATGAGGACCAAGGCTTACAAATATATAAAATTTCCTGAATTTCAATTGAATGGTATGGTACTATCAGAAGTAACCCAGACTAAGTATCTTGACCACATACTAACTGATAGTCTTTCAGATGACTGTGATATTCTAAGGCAATGTAAACAGTCATATGCTCAGGGAAATACTTTGGTTAGAAAATTTCATAAGTGTACATTAGCTGTTAAGTTGATTTTGTTCAAAACTTTTTGTATTCCAATGTATACAGCTCATTTGTGGTGGAACTACAGGATGTATAATTTGAGAAAATTATATGTTGCACATAATAATATTTTTTGGAGTTTATTAAGAACTCCAAGATTTATAAATGGTGCTCCTTCTAGTATCAGTATGCTGTCTGTAGTTAATAAGGTGCCTAACTGTGCCAGTGTCATTCGCAATTTTGTATTTAGATTTATCACTAGGCTTGGTGAGTCAGTCAATAAGATAATAGAAGCCATGGTTAGTGGACTGGTCTCCGATATATTTTATAAATCTCAAATCTGGAAGCGTTGGCGTAGGCAATTGTATGTTCATTATACACAGTGATTCACTCCAGACAACTATCTCTTAATCTTCTATGGTCCTCTTGTATAATGTTTGCACCTGTTGAGTAGCGTGTAGCGTCATTGGGCAAAGTATAACGGATCAAGAGGCACATTTCAGGTTTTGTACAATTGACCTCCCTAAATTAAAAAATGAAAACAAAATTTTTTTGTGACAAGTGCAACACCTCGTTTTTCGCATGTGAAAATCGTGAAAATTGCTAGTTACCCATAACTCTTGGACACTTGCTTTCCTAGGGTTTGAGCTATCATTTGACCCCTTACAATGTACTGCTTTTCAGGAAAAATAGAAAAATTTATTTTTGGAATAAACATGTACACTGTAGGTAGGTAGGTAGGTAGGTAGGTAGGTAGGTAGACTAGATAGTTTTATTCAGTAAATGATACATTAAAATCTTGTTTAGTTTTGAATGACGGCATAAAGTCACGGGATTTAAGTACTGCTCTAATGTAACCATCTCTTGAATCCTTTCCATACACTGCCCCAGACGCTTCAGTTACCATCCTAACACAGCGTTCTACACCTTGGGAGTGACATGGTATCCGGACAACAAGGGGCTCTTCAGTGATCTTATCGAGTTGTTCGACAGAGAACTGCTTCGTGAGTGGTGGTTCCATTGTGCACTCCTCCACTGGTGGAAGTAAATTTTTCAAATTCTGAGCACTTTGTTTGATCTTTGGTGGCCAAAATTCTCTGACTTGCTGTTGAGCAGGTTTGGGAGCTCGTCGAATGGTCTTGCTTACATCGATGGCCAATTTCCAGTTTGCTTGATCTGCATCTGCAAGCATTGCCAGTAGAACATTTTCAGGGTGAGCCCAATATGCATTTCTTTGGATCACAGGCCACGTGACAGTCTTGCTAGCTGGTGGCAGTAATCGTAGCAGCTTGATTTGCTCCAGGAAATGTTTTGGGCCATCTGTGCACCTTGGATGGCACTTGATGCTAAACCACATGGGTCCATAGTGGCACACGACAAATTGTGTGAGTGAATACAGTTCATCACTTGGCTGCGCCATCGCTACATATAGCCGACAAATTATGCTGGCAGTTGTAACCCATCTTGCATGGAAGATTGGTCCAGGCTTCTCTCGTAGAAGATCTTCATTAATGACACCAGTCCTTATCGCTTTCATCATTCTGTAGAGGTAGGCTTGGTCACGACTCAATTCAGTAAGGTCAACATCCGGGAGAATGTGGCCATCAGCAATACATTGAATTCCTCTAGAGGAAAGTGGCAAACTTTCACATGTGGCCAAAGCTTTACCAATTGGTCCTTTCCATTGAGTTGCAGATTCTGTTGGGCCGATGAGTTCCTTGCACAAGTGGCGCAGTGGGAGTTCATTTAAATGCAGACTACAGATGAACCAGTGCAAAGGGCGACCCAGGCGGCACTCTAGCAGGTGTATTGCTCCACTTCTGTGCCCTGTGTTTGTGGCTGTGCTGTCGGCTCCCACTGCAATTATCTTGTCTGCAATACCCATTTCTTCAATCGCATTTTGAAGTCTATCCGCAATGACAGTGTCAAATGGCTTAGATAGAAGGTTCCAGGCTCACCGACCAGCACATAGTGGTCCTCAACTTTCTTTGTGCTGTACCATTTGTTCCCCTTTTTCTCTTTGACAAGTGTCATGTCTTTCCGCCCATCAAAAATAAAGCAGTGACTTCCACATCGTGGTAAGTTACTGCTTCCTTCAGATCCCTCCGTACCTTCTGTCGTGCTCTCCATACTTTGTGGTGGTCAATTACGTTTATCTGATCATCAGAACTAATGATGCCATAGTCAACCAATGTTGTAGTGCTGATAGCTGCAGCAGCCCTGTTCGATACACCATACCGGTCAGCTTCCAAAGCAACAGTGGGAATCGGTGTGATGTTCCTGTCCTCCTGGGCACTATCACCCATCCACTCATCACCAACACTTTCACCACTGGAGTCTGCTTTTGCTTGAGCTGATTCGACCACATCTGCAGAGGATGCTACCTCTTGCCGTTCCGTTTTTCTACTATTCTCTTCTTGTCTTTCTTGCATCCGATCCTCTCTTGACTTCCTTCTCTCCATTATCTGAGTCACATTCGTATCCACCCGACTGATCTGCATGATCCGCGTGGTTCTCTGGTCGATCAGAAAGGCATGCTCTCGTCGTGGAACTTTCATTTCTTTTTCACAGTGGCATGCAGACAGATCATCGCATTGGCAGACAGCTATGTCAAACAATTGATTTAGGCTTTCCTCGAACTTCTTGGTTTTTGTGGCCTGCTTGCCCTGATTCGATGCTTGTGAGCCTTTTTCCATCAATCGGAACAGCTTGGTCTTCACATTCTTGATTGGCTGTGATGGAATGTTAGCACGATTCCAAAGGTCAATGAGTGTTTGGCATACCTCCGGAAGAATCTCCCTGTTGCTAGTGTACTTGTTCTCCTTCAAGAAGAGGAAATGCCTTGCAACTTGTATACGGGTTGGAAGTTCAGACAGAGGAAGCTCTGATAGTGGAGAACCAAAGACAATGTGGCTGGCAGATCCCCGTTTCTTTGCGTGCTCATTGTACCAGCAAAACTCAACAAGTATCACACAGGAACACCGAAACAAAAACACAAACGCACAAATAAAAAATATATATGATTATGAGTATATATATACAAGGCTTGGTTTATTGGTAAACAATAAGTTTACCAATATATATATATATATAAATATACTGCACACACATATGTATTATATATATAAATATCCATAGGTTAGACAGCTGGAGGGGATCCAAAGAAGCTTCACAGCCAAGATCAATGGGTGCAAAGAACTAAATTACTGGGAAAGGTTACGAGAACTAGACCTATATTCACTGGAAAGGAGAAGAGAGAGATACACCATTATTTACACTTGGAAAATAATGGAGAAACTAGTCCCTAATCTTACTCTGAATCCCATAACTCCCCAAACAACGATGGAAGGTAGAAGCGGTAGACTGTGTCGTATTCCCAAATTGAAGGCGAGACAGAGAACATCCTTAACCCTGAAAGAAAATAGTTTTGTAGTGAGAGGACCAAAACTGTTTAATCAGTTGCCCAAAGACCTAAGAAACACGAAGGGAGTTGCAGTGGAAATCTTCAAAAGAAGACTAGACGCCTGGCTCAGAACAATCCCCGATGAGCCGGGCGTACCTGGCTATGTGAGGTGGAGAGCGCAAGAATCCAACTCACTACTTCACCAGGCCAACTCGAGAGGAGGGGCGACAAGCTTGACCTTCGCGAAATGAGAAATCATCACGCGGAACCTTTGTAAGGTTGTAAGGTAAGGTAAGGTAGGTATTAAGGTAGGTTGATTTTCCGCATTTTTTCAGATATCGACTTTGGACTAGTCGAGATAGTCAGGGCTTAATATGATAACTGACAAAACATTTCAGATCCCTAGCTTTAACCGGTTTTTGAGGAAACCGTTTCAAAAATCGTCAAAAAATCGTACCGAAAAATACCGCATTTTCGCAATTTTCGGCCGAAAAACATGCTATTTTCATAAAAAAAATCCTGAAAAAAGTTACAGTTTTATTTAAAAAAGTAAAAAAAACATGTACAGAGTCAAATAGACACATTTAGATCCCAAGATCATCATAATTTTCACTGTAAGAGCCCTTAGAAGCAAAAGAAGGCCTCAACTGCCCCCCGGACAACCGCCCCCCGACAACCGCCCCAGTAGGACAATCGCCCCCCGGATTATTGCCCCCCATAAGTAAATAAAAATTAAATAGGAATTAAATTTATTAATATTTATAAAAAACAAACCTAACCTAACCTAACCTAACCACCAATTATGACTTTCAAACGACCTTTCAATAAGTATTGCCAACTGTTTAAATATAATTAATTAATCCATAGTATATATGAAATACAATAAGTCTTGCCAACTGTTTAAATAAAATTAAGTAGCTAAACTTCATAATTTTATTATAAATAAGTAAGCAATAATTGGAAATTTTTTTGTTAAATATTGCTAACTTTTTAAATATAATTTTTTTCAGGCTGCAAGCAAAATTAAGCAAGAATTGGCAATAATGTTGTTAAATATTGTTTTAGCTTGCCATTTTTTAAACGTAAATTTAATTTCTATTTAATTTTTATTTACTTATGGGGGGGCAATAATCCGGGGGGCGATTGTCCTACGGGGGCAGTTGTCCGGGGGGCGGTTGTCGGGGGGCAATTGTCCGGGGGGCGGTTGTCCAGGGGGCAGTTGTCCGGACACCGTTTGGGCCTTGATTCGAGTCCATAAACAGTATGGGAAGCTTCAGAGGTCAGCTTCACGGCCCTTTCAACACTTTGAGAATGTGAAGGCAGATCAGGCAGCTCCGCTTGGTACCATTCAGCAATGCTTCTTGAAGCTCCTGGTCAGAAAAGTCTTCTGTGAGAGCAGGTTCACAGATGCCACTTTGAGAAAGGTTGATTAGTTCTGACCAGTGGGTAGCTTCAATGTTGATGGCTGTGATCTTCTTCAGCCTCTTCTTGGCTGGCTTCCCACTTCTGAAAGAATAATAATTAATTTATTTTTTATTCCAGTTTAAGATTTAATCCCTATTAGTCTCAGAATTGCTGATTTAAATTAAACTTAAATTAAAAAAAAAAAAAAAAAAACCCGAGTTCTATAAATCCCATAATCAAATTTTTTTCAGAAAGAAGGTAAGATTATTTCCATTATCAGAGGGGAAGGGGGAATTGGGATAAGAAAATGTGAAAAAAATTCGATTATGGGGATTTATAGAACTCGGGCTTTTTTTTTATTAAATAAATCCCCATAATCAAATTTTTTTTTCGCATTTTTTAAAATTAATAAATGCTTACCTGATGGACAGAATTTTCTTGAGAGCAGCTTCTCTCACTTCCAAGTCATCAGACTTCATCATAGAGTACAGCATATTCTCGGGCAGCAAGGCAAAAGCATTGTACTTCAGGTTCTTGAAAGCAACACCCTGGATTTCTTCAGACTGCTGCTTGATCCTCTGGATCATGTTGAAGATGTACAGATGCTGATTGTGGAACTTGCTGTCCCTTTTGATCTCAAACCAACTGACTGCATACACTTCCACAATGAACTTGATGGCCTGGTAAAGCTTATCCTGTAGTTCTGGAGGGTAAGCACCTCTGGTCCACAGACACATCAATCTAATTGCCAAAGTTAGAGGACAATGATTATGTTTATGTTTATGTTTTATTCAAGTGATTACTTATTATGCTTATTCCTTTTTCAGAAGACCGTTGTCATTGTTTGACTTTATATAAATAAATAAATGATCACAAAGAGTTGGTTCTCATTTATGACAACGGTCTTAGGTACAAATGACTGATTAATTAAATAAATAATAAAATAAGTCTACATACGTGGTAAATTCAAGCAACTGTCAACCACCCCAACCTAATTAAGCAACTTCAACAAACGCTATCCACAATGCCTGCCGTAGAATGTCCTATCACAGGTTGTACCTATGTCACAGCAGACCTGGACCCAGCCATTGTAGCCGCACTTATAACAGCCCACTGCACGACCCATGTCCCAAGCCCGACAGTCTCTGCAAAGGTTGAGAAAGTAAGACGGCCAACCATTTCGGCTGCAGGTACCAGTGAAGACTGGGCATATTTTACGTCGCGTTGGACAGATTATGCGGAAGCTACAAAAATCACTGGTAGGGACAAAGTGGTACAACTACTTGAATGCTGCGACGATTCACTCCGCAAAGATTTGACAAGATCCGCAGGTGGAAGCCTAACAAACAAAACCGAAGATGAAGTCCTTGCTGCAATCAAGAAACTAGCTGTCCGAGAGGAGAACACCATGGTAGCCAGGGTTACCCTACACAATATGCGACAAGACCGCGACGAAACTGTGCGCAGTTTTGGAGCCCGTCTTCGTGGTCAGGCCGGAGTCTGCAAATTTCTTGTTGAATGCCCAAGCTGCAACAACAACGTAAATTACACTGACCCCATCCTTCGCGACGTCCTTACCCGCGGAATTGCTGACCCGGAAATACAACTGGAACTCCTCGGCAACAGTAACCAGGAGATGACCCTGGAAGACGTCTTTCAGTTTGTCGAGGCGAAGGAAGCAGGCAAGCGCTCAGCATCACGACTGCTGGACTCCCATGCCGTGGAGGCCGCAGGCAGCACATACA
Source organism: Bathynomus jamesi (assembly GCA_023014485.1). Lineage (NCBI taxonomy): Eukaryota > Metazoa > Arthropoda > Malacostraca > Isopoda > Cirolanidae > Bathynomus > Bathynomus jamesi. The sequence continues at coordinate 191,648 of JAJOZX010007889.1, forward strand.
GGAGAAGTAAGCAAATACCCCCACAAGACAAAAATGCCCCCTGTTCATATTGTGGTAAAAAAGGACACGGCAGAAGAGCCCCAGTCCACATACGCAAGAAGGATTGCCCTGCGTACAACCACAAATGCAAAATTTGCAAGCGCGACAGCCATTGGGAATCCGTATGCAGGAGCAAAGACAAGGACAAGAGCCTTTCAGCCACTCCTAATAAAGCTGATGAGTGCGAAGGTGCGGTATTTGATCTTCTCTGCGCCACAAGCAACACTTCCGAGCCACATAAGAAAAGAGCAATCGCCCTCGACCATCACATTTACAATGAACTATCGGACATGTGGATCAAGGAGAACTCACAACCACAGCCACACATCAACCTGACAGTCAGGACTCTCCCCGAAGACTACGAGGCGCTTGGGGCAACCCTCAATGCCCACCCAAAAACCGTGGTACTGCCTGCCATGGCAGACACAGGCTGTCAGAGCTGCCTCACCGGTATCAAGGTTATCCACCGCCTCGGGCTTCTCCAGTCTGACCTCATCCCTGTGACCATGAAGATGCACGCCGCCAACAACAAGGGCATCAAAATCCTTGGCGCAGCCATACTTCGCCTCACTGGCAAGGATGAACAGGGCCAACAAGTAGAAACGAGACAGGTAACATATGTGACAGATTCTTCTGACAAGTTCTTCATCAGCAGAGAGGCATGCGTTTCACTCGGCATTATCTCGGGAAGATTTCCTACAGTGGGGGAAGTCCAACTGGATCCAGCACAATACTGTAACAACAGTGCCAGCACGCCACACAGTGACAGCGGACTTGTAACTAACTGTGACTGTCCAAGACGCCAACATCCTCCATCACCTCCAATCGAGCTACCGCTACCCGCTGTTGCGGCGAACCAGCAAAAGCTCAAGGAATACCTGCTGGACTATTACAAATCAAGCACCTTCAACACTTGTGACCACCAAGCGCTGCCCATGATGGACGGCCCCCCAATGAAATTGATGGTGGACCCCAATGCCAAACCAGTCGCACATCACACCCCCGTCCCAGTACCAATCCACTGGCAGGAGGATGAAGGCTGGCCTCGACCAAGATGTCAGACTGGGTGTCCTTGAACCAGTACCCGTTGGTGAGCCCGTAACCTGGTGTCACAGAATGGTGGTGTGCGCCAAAAAGAACGGAAAACCAAGGCGTACCGTTGACTTTCAACCCCTCAACGCTCACGCCACCCGCGAAATACACCACACTCAATCGCCATTCCACCAGGCCAGATCAGTACCGCAAGGCAAAAAGAAGTGTGTTTGATGCATGGAATGGATATCACAGCGTACCAATCTGTGAAGAAGACCGCCACTTGACCACCTTCATAACGCCCTGGGGTCGCTACCGTTACAAAACCGCTCCCCAGGGTTACATTGCATCTGGTGACGGTTACACAAGAAGGTACGACGAAATTGTATCGAGCATCCCTAACAATACAAAGTGCATTGACGACGTCTTGCTCTGGTCAGACACAGTGGAGGAGAGCTTCTTCCAGGCCACCCAGTGGCTTGACACCTGCGGCAGACACGGAATCACACTGAACCCCGACAAGTTTGTGTTCTGTCAGGACAAGGTTGAATTTGCAGGCTTCGAGATCACATCTGACAGTGTCCGACCCTGTAAAAAATACCTCAAAGCAATCCTAGAGTTTCCATCTCCAAAGAACATCACCGACGTTCGATCATGGTTCGGGCTCATCAACCAGGTGTCGTATGCCTTCAGCATGGCCAAGAGGATGCAGCCGTTCCGCCTACTTCTGAAGCCAGGAACACCTTTCAAGTGGGATGACGAATTGGAAACCATCTTCGAAGAATCAAAGGATGTCATCATCACAGAAATAGAGGAGGGTGTTAAAATTTTTGACAAAACCAAGCCCACATGCCTCGCCACAGACTGGTCGAAAACAGGCATCGGCTACTGGCTACTTCAGAAACACTGCACCTGTACACGAGTCGAACCCTTCTGCTGCCATACTGGATGGCGTGTCACATTGGTCGGCAGTAGATTCACTACCTCAGCTGAGTCCCGCTATGCACCAGTAGAAGGAGAAGCACTTGCTGTCGCCGATGCCCTTGACAAGGCGAGGTACTTCGTGCTGGGATGCGAAGACCTAATAATTGCAGTGGACCACAAACCTCTCCTCAAAGTGTTTGGTGACAGATCCCTAGAGGACATATCTAATACACGCCTCAGAAACTTGAAGGAAAAAACCCTCAGGTACCGCTTCCGGATGATCCACGTACCAGGCGCGAAACACAAAGCTGCTGACGGGGTGTCACGATACCCCACTGGCGACCCCATACCACTGACACTCCCCGATGACGTAGCAGCCATCCATCAACCATGCGAGGGAACGGCGTTCTTTCCCCCCCCACCTTCCTAGCCGGCATACGGACATCACTGACAGATGGTAATGGCATGGAAGCCTGCGTCATTTCTGCAGCCGCATCAACACTCAACTCGCTGAGCCTGGCATCAGTGACATGGGATCGAGTACGCACCGCCACGACCAGCGATGAAGTCATGAATAGTTTAGCCAATGTCATAGAGTCCGGCATGCCTGAATCCCGCCATGCACTCCCTGCACAGCTGCGGGAATATCACCAGTTTCGCGACGACCTCCGCACTGTTGACGGCGTGGTAATGTACAGGAACCGCACGGTTATCCCGCCGGCCCTCAGGCAAGAAGTACTGGCTTCACTCCACTCAGCTCATCAAGGTACTTCATCCATGATCTCCAGAGCAGAAGACTCCATTTTCTGGCCTGGCATCACACCAGCCATCACAGCACTACGGGCTAGCTGCAACCACTGCAACCGCATGGCACCAACCCAGCCCAGCGCTCCACCCACTCCACCAACATCACCAGAATACCCCTTCCAGTGCGTCTGCGCGGACTACTTCCACTACAAAGGAGTAAACTACCTGGTCGTGGTGGACAGATACTCTAACTGGCCAATAGTAGAGAGGTCATCAGATGGTGCTGCTGGACTCATCGCCTGCCTCCGACGGACCTTCGTCACCTTCGGCATCCCCGACGAACTGGCTTCCGATGGGGGCCCTGAATTTACCGCAGCAGCCACACGGCAGTTCCTCAAAAACTGGGGCGTACACCACCGACTCTCATCAGTGGCTTTCCCTCACAGCAACTGTCGGGCAGAAGTTGGTGTCAAGACAACGAAACGCCTAATAACCGACAACACTGGACCAAACGGCGACCTCAACACCGAAAACTTTCAACGGGCCATGCTTCAATACAGAAACACGCCGGATAGAGATACAAAACACTCCCCAGCAATGTGTGTATTCGGCCGCCCTATCCGGGACTTCATTCCAATCCTTCCCGGCCGATATAAACCACACGACACGTGGCGTGAAAACTTGGCCACCCGAGAAGAAGCTCTGAGGAACCGCCACATGAGGGGAGCGGAACGCTGGTCAGAGCACACCAAGAGACTCCCACCACTAGCAGTCGGAGACCTTATACGCATCCAGAACCAGGTCGGTCCACACGCCCGTAAATGGGACAAGACAGGTGTGGTCATCGAAGTCAGGCAGTTTGACCAGTACGTGGTTAGGGTCGATGGATCTGGGAGGGTAACTGTAAGGAACAGGAAATTCCTTAAAAAATATGAACCCTTCAGCACACCTGCTCCAAAGATGACCATAGACCAACATTTGAAGAACTTCCTAGCGGTGCCCACCAACAGCCCACCTGCTGCACCACCTACACCTGCCAGGTCAGCACCAGGACCAAAGACACCCGCTTCACCCCGTAGTCCGACACGGTCCAGCCCACACGTTGAACGCAGGCGCCCGACCCTGAAGAGACCACACCCCCCCCCAAGAAGACATGTCAACGCCGCCCATCGACATACTACCACCTGCACCCCCTAGGCCAATGGGTACGGCACCCCAAACTGCAACTCCACTAAGGCGTTCGAACCGTACCAGACGCCCCCCTACCTGGCATGAAGACTACCATATGAATCAAGAAGAGTAACCAATCAAGTATGCTTTAAATTAAGGGCACTGACAAAATAAGGTTTAGTCTTTATCCGTAAACATACAAATTTTTTTTTTTTTTGCCATATTATCCTTAATAATCTTCTTTATAAAATTGCTGGCTCAAAGACTTGGGGGAGAGATAGAGTACAGTACACTTTACACTTTACTTACTAAGAACTTTATATTGTGTTCCCAATACAGCTGTAACCTCATTACTGTACTATTACTTTTGTCAGGAATACCGTTGTACAACCCTTATTTTAATATATGATTCAATCTCTCGCTGAACTCTCTAATTGTATTGTAATATGTTTGATTGGATATAATGTACTGTATAATTCCATAAGTATTTATATTTTAGTTTCTACAGTATCGTATTCATCATGATGTAATAGCAAAGCCTTATGTTCTCATATTACTCTTAAATAAACTAGTATCTATGTTTTCCTATTAAAGTACTATACTGTATTCACTTTATAAAACAATATAAGTCTTTGCACTACTGTACTGCAATTACCTCATATCACATCTAGTATCAAAGACTTGGGAGGAGATAGAGGACAATGATTATGTTTATGTTTTATTCAAGTGATTACTTATTATGCTTATTCCTTTTTCAGAAGACCGTTGTCATTGTTTGACTTTATATAAATAAATAAACGATCACAAAGAGTTGGTTCTCATTTAAAAGTCAACCATCTTGCATGGTTTAATGGTCCAATTTTCCAGGCAGCAAATCTTGGGTTGACTTTGCCCCTGGAAATTCCAAGCACATACTCCAAAAGAAGCCTCTGGTCGCTACTGAGATCATTCAGTGTCTCCTCAGCAAATTCCATGTCATCCAGGGGGCCACTGAGTTTGGTGAATTCCACTTGTGGCAGATCTTGGTAGTCAATTTCACAGAGTTTTCCCAGCGGACCAGTGAAAGCAGTGGGACTTTTGGTACTGCCATCAAGATGCTTGAAAACAGCTCTGAAAGGAAGCTCATTCTGATGGAGTGAACAGCCAATGGTGTGCAATTTCCGCTCAATTTTATTTTCCAGAGCTGTTACAAGGCCTCCCTCCCAGCCAGTGTTTGTATTTGTGTTGTCAAGGAGGACAGCTTTCAGAGTATGAACACTGTTAAACTCCTCCAAGACACTAGCAACTTCTTCACCAAGAAGAACTCCAGTCGCACCTTTAATTGGGATGACTCTGTGAGTAAGATATGTTCCACTTTCAGTTCCCGGCTCCTTTGTGAAAGTCAAATGGTGCTCTTGTCCCTTTCCTTTCTTCAGCTTAGTCTCCCCATTTTCATCCTTAACTTCTCTGTACAGCAAAGTGTCCTTGTCAACTTTCCCATCAACCCCAATACAGACTAACTTTTCCAGACCCTCATTATGCTTTTCATCACTTTTCACTTTCATTCTAGCTTTTTCCCTGTCCATTTTCGATTTATCAACTATTATCTGTTTCACATCAAGGCCAGGCTTAAGCAGGTCCATAGCTTGTAAGTCCAGGAGGAAGGCATTAGCAAGACTTGCCCCAAGATTGGAAGAAACATCACCCCTGATCAGTTCCATGGCATATCTGGGGATTTTCAAAAAGCTGTAACCTACACTTGGGTGCCTTCTTGGCTTGAACTCTTCAGCTTCACCACCAGATGGCTGAAATGAAAATAAAAAATAAATTACTAAAGCGAAAATGGGGGAAAAAAGGGGGGAAATAGGGACAAAAAGTAGGGATAAATTTGGGTAAAAATGGGATAAGATATAAGAAAAAAATATATTACCTCTCCTGATTCTCCTGAGCTGGATTCAAAAGAAATATCTTGTGAAGGTGTGGAGGCAAAAGTGGCCAAATCCACTTCCTACTGCTGTTGAATCTGGCTCTGTAATCTTTCTGCTTCAGCTGCAGCCCTCTGGTCTCTCTTCACAGCAGCTTTATCCACAGATCCCAGCTGGAAAGAGCCCTTGGGTCCTATTTTGGCCCTCTGATCTCTCAAGTATTCCCTCTCCTCTACTGGAACCTGAAATATTAAAGTATATTAAATAGCGGATCTAAAATAAGAGATAAAATCCTGAAAAAAAATTGATTATTAATTTCTATTACCAAGAGGGGGGAAGGAAGATTACACTAGGAAAATGCGGATATTTTTCAATTACAAGCATTGAATTTCCTTCCATTTAAAAGGCACCTAATCGCACTAAGTTAGGCCAGTTAAAAGTTAAAAAAATAATAGCATTACCTTCTTACTGGGAGGACAAGTGCAGATTATGTGCTGTGTTTGACAATTTTCTTTCTTGCACTTCACAGCATTGTCATCACAGGGACGAACAGGTAGCTTACAGGTGCAAGCAGAAATGTCAAAAAGTTTATCCAACTTTTCCTCCAGATTCTGCTCCTGGACTGTAGAAAGAGATTTCCTGTTTATCTCTTTTGCTTTCTTGAAGCACACTTTATCCACCAATTTCACTACATAATATTCCTCATACAGGGGCAGCCGCGGGTTCACCGCCTGCCAGATCTCAATCACATCCTTTGCTATCATTTTAGCAATATCATAGTCTTTCAAGTCCGGGTGGCTGTTTTGGAGGAAATAACTGTACTGAATAACTTGGCGGAGGGTAGGAGGCTGTTTTATCCAAAGGGGAAGGCTGGCCACTGAATTTTTTGGCACTATCACTTCGAGTTAACACTGCAGACTTCCGTTTTTTAGCCATTTTTATGAAATATCTGAAAATAAACAATTAAATGAACGCATCATAAAATAACTTAATTTAATACACATTTTATAGGTAAATATCATTAAAAAATACAAAATAATACACTAATAAACATCTATAATGCATTTACAATAAGTTTCAAGCATCGTTTTGTTAAAAAAGCCGAATTTTAATTGCTTATTTTGATGAAATAAGGTCCGATATTTTGTTTGTTTACATTGCGCGAATGCCGCGCGCGCGATTTTACGCGTAAAATTCGGCAATTTTACAACTTAAAAATAATTAACAATCCTCAAAAAATACAATCATTTTCACAAATATGAGTTGGCGAAACGTTTTTTATACATTAATACCTTTCTATCTAGGCTAGTCCAAGATCAGTTCCAAAATCAACCTACCCTAATAGGTATATATATATATACCCTAAGACATATAACAAACTTATAAACAATGTAAAACACAACAAAACAAAGAAATATGTATAATGTATATATCACAAAACATCTTTCGTTAGTACCTTGGGGTTTTTGAACACCCCCATCTACAGAAAAAACACTTGTTTCTCTCAAACGAGCTAGCGCAGAACTAAGAAATTCCAGGGGATGACTCACTGAGAATAATTAGAAAGCTGCCAGAAGTACCATGTCAGTCAGTGTTGCCAACTGTAATTAACAAGAATTTTGTATTTTTTACATGCGAAAGAGGAGGTGTTCTGCTTGTTGCAGAAAATTTTTGATTTCTTTTCTGAAATCAGCAAGGTTGATTGTACAAAACCTGAAATGTGCCTCCAGATCGCTCATGACGCTACACGCTACTGTTGAGTCTGAAATAAAGTGTTTGTTTGTTTGATAGAGATGGTTCGCGAATCGCAACCTAAGCACACCCATTTGTTTGTAATGTGTTTCAAACCAGAATGATATAATTTACAGTAATTTTCTTTTCGATTTATGAAATAATCAGACATTTATAGTAACAGCTTCAAGCTAAATATTTGTATTTGTGGTTGTATTTTTCAATGAATGTTCTGTCCTGTGATAGGTTGGGCAGTCGCCTAGAAAGTGGTTGTACGTTATTTTTATTGAGAAGTGTTTCTGGTTTTGATTGAGCGCTCCTCATAAATTGGTAATCATTGAACATTAATTTTATTACCAAGTACTTTTATGGGAATGATTGCATAATATTTAAGTTTGGTTCAGAACTTCATCCGAACCCAACCAGCTCCAGCCCTCTCCCAAAAAATCCTAGATCCGCCAATATATATATATATATACATATATATATATATATATATACACACAGAGTTGGCAGTGTCATTGTTACTAACGACCAGTGGTGGGCACCGTTAACCAAAAAGTTAACTTCGTTAACCGCTAATCCGTTAACCAAAAAGTTAACTTCGTTAACCGTTAATCCGTTAATTCGTTAAACATGTAACGGAAGTTACCGATAAACCGTTAACGTTAACTTTTATTATAAAAAAAATGAAAAACACAATATATATATAATTTAATTTTCCCTCTTCTTCTCGTTCTCCATTTTGTCCATGAGATGCATGTTGCCCTTCATGAAAATTAGCATATCAAAGTTTTCATCAGACAGGGATGATCTCTTGGCCCTCAGGATGTCCTTGCCCATAGAGAACAAACGCTCCACTGCAGCACTGGAGGGGATATTATAAATATACATGACTTACTTGACAACGATTATTTTTAAATATTCACTAGCACAAACATGTTGCGCAAGAGACAGACTGCAAATGAAACGAATGTAGTTATTTGTTGTAATTGTTACATATATATTATTGAAAGTGCCTTAAAATGCTCGTGATATTTCTTGAAAGAAGTTGAAACATTCAACTCAAATGGCAAATCTTTCCGCCTGATTTTACAGTCGACCATGTTTTGCTCAAACCAATGCCATAAATAACTACCATATTTGGTAAGACACAAATTGTGGCGACGGAAACAAATATATCGCCTGATTTTGCACTGCGGAAATGGAAATTCGTTCATCACAATTAACAGTGGCGGATTAATTGCGCACCTGCTCAGCACTGAAAATAATATAACTTTTAAACGTTTATTTATGAATTTTTTGGGTTAACGGACTTGAGTTAACGGAAGTTAAATGTAACGGAAGTTAATTAGTCCGATAATGATTTTCAAAGTTAACTTAAAAGTTAAATCGTTAACGAAAAAGTTAACTTCGTTAATTAACGATTAACGGATTAACGGTTTGTGCCCAGCTTTGCTAACGACGTTACTTTTTAGTGACGTCAGTGGTAACGACACTACTTTTCAAATTTGGTGACGTTTTTGGTGACGCTGTAAAATGTTACTCGTTACTTTTTAAATTCAGTAAAATTATACTAATATACTTAAAAGTATAAAATAACCAATAGCAATCAGTAGAATATCAAGTTACAACAATAACAACTTTTTTTTTTTATTTTACACTCATTGATATGCTACTTATTAGTTATTTTGGTCATTTGTATTTCTTTTGTATTGTATGAGTCATATGTTGCTCTTACTTTGAATATTAAAAACCAAAAAAAAAAATGAAGGTAGTTATTTTCATTGTTATTCATCAACCTCACAATGTATAATTTATAGTTTTTGTCTTGAGTTGAATGCTTAATAGTTCAATTTTGTATACATATACTGTGTATAATATAATATACGTTGCATATCTAATTTTAGTGTGCAGTGATAACCAATTTGCGCAGTAATAATTTCAATTTGTGCAGTGATAAATTAGGTTCTATATCCGATATAGATAAGTAAGGCATATGATAGAGTGAAACACAATATTTTATTTAAAAAACTAGAAGGCAGGAAGGTTCCCCCTGTACATATTAAATTTATTGAAATTTTGGTATTCCCACCAATCTTTTACCGTTAGGTGGGGCAATGTACTATCCGAATGTTTTGGCTCTTCTTGTGGGGTGAGACAAGGCTCCTTGCTCTCCCCTATGCTGTTGAATGTGTATATTGACGGATTAATTGCTTCACTTAATGAGGCAATAGTGGGATGTTGTATAGATAACACAATGATAAATAACTTAGTTTATGCCGATGATATGGTGTTAATAAGTCCCTCTGTTAAAGGTCTGGATCGGCTACTAAAAGTCTGCGAAGTGTATTTGCAGAAACATGATATTCTTTTTAATGTTACAAAAAACTAAGGTTATGCCATTTCATCCTAAAAGCTGTAATCAGCCAGCTGATATAAGGTTTAAAATGAATGGTGAAGTAATTGAGGAAGTACAAAAGTTTAAGTATTTGGGTCAAACTATTACCAGCTCCTTGAGTGATGACTCGGATATAAGAAAACAATCTCGAAGCCTGTGTGCTAAAGCGAATATGACCATAAGGAACTTTCGTTTCTGTACAAGTGAAGCTAAAGACACTCTCTTTCGTACTTTCTGCAGTAATATATACGGTCAGCAACTCTGGGTGAATTATAAAAAAGGTTCTGGCAGAACCCTAAATTTGCTGTACAACAGGTCTTTTAGACTCTTACATAAATTATCCCCGAGATGCTCAGCTTTGCAAATGTTTGGTATCCGCAATGTCCCGAGCTTCCCGGAGGTAACAAGACGTGCTCAATACAGTCTAATGTAAAGAATTAAAAAATCAACCAACCTGATTATCCAAGCTATCCATGAGTCCTGCCATTTATCCTCTAAGCTATGGAATTCTTGGTACGAAAACGTCTGTCTGTAGCTCCACTTAACTTCGACATTACTGTATTATTTATAATCAACTGTATATATTTCTATCCTTTGTATGTGAACTGACATTGTATTAATAATATTTGTCATATGGACTATAGTCTGCCAATAAACCTTTTCATTTTCATTTTCATAATACAGGGTGGGGCACGGGAACCAAGTGTTTTTGGAATAATCAGGAAAATTATATTTATTTTTGTAAAGAAAATATATTGGTAGAACAACATTCGTAAGAACATAGCATTTCATGTCATAATAATCATGTACCGAAAATTATATCTGGCATATGATGTCCTTGGCCGTCGACGCATTGTTGAAGGCGTTTACGAAAATTGGCCTCCACTCTTCCCAGCAGGTCTCTGTTGATTTGGATGATTTGTTGACGGATCGCTTCCTTCAATGCATCTAATGTACGGGGCTTGTCCTCGTAGACACGTGACTTGAGGTACCCCCATAGAAAGAAGTCACATGTGGACAAGTCAGGGGACCGAGGGGGCCATGCAATGTCACCAAATCTCGAAATGAGATGGTTGGGAAACAGGGGGCGAAGAACAGCCATTGACGCTCTGGCGGTGTGTGGCGTGGCCCCATCTTGCTGAAACCACAAATGTCGACGAGCAATACGCCTTCTTCGTAACTCAGGGATGAAAAAGGTGTTCACCATCTCAATGTAACGCCCAGATGTTATGGTAACGGTAACCCCATTTTGTTCGAAGAAATAGGGACCGATGACGCCAAACTTTCCCACCGCGCACCAAACTGTAACCTTAGGGCTATGCAGCGGTTTTTCATGGAGTTGTCGTGGATTTTCAGCAGCCCAATACCGACAGTTTTGATTGTTGACGGCCCATTAAGGTGGAAATGGGCTTCATCACTCATTACCACCATCATGTTTTCATTCTGCTCATAAAGTGCAAGCATTTCCTGTGCAAAATTCAGTCGTTGGGGCAATCGTTTACATTCAATTCCTGCACCATCGCTAACTTGTATGGGTGAAAATGTAATTCTTCATGCAAAATCCGTCTAACAGTACGATTGCTGATTCCGAGTGCAGCTGAATGTCTCCGAGCAGAGCGGCCTGGGCTTTGCAACATCGCTTGTCTGACCCTTTCAACGTTCTCTGGAGTACGCACAGTGCGTTGCGGCCCCTTCGGTTTTGTTTTCATTATTGAGCCTCCTGTTCGAAGATTGTTAACCCAACGTAAGATTGTGTCACGAGCGGAACAGAGTCATTTCGATGAATGTTGAATCTGCGCGAAACGCACGCTGAACTGCTGTCACTGACTCGCCACTCCTAACAAAATGATCATACGCGAACATGCGGTGTTCTAACGTCCACTGCTCCATGATGGCACCTGAAAGATAAAGGTGTGTTAGTTAAAGTTAAATGCTATGAACCCAGGAATGGAATGCTACCTTCCGCACGCCCCTTCCATTCCTAATGGCCGATTACTAGCTATTCAAAAAACACTTGATTCCCGTGCCCCACCCTGTATATATATATATTATAAGTATAGGGTGTCTCAATATACATGCAACCCATGTCACTGCTAATAATTCTGCCAATTAATGTTCTCGTTCTATTTTCTCAGATTTGAAGAGAGGAGAAGATAACAACTAATAATTATTAATCAAATGCCTTGGACAAAGGAGGAAAAAAATTTTGCGTCACTACTTATTTGGAGACGAAATCATTCAAAACTGTGCAAGCGAAATTTCGCAGGAAGTTCAACTTCAACAATTATCCCCAGAAAAGCCAAATTTATCGTTGGGCACACAATTTCAAGCCACAGGATCAGTAAACAATCTCAACAAGAAAGCAGAAACACCCAGATCTGGCAGGAAGGTGACTGCAAGATCTCCTGACAATGTGAATGCGGTGAGAGATTCTGTCGGAAGGAGTCCGAAAAAGTAAATCCAAAGACGTTGCCAAGATCTGGGTCTTTCACGTGCGTCAGTGCAAAGAATCTTGATCAAGGATCTTCAGCTGTACCCATACAGGATCCAGATCAAGCATAAACTCACACCAGCTGACATGGCAAAACGTGTTGTGATGTGCCGGTGGTTCGAGAACAAGATCGAAGAGGATCCTGACTTTCTTGATGATGTTTGGTTCAGCGACGAAGCACACTTCTTGCTCAGTGGGTATGTCAATAGCAAGAACAATGTGTTCTGGGGCACACAAGCCCCAGACGAGGTGCTTCAGAGGCCCTTGCACTCTGTGCAGGGTGTCAGGGTGATTGACAACTTCGCTCGTCGGCTTCAAGTGTGTCTGCAGCGCAACGGCGGTCATTTGGAACATGTGCTCTAATAAATGTATCCTTTGATCTAGAGACCTCAAATCTTCAGTTTTTAATTGTTATCATATCAGCTTCCAGGAAATGTAATCTTTTTTGGAGTTTATTTTCTGAGTAATAAATTATTATCATGTCAATGGGTTCCATCTATTTTGAGACACCCGGTATTACGTTTAAAATGAAAGGTGAAGTAATTGAGGAAGTACAAGAGTTTAAGTATTTCGGTCAAACTATTATCAGCTCCTTCAGTGATGACTCGGATATAAGAAAACAATCTCGAAGCCTTTAATAATGCTAAAGCGAATATGACTATAAGGAAAATCTTTCGGTTCTGTACAAGTGAAGCTAAAGACACTTTCTTTCGTACTTTCTGCAGTAATATATACGGACAGCAACTCTGGGTGAATTATAAAAAAGGTTCTGGCAGAACCCTAAATTTGCTGTACAACAGGTCTTTTAGACTCTTACATAAATTATCCCCGAGATGCTCAGCTTTGCAAATGTTTGGTATCCGCAATGTCCCGAGCTTCCCGGAGGTAACAAGACGTGCTCAATACAGTCTAATGTAAAGAATTAAAAAATCAACCAATGATTATCCAAGCTATCCATGAGTCCTGCCATTTATCCTCTAAGCTATGGAATTCTTGGTACGAAAACGTCTGTCTGTAGCTCCACTTAACTTCGACATTACTGTATTATTTATAATCAACTGTATATATTTCTATCCTTTGTATGTGAACTGACATTGTATTAATAATATTTGTCATATGGACTATAGTCTGCCAATAAACCTTTTCATTTTCATTTTCATAATATATATATATATATATATATATAATATATATATATATATTATATATATATTATATATACCTTTCAACCTTTCAAAGGTTCCGTGCGATGATTCTCATTTCACGAAGAT
>JAJOZX010007890.1:0-90000 GCA_023014485.1 Bathynomus jamesi
ATACTTAAGCATGATTCTACATGAGCACCATCAGTATCTCTACAGAGTTCGAGTCTGTTAGCAGCATTGCGGAACACGTTTTGGAGCATGACAGGGGTTATTTTTGTAACTGCTGTTACGATACGAGCACGTAAATGTCCCAGCTTCATTCAGATGGCATTTTAAACACCGTCGTCTTTCAACAAGATGGGGCACCTTGTCATTACGCAAACATTGTTCGGAAGTACCTAAATGAACGATTTCCAAATCGGTGGATCGGACGTGGAGGCAACAGGCCCTGGGTGGCTCGATCTCCTGCCCTAACGCCCTTGGATTCCTTTGCATGGGGCTTTATCAAATCACAAACGTCTATCAAACGAGGGTTACAGATCTACAAGATATACGTGCTCATATCGTAACAGCAGTTACAAAAATAACCCCCGTCATGCTCCAAAATGTGTTCCGCAATGCTGCTAACAGACTCGAACTCTGTAGAGATACTGATGGTGCTCATGTAGAATCATATGCTTAAGTATTCATTAAATGTATGCCTTCTATTATATTGTTATTGAATTTTACCACTTGCTACGTTTTTTACTGAAATAGATAGGGACTTTATAAACACCCTGTATAAATATTTATTTATTTTCTAACTTAAATTAGCTTACCCTATCTTTCTCCCAAATGAAGGAGTACCCATAAAATACACAAAACGTGGAAAAACATAACCTAACTTCAAGCATATTGTATGACACTCCATTTACACTCAAAGGGGAATGGCTTTTTCCTCTCTCCATATCTCGTGGCACAAATATTTCAAGGACTTTCATAACAATCTGCATTAATATGTTTCGTATTAAGAGAGACGAACGAAATGGGGGGTACATTAAAAGTATTTTTTATCCCATTCTGGAATTTTTTTTTAGTCAATTTCTGAATTATCACTTACAAATTCAACTGGGCTTGGGTCTAGTCACAATACCAAATATATTCTATTGCCGTGGTCATTGTCTTGACCATTGAGATTTCATACCTTTGCGTTGGACATTTAGCCCAAAAGCCGTTGAACATTATAAGACACAAGGAATGTTCAGTACAAAAAAAATGTATTAAGGCGTCAAATTAAAGCACGAACGATCTTTGAGAGTCTGTCTTTGAAGGTCGAAACGAAATATGCTATAGTTTTACCGTGGTCGTTGCTATAACCATTTTACAAAGGTAACCAATGTACCAAAGTAGTACCATCAAATTCGCCGAAGGGTATCATTAAGGGGGAAAAAAAGTGTTCGACGAACGAACCAGCCGAAAGGCGAGGCGAACTACAGGGTATTTCTAAAGTCGCGCAACCCGATATATTTAACTTTATAGACAATGGATTGAGCAACTTCGGAAACACCCTGTATTTCGCAATGTTTACCCGTCGTTGTTGTAAGGTGTATTAAATATTTGATCCGTCATTCCAGTCTTTTCATTTTCGTAAAAAAAAGGGTTCTTTTTATCAGATTTTGACCTCTTTTTTTTTCTTTTTAACTGATGAGGTAAAAGAAATACTTCACTTCACTTTTCTACAAAACCTTTCGTGAATTTTGAAACACACCGTACGTAATTTAACCAACTTTTTAGGAAAATATAATATCTCTAATATACCTGTCAGTCCTTTGAGAAACATGTCAATGAGATTATTCTCGTATTTCCGTGAGATTCATTAATATAGATAATAAATAGAGCAGTGGGGCTGGATCTGCTACCGCTCATTCGAGATGTTCTGTGGGAACTCTGCCTGATTCTCTCTTCATTCATTTCTGCAACATTTGAGAAAAGGTTGAGAAAGTCAACCTTTTCTCAAATTTTCAATCTGTTCAACACCACCTCTTCTCTAAACATTTTTTTCCCCTCACTGAAACTGGTGTCTGAGACCACCACCACCACCACCACCACCACCACCACCACCACCACCACCAACACCACCACCAACAACACCACCACCAACACCACCACCAACCTTTTCTGTACCCTCTTACTTTCTCTATATTATATTCAATTTCACTCCAAAGGTCGATGTTGCGTTTATGTACGCAATGCCAATGACCCAACTTGTTCTCATATTCCCGAACTCGAATCTTCCAAATTCTATACCCCTCTGGCTACGTGCCAATCTCAAACTAAATACATCTGCGCTGTTTACCTTTCCCCTAATTCTACTGACTATCCAAAATTCTTTGACTACCTCACTTCCAAAGTGGAATACATTCTATCTCGCTCTCTTTTTGCTGAAATGTCCATTTTACGAGATTTCAATGTTCACCACCACCACCACCTTTGGCTTTCCTCCCATTTCACTAACATCCCCGGTGAACTAGCTTACAACTTTTCTATCCTAAATGACCTAGAGCAGATTGTACAGTACCCTGCTCGTATCCCCAATCGTCTTGGAGATAGGCCCAACATTCTGGATATATTTCCTACCTCTCATCCTTCTTACTCTGTGAAACTTTTTTCTCCGTTAGACTCCTCCGACCACAATCTTGTATCTGTTCTCTGTCCTATCGCTCCAATTCCAGCCTTTGGATCTTCCCAAGAGGAGGTTCCTTTGGTACTTTGGCGCCGCTGATTGGGAGGCCCTTAGGTAGTACTCTAATTTCCCGTGGAATGATTACTGCTACCGTGGCCAGGGCCCTTCCGAGTGTGTTGAGCGCATCACGGAGGTGATTCTCTAGGGCAGGGGTGGGCAACCTTTTTAAGTGAGCGTGCCAAAATCGTCAAATCTTTGATGCAAAAGTTAATCTTTACCATTTTTTAGCAGAAAACATTAAGTTAAAATATAAAACTCAGCGAAGAATTTGGCTATTTATTTATTTTACTTTTTTTTAAGGTGAGCCCGGGGAATCGCGTGCCGGAAAAAAGTCGTTGGCGTGCCACGTTTGGCACGCGTGCCAAGGGTTGCCCACCCCTGCTCTGGGGCATGGAGGCGTACATGCCATATTCTACGCCTACTACTAATGCAAAAAACCTTGGTTTAACTTTACTTGTTCTAATGCTATCCCAACAGAGAGGAAGCTTTCAGAAGATACCGTCACCATTCAACTCTCCTGACACTCACTCAGCTTATGTTTCTGCTCGGAATCGTGCAAAATCTATTCTTCGACTCCAAAAATTCCTTCATCAGACAAGAATGTGAAAACCTATCTAATTCTTCTTTTTCTTTCTGGCATCTAGCTAAGAACCACTTCAATAATTTTACTACTACTATTCCTCCTCTTTTCCATTCCGACGGCTCAGGTGCCGTCTCCTCTCCTGACAAAGCTGAACTCTTCCCTCATACTTTCGCTTACAACTCAACCCTGGACGATTCCGGTGCTGTTCCTCCATCTCCTCCTCCCTCTGACTTTATTATGTCTGAAATTAGAATCTTTTCTAAAGATGGTTTTTTTTCTGCCCTATCTGGGTTCAACTCTAGGAAGGTTCTGATGGTGTTCCTCCTGTTGTTCCTCCTCCTGTTCTTAAGAACTGTGCTTCTGTGCTGCCACCCTGCCTTGGCAAACTCTTTCGTCTTTGTCTTTCATCTGGTACTTTTTCTTCGTGCTGGAAGTTCGCTTTCATTCAGCCTGTCCCAAAGAAGGGTGACCGCTCTCAACCCTCCAACTATCGTCCAATTGCTTTCATTTCTTGCTTTTCTAAAGTTTTTTTAATCTACCCTGAAAAGGAAGGTTCTTAAACCTCTCTCTCCTCACAATCTTCTTTCAGATCGTCAGTATGGGTTCCGCAAGGGATCCTCTACTGGCGATCTTCTTGCATATCTCTGATTCTTGGTCATCCTCCTTTCGGGATTTCGATGAAAGTTTTGCTATTCCGCTAGACATATCGAAAGCTTTTGATAGTCTGGCACAAATCTTTAATTTCGAAACTGCCCTCTTTCGATTTCTATCCTCTCTGTGCTTTCATCTCTAATTTCATTTCTGGCCGATCTACAGCTGCGGTTGTAGATGGCCACTGTTCTTCTCCTAAAACTATCAACAGTCGTGTTCCTCAGGGTTCTGTCCTGTCACCCACTTTTTTCCTTTTATTTATTAATGATCTTTTATTCGCACTTGCTGTTCAATTCGGGCTACGTCGTGGCCAATATCGTAACACCGCTTCCCGGAGAGCAGCGAAGTTAAGCGACATTGGGTCTGGGTAGTATTATAGTTGGATGGGAGACCGTCCTCCGCCCCCAAATTATGTAGCGACCCGTGGTTCAGATCCCACGTAAAGCTGTAGGTCCCCTCCGTCATATGACCTTAAATATTGCGAAGGAGGTTAAACAACCCCAATAAAAATAAAATCCTGTTCCATTCACTCCCATGCCGATGATTCCACTCTTCACTTTTCCACCCGCTTCCCAAAGCGTCCCTCTCGACAGTCACTCCATGATTCGCGTGGTACTTCTGATGTTCCTAGTACCTCTGATTGGGGGCAGAGAAAACCTTGTGGCTTTCAGTGCCTCAAAAACTCAGTTCCTCCATCTATCTACTAGTCACAATTTTCCACATGACTATCCCCTTACCTTCAACAACACACAACTCAATCCTCCTCCTCCTTCTCATAACATTCTTGGCGTTTCCTTGTCTCGTGATCTTTCCTGGAAAGATCGGATATACTCTTTCCAAAACAGTTTCTAAGAGGTTAGGTGTGCTGTATCGCCTCCGCAGTTTCTTCACTCCCACTCAGTTGCTGTCTCTGTACAGGGTTCTTGTTCGCCCCTGTATGGAATATGCTTTTCATGTATGGGGTGGCTCAACCCACACAGCCGTACTTGACCGAGTGGAATCAAAGCTTTTTCGTCTTGTCAATTTCCCACCTCTTACTGACTGTCTTCAATCCCTCTCTTCGCCGCAATGTTGCCCCACTCTCTCTTTATTATCGCTGCTACAACGGACAGTTATAATAGTGTTTTCTTTGAGTTAAGAGTTAAGACTGTGTTTGCATGGTTTGTGAGCGTTTTTATTTTACTTCTTTTCATCTTTCACCCCTTTCCTATTCTCTTCGACTATTTTCCCGACTTGTCGGCAGTGGCCGACGGATGATGATGTTGTCTTTCTCTCTCTCTTTCTGAATGAATGTTAACCCACGAATGATGGGTTTTGCTACTTACTTAACCCCTTATTCTCTTCTTTAAATCTCTATTCTCTTCTTTTAACCCCCTACTCTCTTCTTTCTCTCGGGCTAACCTTAGAGTGGACCTTAGGGTCTTTGTTAGCCTTAGCTTTTGTAGATCTGTAGACGCTGCTCTTCTGAACTCTGTAACTGCGTGCCCCCTCGTTTAAGGAGAACACTCAGCACGAGACTTTCTACACTTTCTACACTTTCTCATTCCTTTTCTGTTTAACTCTCTAACGCAAGGGTTAATCGGTATTTTCAGTCTTTCATCTACTCAACTGGTGAACTCTGGAACAATCTTTCCCAATCCATCTTTACCCCCGTCTATGATCTCGAATCTTTCAAACGCAGATTGTCCAGGCATTTCAAAAACTCTGGACGTTGATTTTGGTTATCATCTTTTATAGTTGGGGGGGGGGGGGGGGCGACATTCGCCTTTGGCCCCTCTTCCCTGCATGAAGAAACCTACCACCATCATGTATCTTAAACTGCATACAACAAATTCTTGTTTAATACACTGACTGACTGCTTTATACTCGCAGAAAGATATCTTTGAAAAAAACTATATAGGGCTATGGGTTGATTGCCTGATACCTCTCATCCGTTGGAAATTTCCAGCAGATTTCAGTGGAGAGTTAACGACAAAAACCCTACATTTTTTCGTTAGAGTTATGCATGTGGAGATCTTCAAAGGACCTCTTTATGTATTGTTTTATTGGTTAATGTTAAATTTATTTGCCTTCGGTATTTTAGCGCTGCTTAATGGTGAAGAAAGAAATTACCTTAACCTTATTATTTCGTTGGGTCTCGCTTCTGGTTGTAGGGCGCGACGATCTTTTTCGATGTAGGGCCGCTATACGATGCAGTTACACAACGAGTTGATTTGATTTAATATACTAGGGGCACTCAATATATTTTGCCCCACCCTTTTTTCTTAGCTAAATAATAGGCCATGGGGCTGAAATGTCTTTTGGGCCATAAGTTTGAACTTTCTGCGCTTCACATAACCGGATTTTTCCAGTTTGAACCTGCCCTCCTTGTATAAAACCGATGATTAACGCAGTTTCGAAAATGGCGTCTGACAGTGATGTGCGTCGTAAACAGAGCTGTTATCGAGTTCTTAACCGCAGAGAAAGAAACAGTTGGAAATATTCACAAACGTCTACAAAACGTTTACGGAGATGATGCTGTTGAGCGAAGCACAGTTGGACATTGGTCTAAACGTGTGAGATCATCGAAGAGAGGGAGAGCCAGCCCCGATGATGAGCCACGCAGCGGTCGGCCGGCATCGGCTGTGACATCTCACACTGTGCAACGTGCTGACAGCATCATTCGATCAAATCGGCGCGTCACATACAAGGAGCTATCAGTGGAGCTAGGAATTAGTGAAGGAAGTGTGAATACGATAATTCAGCAACTGGGATACTCAAAAGTGTGTTCACGGTTTGTTCCTCGCGAACTGACTGACAAGATCACAAAGCCCAAAGAAAATAATGCTTCTGAGTCGTTGGTTCGATACGAGACAAAAGGGGATGACGGGATGAGATTTGGGTACACCACTTTGAACCTGAAACGAAACGCCAATCCATGGAGTGGCATCACGCAGACTCCCCACGCAAGAAAAAGTTCAAAATGGCTTCCTCTGCAGGAAAGGTTATAGCCACCATCTTCTGGGGGACATGAAAGGGGTGATTCTGGTGGACATTATGAATGAAGGACAAACAATGAACTCGGAGGCATATATTGCTACCGTACAGAGACTCCGGAGACGTATAAAGCGAGTTCGACTGTAGAGAAAACTGGAAGACGTCTTTCTTTTGCACGATAACGCAACAACGCACAACAGTTTGCAAACAAGAGAGGCCATCACAAAAATGCGCTTGACTGTGTTACCCCACCCTCCATACAGCCTGGATCTGGCACCTTCAGACTTCCATTTGTTTGGGCCAATGAAGAATGCTATTCGTGGAAGAAAGTTTCAGTGACGATGAGGTTGTTGAGGAGATTAAGAGGGAGCTCCAGCGGAACCCAGCAGACTTTTACCATCAAGAAATAAAGGCCCTTGTTTCGAGGTGGAGGAAAGCCGTAGAAAAGGATGGAGACTATGTGGAAAAATAAGAACTTGTGAAAAAGGTATGTAACTACTTGTGTACAAAATTTCTGGAATTTACAAGGAAACTTGGAAAGAGAAAAAAAACGTGGTGGAGCAAAATATATTGAGTGGCCCTCGTAGGCAATCAACTACACTTAAATTCCTGAAAGTATAGGCTTATCCTTTTGAGTTATTAGGTTTATATTACTTGTTACTCACTCAGAACTTATAGGAAGATTAAGTACACCTTCCTTGCTTAAAAGCATTGCTTAACATAAGCACCTCTCAGTGCCGCAAATATCAATCTTTTAGGAATTCGCTGATTTTCCAAAGTTCGTTGACTCTTCTCTCGAAGTAATTTTCATGAGTCAGCAATAGAAAATTTTGATACGAAATAATTCTTTTTTCTTATGTGGACCCAATGCCTCCATATTGGGTTCTATGTATGGCAATTATTTTCATTCCCAATAGGCTATGTCGCCAATCCCGAGGCAATTTTGTAGATATATAATTCAATGAATTAATAATTTGTATTTAATTTAGAAGTGAAGGTATCACATACGATACCATATTGTAAGCATATATAGTTTTTCCATAATAACGAAGAGGTTTTTTGTAGTGAATAAACCAAAATATTAATAATTTCCTTCTTTATTATATATATTTTATTTGTCCTCGGATAATCTATTTTTAGTTAGGTAAAGTTAGGTCAGGTGCTTAGGAATAATATTATCTACACTAAACACTGGTAGAAGTTACTTAATTTAATTTTGTGGCACAAATTTACCCTCGTTAGGACGAGCAATTGTAAAGTTTGTTGATATACTACTCGCATTTCAGTGTCTTTTAATTGGTTCTTCCACAACAGAACTTTAATGGTATTAAGCGGTCGTGTGATATGACCTTCATTTGTTCAAGTAGCTTTTACGTTTAGTTTACTTGTTTATAATTTAGATTTCTGTTTTATCTGAGTTGGGGCCCCCTTCCTCTTACTTTTGTTTCACGTTATCCAATTCAAGTTTGCCTGCATCGGGAGTAGTTAAATATTGTTGCTGAAGGATCAATGGTGTGACTACTTTGGTAGAGTTTGGCTTATACAGGGTGTCCCATAAGACTGGTCTCAGAGGGAAATTTATTTTAATTTAAATTTACGAAAGTTAGAACTAAAACAAATGTTGAAATTGATGGCTTGTTTTGGGACCTTTTTTCTTTTGTTGCAGGTAGAACAACACGCAATGGCTAATATGGAAGTGAGTTACACTCCTTAGGAAAAGGTGGAAATTGTTTTCTGGCCTTAGCCAAAGACAGACGGCTGATGAATTTCACCGTCGTCATCCCAGTGAACCACGACCTGGTCAGCGTTCTGTTGGTTAAATACTTTTAAGATGCAAAGAGACCGGAAGTGCTCGGAACAAACCAAGAGCAGGTCGTCCGAGAATGTCATCTGGTGCTGAAAGCAGTATGGATGTACTTTCCAGGATCGCAGTAAGTCCACAACGATCGGTGAGGAAGATTGCATATGAAAGTGGACATTCAAAGATATCTATACACTGAATATTGCAACGTCACAAATTTCATCCATACAAGATACATTTTGTACAAGAATTCCATGGGGATGATACAGATCGACGACTTCAATTTTGTGAATGGTTTAAGTCAAAAAGAAACCAAGCGGACGATATCATGTTTAACGATGAGGCATGTTTCCACCTGAACGGATTTGTAGACCGACACACCACCCTGTGTACTGGGTGCAGGATAATCCTCGTGTCGCTGTTTATGCTCATCACCAAACTAACCCGAAAGTAAATAGTGTGCGGCATTCGTTGAAATTTTGTTTTGGGACCAGTATTTCTGGAAGGGGAACTTAATGCCAAACGATGTCTCCAGTTGTTGCATGATGTGCTGGAACCATATTTGGACGAAATGCCACTCGCAGTGCGACATCGGTTTCACTTTCAGCAGGATGGAGCACTACCTTTGGCCATGAGGTGCGACGTTGTTTGGATGAAGTTCGCCCCTGGGCGGTGGATTGGACGCAGGGAGACCAATTAAGTGGCCATCAAGATCCCCGGACTTCACACATCTAGAATTTTTTTCTCTGGAATCACCTAAAGCCTGTTGTGTTCATTGACAGTCCACGTACCATTGAAGACGTTAAAGAAAATATCCTTGGTTGTTTGTACACAAATCACCCCAGAGACTTTTGCACGTGTGCGTTTAAGTTTGGAACATCGTATTAACATGTGCAAACAACTAGGAGGACATCAATTTGAACATTTGTTTTCGTTTTAATGTGCTACTTTTGTAAATTTAATTTAAAATAAGTTTTCCTGAGACCGGACTTATGGGACACCCTGTATATGTAGTGATGTATGTATATTATAATAATTGTTCCCCCGACCAAATAAATCTGGAGGAACCATACTGGATTACACCTTCCGTCCCTCCATTCAACTTTTGTGTTAACGTTATAACATTTGAACCGCTCACTATAATTTGATGAAACTATATACACGCATGGACCATTACCAATGTCATGAGCAAGAATCAGGCCCATGCATCAAAGGTCAATTGGAGCTTTTCGTGTCTGTGCCGTAAATTTTAAACCGCCCAATACAGAATAAATTGATGAAATTTCATAAACGTATCACAAGACTGTTCTGCGCAAGACGTGTCCTTTGTGTCAAGGTCACAAATATAGGTCAGAGGTCAAATGGAGGGTTTAACCTTCTCCGTAACATCTAAGGTCCTGTAACAGTGAACCTACAACTTTTTGTGGGATCCGAACCACGGAGTGCTACGTCATTTAGACTCGGAGGACAGTCACCCATTCAACTATTACCAACCCCCAAATGTCGCTTAACTTCGCTAATCGACGGGAAGCGGTATTGCGACATGGGCCAAATTGCTTCTAATTTTAAAAGAACCGTTCTGGTCCCCACCACTCGCCTAAGCACGGCTGTTTCATCGCAGAAAGCGGGGAGGGGTACGTCATTTTTTTCTTGTAATTATAATAAGGGAGGCGCGACTGAAAAGATTTGCGGATTGCTACTGCTGCTGCTCCATGATGTAAATTAATAAAATTATCTTTCATCAGCACGTTCCAACTGATTTAAGATAAGTGTCGGCTTCTGCCTACATTTTATTTATGAATCTTAAGCAAATTACTTTTTAAATAAAGGTTTTTACCAAGAATGTATTTAAAAAATGTTGACGTATAAATAATAGGTGTAGGCCCACGTAACTAAAGTTACATCCCATAACTATGGTTAAAGTAGTTTAATAATAGCTAATTCAAACTATAATTTAATGTAATAGCTTTCATACGCAATTTTTTTTTTTCATTCTTGCTCATAGAAAATGGTGTAGAAAAAGTTACTTTCAGAATTATTAAAATTATTATTAATGTATGTCTATATTAAAGTGAAAAATTCAACTATGACAGGGAAATAATTAAATTTCGACATTTCAGAGAATTACCAACTTTCTGAGATCCTTCAAAAAGTAACTATTCCCGTCATTCCACGAGCAAAATGCTGGGAGGACTTGGAACGACTAAATGCTCTCCTGATTCCGAAAGGAATTACCCAAGAGCTTCTTTGTGCTGGCGCGCCGGGAAAAGATTCTTGCAAGGTAATATGTTGGTAATTTAGTTACGATACACAATTTGGCTACATATAAGCCAAGGAAAATATTTCAAAAGGCGTCTGTAATGGAACCTATTGAATTTTTGACTAGATTTGTCATCTATTTAGTTATGAGTTGAAGTGGGTTTAAAGGAATTTCTGAAATATAATCAGCACGCGAATACTTTATCATTTTGTTCCATCAATGTAATGAGTGAAAATAAAAATACTGTACTAGCGAATTATTTCGAAGGTGAATGAATGGGATTAGTTTTCATATTTTACCCTTGGGAGCATGATGCATTGAGGCAAAGTAATTGCCAAATTCAACACTTGCTTCCATCATCGTTAATGCAGCCACAATCACCTTCGATGTAATGAAATGTTTGTACTCGTTTTGAATTGGTGCAGAGTTTGTTGGTGAAAGGCATCGTAAATTTTACTGCGCGAGACGGTTGTAAAAATCAGACCTGCTTTTCGAATGAAAATTCTTAATGTTTCACTCTCTTCACTATGACATGGAAAAAAATCTAAAAGGTTTTGTACAAATTCTGTCAAATGAGTAATTCTTCAGGAAGTAAAGGTAGACTTTAGAGGGTTTAAGTCAACTTATCCAAATTATCGTCTTCAAGGACTGAAGATACTTTTTTTAATGTACTTCATAGTTAATTTTCGCCTTGTTCTTGTTTATTGCCTAGTCTCTGTACTTGACAGGCTTAAAATTTTGACCCTTTTCAATAGCTATTGATGATGTATTTAGTACGATTGTAGGGGGCTCGGTAGGAATGCTGCCCTAAACTTAGTTATAGGGGTAAGATTAAGATGCACGTTTAAGTGAAGGTAAAACAAAAATGGCTTGGGATACCTTACTTGAATCTTTAAACTAAACTACTGACATTAACCTTTTGCAGGGGGACAGTGGAGGACCTGCAGTATTGCAAAAACGTTCCCGTCCTTGTGAACATACAATCGTGGGAATAGTAAGTTTTGGAAGTGGATGCGGGAGGTTCGGCGTGTACACTAGGGTGTCTTCTTACGTCGATTGGATTACAGGGTATATTGCTCCAGGGGTTGTTCCCGCTAAAGTGGCCCCGATCAGCTCGGGTAGTAGCGTGCCAATATTCTTTCCTAATTGATGGCAGGGAAGTCTTATGTATGAGGAAAATGAACTAAAACTTCACTGTAAAAAATCTTTAATATTCGGTGTAACGCATTACTGTATAAAAATATTATTTTCTAGGAGTGGAATAATGTATCTTCGTTTTGTGAACCTATCACAAATTTAAATCTTTCATTCTTGCGTCGCTAGAATTTTTTCTTTTTCTCCTCCGTCGCAAAATCAGTTATAGTAAAATGAAGGGATTTACTCCTTCATTATCTGTTGTAACGTTCGCGGAACGTGTAAGTTTTATATAAAAAAATAAATAAAAATTTAATTTAATGGACCGATCAAATCTGATACCTACGTAACAGGAATAAAAATTGCCATCGTGAAAAGAAGTTTAAAAGTGTTATTAATATTCATTGTTTATAATGTTTCTTCAAGAAATTGGTTTGTTACACAAAAATCTTAAACATACTGCGCAGACGTAACGAAAAAAAAAAATCACTAAATTTTTAAACTACAATATATCACTCCCGTACCAGCAGCAACTGCGTAATAACAGTCCAATGAGTCCATCCTCTGTTGAAGCCACGTTCTAATCGCATTATGAACATCTTCCGAGGTAAAGCGCACTCGTCGAAATCAATGTTCCATGGGAGCCAAAGAAATGATTGTCTGAGAAAGCAAGGTACAGGTTACACGGTGCTTAAGTGACAACCGTACAGTGGAAGCTGTCAAGAAATTGAGATGTGGCGAAAGCCGCAAACGTTCTGGTTTCACAGTAGTGGTCTCTTGCATCGGATGGCGTGTTAGTTTCTGTCGTGATTCGCACCACTTGTTCACATTGACAATGGTTCCAAAAAGCCTTCGCCCATACACGGATTTCACCACATGCCAGCTTCCCATAGTTGGTTGTCGCCCATCCACCGTACAATCCGGACCTTGCTTCCTCAGACTATCCATCTCGGTTCCCTGAAAGACCACCTTCGAAGAGTACACTGTACCTCGGATGAAGATTTCCAAAATTTTACTGGAAGAAGACTTTATCAGCAGATCACTACAGACTTAAAAAACCACAGCCAAACTCGCTGCCTGCCAGATGTCAGAATGCCGTCGATGACAATTAGAAATATTTCGAAGGGTAAAAGAGGTATTGTTGCTCTCCTCCTCCGTTACATTTCACTCCAACCAATACTTTATTTCTCAGCTACCGGAAACCTTTCCGGACATTGCTTGTACAATATATATTCCAGAGAGTTTTGTTCTTTAAAATTCTGAGTAATAAATGCAAACAACAGAGTGAACAGTAGTTCCACAATTACGTTTCAAGACAAGCTAGACAAAATGTTACACACATTCCTAATAATTAATTAAATATATAATCATAAACATAAGTCTGGCTCTTAAATGTTACCAAATATTTATGCTGAAGTTAATTTGTTTAAAAATATATATATTACTCTGCATTTATAAGCGTTTCATTTCAGACCTTTATCGGACAAAGTAATAATTTGTTTACATGACAGAGCAGACCTACAGCTTTAAGTGGGATCCGAACCACCACAGGGTCGCTACATGGTCCCCCATCCAACTACTGCCCAGACACACCGTAACAACTTTGCTGATCGACGGGAAGCGGTGGTGTTACGACACTGTCTTTTACGAGAGAATTACTCTTACATTGGATACGCATAAAGGATCTGATACACGGCATTTCCATGGTTGAAAGGTTCAGAAAATGCTTCACTCGGATACACTCGTGAATTCGTGGTTAAAACTCTTTCTCTTGGCACTGGTTTTACATTCTGCGGTTGCGCCATCTGGAGACTGACGACTGAAACTCGTTGGAGAGACTGCGATGAGGTTGCCGACTGCCCTGAGCTTTTGGAGAGTACTTTCTTCGCACCCTTTTTAGACTTTACTTCTTGATTCTGTTTCTCTTCGTCTTTCTTCACCGACTGTAAGAAGATGCCGTGAACGCTTTTAATATGTGCCGAAAGGTTGCAATTTTCCGAGAAAGTTGAAGGACAAAGATGACAAGCGAAAGGTTTCTCCCCAGTGTGACTTCTCAAGTGAGAATCCAGCTTAGCTTTATACGCAAAGGATTTACCGCAAACTTTGCAAGGAAATCTTTTATTTGCTTCTGTATGTTCCTGCCACTTGTGCTTATTGACTGCGTTTTTATGGGCGAAACACTTGCCACAAATTTCGCAACTCAAAGGTTTGTTTCCCGTGTGAGTGGCCAGATGTACGATAAACTGAGACTCCAAAATGAAACCTTTGTTGCAGTACTTACAACGGAACTTCGGAGAATGGGAAAGTTTATGAAAATACAACTGTTGCTTGTTAGCACAAACCATTTCGCAAATACAACAAGCAACTGAATGTTCTTTATATAAATGATCCCGCAAACCCGTTCGGCAAGCAAATGCTCGAGGACATTTCGGACAAGTTAAATTTCCTTTTTGGTGATTCTTGAAATTCTGAATCCGCGAGAAATATCTATCGCAGGAGGAGCAATGGTGGATCTGCCTCTTCTTGTTGCTGAATCTTTTGTACTTAAGGTGAATTCTGGAGTGAATGAGGTACGTATGTGACGCCAAAATATCTTGTCGATTAAAACCCCGCCCACAATATTCACACCGGTATTTCTTCTCCCCTTCTCTGTGCTTAGTCTCCCGGTGTCTTCTTAAATTGTGAGGCCTCGTAAACGTTACTTGACACAGATCGCACGGAAAAGAGAATTCAGAAGAATTGTGAACCAATTTGGAATGTTTTTCAAGCCTGCAAAATGTCGCGAACTCTTCGGAACAATGCATGCATTTCATCGCACCAAAACTATTCTTTCTCTTTTTCGTTGTTGGTCTAAAGGTATACTGCATGTCGTTAAACTTCTTATAGAGCCTCTGAGTTCGAAGTAAATATCCTTTATCCGTGAGCCTCGAAACTGAAGATTTGGCGATTTGATCCTCCTTGGCAAGTTCTTCAACCGTTACTTCAAGATCTGTCTGTGAGGGCAAATCCCTGACAATCTTTGTCCTCCTTTTCCTTTTTCTCCTTTCAAGAGACGCTTCCTCCGCTGCGAGAAGTCTCGTTCCGTCGTGTGATGTGACCGTATTAACTTCCGGTATTACAAACTCTAATTTACTTTGCTTCACGGTACACGAGGAGTCACTGGTTTCTGAAAATAAATATTTTAAATCGGGTAACGTCCAACAACTTTATTTCAGTCACACAGGTGGTGGGCACAAAGTATGATAAAATAAAGAGTAATGGACCAAACAATGATCCCTGCGGTACCCCCCTTTTCGCTTTCTGCCACCCAGATATACAACCATTTAGAATTACTCTGTTCTCTGTCTTTTAACCATTTTCCTACCCAATTTATAAGTGACCCTGATATCCCACGAGCTTTCAATTTATATGGAGGTCTCCTATGAGGAATCTTTTCTAATGCCTTACTAAAACCCAAACATCTACATAATGTCCATTATCTACATGATCAGTTACAAACTCAAAGTATAAGAGATTAGACAAACAAGACCTTCCTGAGATAAATCCATGTTGGGAACTTGAAATAAGATTAAAATTTTCCAAATGATCTTTAATATTATTTTTTATAATTCTTTCTAGTATCTTTCCTACCAATAATGTTAAACTAAAAGGCCAATAATTTCGTACATCCTTTTCACTACCCTCTTTGTAAATGGGTACTACACATTTGCTTTTTCCATTCATCAGGTACTTCTGCATAATTAATAGACCTAGCAAACAAAATAGTTAGTGGTGCCTCAGAGATATTATCTTCTGAGAATCCTAGCATATACGGTATATTATTAGGTCGAGCAGCTTTATTAGACTTCATCGTAAGAATGACTTGCCTAACATCATCCTTCCTTACATGAATATGATCAAGAATGCTTGAGTTAACAGAATCTAAAGAACTAAAATCGAAGTTACTCAAGCTTTCTTCAGTAAAAACAGAGCTAAATAATCATTAAAAATAATATCCTGATCCTTTTCAAATATTCTATTGGGCCAATCTTATCATGTTTTTTATTATTGTATTTATAAAAAATAAAGAATTTCTTTGGATCTTTATTGGTATTTCTAGCTAGATTTATTTCACTATGCCTTTTGCTCTTCCTAATCAAATATCTGGATAATAATAGGCAGTTAAGAAATAAGCTAAGTCCACAAGGCTATTACCGTTTTCAAATTCCCCAAATGCCCTTTTCTAATTTTAATCATTTTAGTTATTCCCCTATTCCACCACATCTCAATACCATTTTTATTGGTAAATTCATTATCCCACACTCTACTGAGCCAAACAATTGCCTAAATTTACTTGAGGAGCAAGGAACTAGACGGCCATTGTTGACTAGATCACTATTTAATTCTTCACTATTTAATTCTATCTTAAAATGTATGATCAAATGTTCACTATTCCCTAATGACTCTCCTACTGCAAGTTCCCCAATAACCTCAATCATTGGATTGAACCAAATCTAAGATTGCTTGATCCCTAGTTGGTTTGTCTACAAACTGCATTAGAAAGCTATCATTACAGCACTCGGTGAAGAAGTTACCTTCCCTATTATTTCCCTCACAAAAGCTCCAGTCTGTATGAGGCAGGTTGAAATCTCCCATAATTAATGTTCTATCACTACAACCTTTATTTATTTCCTGAACCATACTATCATTAACTTCCTGTGTTTGATTTGGATGTGTGTAAAATGCACCTATCCAAATATACTCTTTACTTGATACACAAATGTCAACCCAACCTGATTGGGTTTAATTTAATAAAATCATTCTGAACTGTAGAAAAATCATTCTTAATTTATAAAACCAAACAACCACCTTGTCTATTCATTCTGACAAATATACACTGTATAGCCATTGGACTCATACTTTGCTCTGGTGTCATTGAATACTACATCACTAATACAGATTAGATCCAAATTTTCACTAATCATGTAACTAAATAATTAGTTTTTCTTATTCCTAAGACTCCATGCATTTGTATAAAAACACTTCAACCCCTAAATTTTAACTGGTTCTCTACCTTTGGTTTGATAGCTGATGTGCATATTTCTGACACAATTTGTCTAAGACCTTAACAGTATTAACTCTATATATACACACACCCTGATGCTTTATGCCCTCTGTTAATCTAAAGTTATCTTTCAAAACCCCAAAGAACTCAGATTGTCCTCTAAAAGTCAACCATTAAATGCAGTTCCCTTTCTACTAAGATGTAATCCATCCTTACTGGAAAGCTCCTTCCTTTCCTTAAAATTATCCCACAAATCTATGAACTCAACCTCTTCAATAAACAGCATCTTTACTTAATTATTTAAGGCTAAAATTCTACTCGTAAATTCTGAGCTTACTCCAACCCTTGTTAAAAAGCCCACTACATAACTGCTCTGCCTATTTTTTAAAGTTTCCATTGCCTGTACTTACGTTTAACTACTACTGAATTTCTGTTCAATTTGAAACTATCATCTTCATCTTTGTTTGTTAAATCATTTATATCTACATGAACTATAATTTTACCTCAGCTTTCAGGCAACTTCTTCATGATTTCATTAACTTTAGAAATCTGACTCTAATAATCTGCTAATGCTTTAAGAAATTTTAGCTGCTGTTTTCTAGTTACTAGAGTTTCTTGATTTAATAGTAGTAGCTAGTAGTTTATACACAGAGTGGGTTACATGCATTGTTGAATACCTATTTTATATTGCTATAATAGACCTAAATACAAAATATTATTTTGGAGAAATAATGAGAAATGCAAAAGAATCTTCTAGAGCCCCATTACAATAGCAGGTACTCAAAATTGCCTCTCCTTCCCTTGGTATGGTACTCCAATTACTATCAATACAGTCCAATGCATACTTTTCCTTACCATTAACATTAAGGTTCCTCGCAAATGAATTAGCAATATTGCAGTATGTTTCCACATCTCCATCTTGGTGAAAAGTGCAATAAAAGAGATTAAGATTTTCCATCTTATCAATTGCACACTCCAAAAAAGCTGTCTGAGTTTGAGCATTTTGTGATGTTTGTAGTTTTTCAAATAACCTCTCAGTATTAGTAGAAACTTCGCAAAACAACTTACAACTGCATGAGGAAGAGGAGCAGCTCTCACTTTTGTTGATTCTATACTGTAGCTATCCATTTGAGGTCTCTTACAATTATTTGTTTTTGCATTTGTTGAAATCATAATTTTATAGGATTTTTCACATGATGTTTTTATTTTGCATTGCTGTAGATTTTTATCAAGCAAAGGAACATTGTTTCCTGGCAAAGGTGCTTGCAATTTGCTGTCTGATGATAACCTCAAAGGTTTGTCATTTTGTTGAGGATTAGTAATCAATGAATCTTCATCATGAGGGTCATTTAATTTGGGGCTTTCCGGAAAACAATATGAATGACGTTATCAGGTATATCAAACTCATTATCTTCACCAATGGATCTCTCAATCAATTCAACAGCATCCATAGTAGTAGATTTGTAGAGAGCCTTTAATCCTGTATAAGAAAAAAGTAAATCAAAAAAATAATAACCCTAGATTAATAAAATAACCATAATCTATAGACCCACGTTTAACTCAGCTTGGCAAAACTAAATTTCTACCAAAACCCTTCATAACCAAATCTAAACTGGCCTAACTGTTAGTCACAAATTTATGATGTTAGTAACATAATTAGTTAGTTCAGTAACCATAAAACAAAGTATCATCAGTTCCAAGTCAGGTATACAAGATCACATCGACTGCATGGCCCACTGTAACCTATCCCAACTTTTGAACTGGTGTTATTTTAACCTGTTAATGCCAAACATTTTTGTAGGGTAAGTCTAAATGCGTGTATTTAAAACGATACGTATTCGACCCAGTCAGCGTTAGAAGGTTAATGAGCTTATTACTAGCTACATAAATTCAATGACAGTGTGGTCCTACAAGGGCTAGACTGAAAAAGTTTTTCTATTTATGCTGGATTCTTATTTTGGACAGGGATAACTGAGAAAGGCTCAGTGACTAAGTTATCTTTATGTTTCTTATGTTCTATTTGAAGTGTGAATTTTGTACTTTTTTATTTTATACTTAGCCTAAAAGTTTTCTAATCTGCACTTTCTGAGAGTTCTTTACTGTACTCTGCAAGTGATTATACAAGTAGTACTGTCCAAGTGAACTCTTCTCACATGGTCTTAACACTTGCCTCAAAGCAATATACTAGTACATGTACAGAGTTGTGAACATGGATATATGGAAAACCAGGAAATCAAGGACAAAAATAAAACCAGTACTTTGGACAAAAAACAGTATGATTCAATATTCAAAGTTTTATTAAAAACCACCAATATATTATAGTACAGAATAACACAGACAAGCATTACCTTTTGTGTGTTATTTTATAATGTTCTTAGTAGCTGCTAAGAGCATTCTGCAAACTATAAAATAATTTATTATAAAGAATTACATGTGCAAACTTGAAAAATTACTCTCCAAGTGCCCTGTAACACTGCTCTTTAATAATAGGTGCAAACTGTTCACTTTAGATCATTATATGTTGCACTTTTGGCAGCTTTGATCAGTGCATCATCATATTTCTGATTTCCTGTCCAAAACATGAGTACCAAGTTCTCAGTAGTGTATTGATCATGTCTATTGACATGTTACTTCTAAACTCATTCAGATTTTTAACAACTACTGAAAATATTCTTTCACAATTTGCATTACAGTAACAAACTGTTGATAATGACAACATAGCTCTGGCCAAGTTAGCAAACTAGTGACTACTAACACTCTTGATTTCACCAATGTGGTACCAAGCAGTGTCAATCTTTCTCAAAAATTCCCAGTGAAAATGTGTAGGACTGATATCTGAGAAACTCAGATTCTACAGCATCTATAGTGCTTTCTTGATCTAGCAAAGCTGGAAATTTGTTTATCAGATAGGCCACACTCTTAACACTGCTGGTTTCTTTTTCGATCAAGTCAGCTACTTGAACATGCTGTAGAAGCCTGCAAATAAAAAGGCAACTTCAACAGCATGTTCTCTACTGCATTCATGTAGAATTTTTTCACTATGTTCACATATGAATTTCTTTGTTTGTGATCCAATGAACAAATCATCTTTGTGGTTTGCAGTGGACTTGTAATCAAGTTTGGACATATTACAAGTACAGAAAGCTTCACAAAATATTTATTTCATTCAAAAATTAAGATATTAGAATTTATCATGAAAAATGGAAACACTGAATTTGATAGTAAAAATTGGGAAAATTCAGAGAAAACAGAAGAGTTGGCATGTATATGGCTAAAGTGGCAAGATCATATGTATTGGAATAAAGTAACTATCTACCTATTCCAATCAAAAGGCCTTTATCATACAAAACTTTCAAAATCTACAAATATTACAGACATCTTTTTTCAATAAAACTCCAGAATCCAGACAGAGTTCATAATTAGCCTACCAATCTAACCTAGCATAACCTTGCCTAATCTAACAACATATTAGAGTCTACTAGACCATCATGAACTCCACCAAGCTGCAAACTCTTGTCTCCAAACTGCATCTGGAGTACTATTACTAGTGATGTGAGTCGTTTTTTTATTGTGTCGTTTTTTTTGTTTAAAACGAAGATACTGTTTTTTTGTTTTTTATTGTTTTAAACTTATTCCATATTTTTCTTCCTTTAATCTAATAAGTATATTAGTATACCTATAATTTACTATACTACCATGCTTATACGGTTATACCTAGTACATATAGTCATCTTTTAGAAAAACTGAATCACACAAAAAGTATATAATAGAAAGGAAAAACAAACCCTCATTTTTTATATGTATATATATTTTTTAACTAGAACATAAAACATTCTTCCTCATTTCAAACAATATACATAATTGTGATTGGCAAGAGTACCAGTATATATATTCCAGATAGAAAAAAAAATATTTACCTTTTTTTGAACCTTTAAAAAATGTTAACCTAATGTTGTTTAACCTTCATTTCCATGGAAGAATCATCACTAGATTGGGTAGAGCATATATGCTAGTTTCAGTATCACAGGTACTGGTATAATATACATAATAAAAAATACATTTTTTTTTTTTTTTTTATTGGGGCGTTTACCGCCATTTCCCGCTATACGCTAGCGGATATCATGGCGAAGCAGAATATGAGAGAGAGAAACGGAGACGGGGGAAAGGCACTAGAAGTGGGAGGACCGCGGACGACGGGTGAGTCAAGTCACCTAAAGCTCAGAGAGGAGGCGAGATTGGGAGAGGAAAAGGAAAAGACGGTCAAGCGAGAAGAGATGGCTCTCAGCGAGCATAAGACGTAAACGATCGGGGAGGGGAAATCAGAGAGGAACGGGAAGGCGCGACGACGTACTGACGACAGGGTGGGGCATTCCACAAGGATGTGAAAGACGGTGAGGGGCGACTGGCAGGAGGCGCAACAAGGAGCCTCCTGCCAGGACATAAGATAGCCGTGCGTGAGGCGCGTATGGCCGATGCGAAGCCGCGCAAGACGACCTCTTTGTGTCGGAGCGGTGGAAAGAGGACGCCCATATGACAGGCGGGGCGGATGGACCAGAGTTTATTTCCGGTGGCATCGTCCCAGGACTGCTGCCATATGCGGTCGTAGAGGGACCGAAAGACCTGCACATAGTCAGAGAAGGGGAGCGGGCGGGGGAGGGGAGGCATCGAGGCGGCGGACCGGGCTGTGCGGTCAGCCGCCTCATTACCGGAAACACCGACATGGGCAGGAACCCAGCAGAAGGTGACCCGGATCCGGTGAACGGTGTGCAGGACATGGTACTCCTGTTGAATAATGCGTACGAGGGGGTCCGGGGAATCATAGCGCTCGAGCGCTTGAAGGGCCTCAGCGAGTCGAAAAGATGGTACAGGAAGACCGCGAAAAAACCCGATACCAGACGGAGGGCTTCCAGAAGGGCAAAGAGCTCCGCGGAAAAGATGGAGGCCTGAACGGCAGGGGGATACCCTGTGGAGGTAGGTGACAGCGACGGAGAAGAAGACGGCGGCGGCGACACCTGCAGGGGAGCGCGAGCGTCGGTGTAGACGGGAACATCGTCCGAGTGTACGGGAAGATGGGCCAGAAAAGAAGACCGGAGGATGGTAGGAGAGACTCCTTACGCAGGCCACGGAGCGCCTGGCAGCGGCAGATAGGGGTGGTCAGCCAGGGGGGCGACAGGTCGAAGGAGAACGACAGAATAGAGGGTGGGGGGATCCCCAGGGAACGAAAAGATGTCGGCCAGGGAGGCAGCGAAATGCCACGTGTCAGGCCGGGGGTAGCCGCCTGGGAGATCGCGGAGAAGAGTAGGGACCTCGGAGGCGGCAGATGCGAAGGTAACACTTCGCCATGAGAAGGCCCGGCGAAGGGGCAGGGGGGGGGGGGTGTCCGCAGTCCACCTGAAGACTAGCGACAGGGGACGAGCGGAAGGCACACCGACGCCAGGCGAAGGCCACGGTGGAGAAGAGGATCCAGCATACGGAGTGCCGGAGAGGAGGCGGAGCTGTAGACCACACAGCCGTAGTCGATGCGGGATTGCACCAGGGAGGTGTACAGGCGCAGCAGAGTACGCCTGTCCGCCCCCCAGGTCATGTGGACAGGTGACTCAAAAGGGAGAGGGTGCGGCGAGATGATTGCCGCACCGCCTAAGGTGTGGAACCCAACCGAAAAATTCGTCGAGGGTCATACCCAGGAATCGAACGGATGGGACGAGGGAAGAGGAGTGCCGGCAAGGGTAAGGGCGAAGGTATGCGACAGACGGAGGCGCCGAGGACGGAAAAGCATACTGGAAGACTTAGAGGGTGAGAAAGCATAGCCAACCGAGGACGCCCAGCGAACCACCGCGTTTGATGGCTAGCTGGAGTCGACGTTCAGCCAAAGACGGGAGGCGGCCAGAGCAATAGATAGCCAGGTCATCGGCATAGAGGGAGCTACGAACGGAAGTAGGCAGGACCGTAGCGACTGTGTTCATCACTATGAGAAACACAGGACGCTAAGGACACTACCCTTCTGGACACCCTCCTCCAACGGAAAGCGGTTCAGAGAGGGTAGAACCGATGCGGACGCGGAAAGAACGGGCGGACAAGAAGTTATAAATAAAGAGGGGAGAAAGCCTACGAAACCCAGGGAGCGTAAGCAGTCAAAGACCGCGCTCCGCCCGAGTAGTATCGTAGGCCTTCTGAGGTCGAAAAACGGCGAGTAACAAAGTGACGCGGGGAAAGCCTCCTGCACGTCGTGGGCTAAGGATGAGGAGGGGGTCGGTGGTAGACCGGAAGCGCC
Source organism: Bathynomus jamesi (assembly GCA_023014485.1). Taxonomy (NCBI): domain Eukaryota; kingdom Metazoa; phylum Arthropoda; class Malacostraca; order Isopoda; family Cirolanidae; genus Bathynomus; species Bathynomus jamesi. Next base: position 23,272 of record JAJOZX010007890.1, read on the forward strand.
GAAACCACAGCCTGGTAGCAGGGTATTGGTCACTCGCCTCCAGAGTAAGGGACAGCCGCGAGGCGACCATCGCCTCCATAACCTTGCAGGCGCAGCATGTCAGGGAAATGGGGCGATAGTTCGACGGGAGTGAGGGGTCTTTCGGGCTTCGGGATGGGGACGACGATGGACTCACGCCACCGGTCCGGGAATGAACCCTCCAACCAAATCCGGTTTAAGAGGTCCAGTACAAAGCTGAGAGGCAGAGGGGTGGAGTGCCGTAACAATCATAGGGGATATTATTCGAGAGCTCTTCAAATTCGAACAACTTTTTTATTACTATTTTGTTTGCAAATGAATGACAGTTGAATAATTAAAAGACCATTTTAGTCAATCAGCTTTGTCCTAGATCACACATACATTGCACTCAGTCTGACGAAATGTTTGAAAATGGGAGTCTGTTGCAATGGATGCAGTTACAATTACTGGGTGTTTATTAAGAAAGAATGCCCAGTAAGGCATATCATCACTTTTCCCAAGTCCAAATTTCACTCTGGCTAATATGGCATTTTATGTAAAATTTAATTCTAAGAGGGTTTTTTTTCTCTGCAACTTTTCCCAAAAATCGCATTATCATGTTCAAAATTATGGTTTTCTGTTCTATGTTGAAATACCGCATATTCAATTGAACACAACCTCATATTTTTAACCCTTTGTCGTAATTTGTTGCCATTTAGACACATTAACTTTGCTTAGAAAAAAAATCTACTCCATTTGAATCTTTGTAACCATTTGGACGCAGAAGGTGAAGTTCAATATTCTTTCAATAGATGGCTCTGAGCAATTATGCCAGTTATAATTGTGAAGTAGAAGCGAGTGGATGCTATTTTTTTTGGTAAGGCCAGTCATCTTTCCAAAGACAAGGCTTACTTGGCCATAGATGGCATGAAAGTCTGGAGGGCCAAGGAGGAAGTAATGGCCTCATCAGTTGAAGCTCTCACGCAGAGGTCAGAGGAGAAGATCTCTGGGATATTCTTTGATGGCAAGCAGGATAGGAACACAAAGTTGATGAAATATGACGAAGTGACAGGGAGATTTCATCCTAGCAAAGTGATCAAGGAGCATTACACTATCACATGGGAGCCTCAAGGAAAGTACCTCTTCCATTTCACTCCCGAGGAACCTGAGGAAGGAGAAAAGCCTGCTCATAAGATTGCTCAGGGCCTGCATGAGTGGCTTCTGGATCAGAGAGCTGACGAGAGGCACCATAGCCTTAATGAAGATGATGCTGGGTCGCAAGTGCCACTGGATGATCTGTCAGCTCCATGTGAATGAGCTCCCCCTGAGGCACTTAATCATCAAGCTGGATGGCGCTGTAACTCCCTGGTCAGGCTTCAGTGGGCCTATTGGAAAACTTCTTGAGAAAGTGAATGAACTTGAGGTCAACTTCAACTTCAAACCAGTGGAAGGAACTAAAGATACCATGGAGCTGCCAGTAGAGATAGTCAAATCTCTCTCCACAGACCAGCACAACTGCTATCTTCTGATCAAAGCCATCGAGTCTGGAAGTCTCAGTCCACAGTTGACTGGTCTCAAGTGCAGACCTCTGAACCAATCCAGGTGGCTCACTACTGCACAGGCCATCTTGCTGTTGTGGATGAGGGAGCATGGACTGAAGGGGGAGGTGTTGAGGAGGCTTGAGGTCCTCGTGAAGTTCTGCCTTAACTTCTACTTCAAAATGTACTACGACATCAAAGTGAAACACCACCTCAAATTTGGTCCTGCACACATTTTTTCAAGCCCGAGGCTGCTAAGGAACCAGACTACCGAGGTCAGGAACATCATCTCTGCTGCAGTGATAAGAGGAGCTTACCAAGGAAGAGACTTTCGTGATCGACAGTGAGGCCCTATAAAAATCCCAAAGTCAATCTGCAAGCCACTTCACCTGAGGATCTCATCAACTGGGAATCAGAGAATATTTACGAGCCTATTTTCACCTGCAAGATGACCTTGACTGAGCTTGAGGATCTCAGGAAAACTCCACTCAAAGTGGATGCTTTCTCTGTTCATACTCAGTCCTGCGAGAGAGCTGTACAGGAAGTCTCAACTGCTTCCCAAGCTGTGTACAGTCACAAGAGGGGAGATGGGTGGGTGAGAGCCAGGATAGACCATCGAGAAATGCTCCTAGTATTCAGATCGAAGCAGGACATACTTAAGAGCTTTTCAGGTTCGAGTGGCTGATGAAGAGGCTGAAGCCATCGTTAATGCTCATAAGAGCTGAAAGTCCTCATAAGATCATAATATAAGATCTTATGAGGCCACGCTTTTCAGAGATCCAGGAAGAACAGGCGTATAAACCTATACATGGAGGTGGCAAGTCTCCCTCTACTTGATCTGAGTAGAGCTGGTGAGCCACACCTATTCTTTGAAGAAAAACTTAAAATTCTTAAGTTTTATATGAAATCTAAACATTTTTTCCAACACCCAGAGGTGTTGAAACACGCAAGAAAGCAAGGATGAGGTCAGAAAAGCAGCTTTTAGACTAAATTATATACAGAACATCTGCGTGCTTTGGTTTGAGTACCCTGAGGCTGCATTAAGTAGCCTTCAAATCAGAAAATCGCAATTTTGACCATGAAAATGAGATTTTTCAGAAGTTACAAATAATAAACCTATCTCAATTAATTTTTACATAGGAATACATATTAGCCACTTTGTTTTTCCAAAATTTCAACCCTGAACCCAGAGTATGATATGCCCTAATACCCAGTTAGGTCAACTGTATGCCCTTGATGATTGGTTAGGTTAAGTCATGATATTTTCCTTAGTTTTAACAAAAATATTGGATAAACTTTAAATAGCTGTAACTTTTTTAATATTTATTTGCAAGCAAAATGGTAATTAAAAAAGTTGTTCAGAATTTGAAGAGCTCTCAAATGACATTTTTCATAAAAAATTCTGTGGTTGTTCGAAACTACAAATTGACCACAATTAGTACAGTAGTGGTACTGATCCACAAGATCCAAAGTTTTGAAGTTAATGTACAGCTAGTAGATGTGACAATCTGCAATTAGCAGAGACCAATTGGATCTTAATTTTGCATGCAATATTTATGGTTTGTTTGTATAAACAGTCGAGACACCCAGATGGGCCGAAGGGCCCCTAGTGTGTCCACTATAAATTTTCACCATATTACCATGCCTAGGTTTGAGGTTTGAGCTTGCCACAACTCAAGCCTAGGCCAATATAGGCCCAAAATTGTGATAATACAAAGCAAATTCTTCATTTTAAGTTTATAAATACATAATTTAATGTAACATAACCTTCTAATATCAATAAAATGTTTCTTATACATATACACACCAATCTAAGTAATATAATGAATACTTGATACCTTTGATAAAAGCCTACCTGAAGTAGGCTTTGCTTTGATTCTGCAGACAAAAATTATTTGTTTACAAAATAGACGACTTACGAGTTTTACCTACCAGCCAACATTCGAAGCTAGCTTCAGCAACTAGTGAAATCAAGCTTGCAGGTTGCCAACCAGCCTCGCAAAATGTCGCTAAATTTACTTCAAAAAGTATCCAAAACGTCGTCAGATGTGGAGTAGCCAAAATATCGCTAAAATTTCAAGTATAGTAGCCAAATCACATCAAAAAGAAGCCAAAAAGTCGCCAGATGTGACATGTGGAACCATTGTGAAAAAACTATATAGGGCTATGGGTTGATTGCCTGATACCCTCATCCGTTGGAAATTTCCAGCAGACTTCAGTGGAGAATTAACGACAAAAGCCCTATGTTTTTTCGTTAGAGTTATGTATATGTAGGTCTTCAAAAGACCTCTTTATATTTAATTGTTTTCGGGACTACCTAATGGCAAAGAAAGAAATTGCCTTACCTTATTATTTCGTTGGGCCTCGCTTCTGTTTCGATGTAGGGCCATGGTACCATGGAGTTACACAATGCGTTCACTCGATGTAACTAACATAGGCAGTCACTATTTAAACACCTGAAGGAATAGGCCTATCCTTTTTATAGTTATTAGGTTTTATATTATAAGGAATTCACTCAGAACTTCTAGGAAGATAAATGACATCTTCCTTGCTTAAAGTGTTGCTGTAACATAAGCAGCTCCGAGGCCACTCGTATAATATAATCTTCGTATTTCATTATTATTGCTGATTTCGCAAAGGTCGTTGACTCGTTTCTCGATGTAACTCTCATGAGTTGGCAATGGAAAAGTTTGAACACGAGATCATAATTTGGTTTCTGTTGTTATGCAGGCCCGAAGCCTACATATGGGTTCTATGTACATATGTATGGAAATTATTTCATTCCCAATAGGCTATGTCGCGAATCTCGAGGCAATTTTGTATAGATATTTAATTCAATTAATTAATAATTTATATTTAATTAAGAAGTAAAAGGTACCACATACGATACCATGTTGTAAGTGCGCATAGTTTTTCCATACATTCCACTCGAAAACGTTGACTATATTTCTTGCTCATTGGTCCTTTTATGTGAAAAAAAAAAATGCTACACTGATAGTCGCACAAATATATAAGGCCATACAACCCAAAGGAATGGACGAGACTGGCAGCTCCACAATAAGTAGCTAAAATTACGCTAAGTCACTAAACGCTAAAAACATTGAGCCAAAACTCCTCAAAAGTCACTAAATTTAGCGACAAAATTGCTAAATTGGCAACTCTGCAGTGAAGCTTGTTTCGAAGGAAAGAAAGTGACAAAGACTCAGTGCTTCCATTCCTAGGGTAATTACCCTAGTCTAGGGTAATCACGTATGTCTTAGGGTAGTTCTTAGGGTAATAAAAAAATATGCAGAATCTAGGGTAATCAGACCTATCTTATTCCAGTTCATTAAAATACAATTACATGTACGTAGGTTTGCAACATTTACCTCATTAGTATGAAAAGAAAAACACTTTGACGACAAAACTGTTCTTTTAGTTCAAACAAACGCTGGGAAGTGGTAAGAGTCCTATCGCTAGCTCAGCCTAGGTGGATACTCAAACCTTATTTATCCACACAACGCACTGCGCAGTCTCTGTCTCAGACTTGCAGTGCCATAATCGTTTGGCGGGTGAATTGGCGAGTCAACTCAAACTTTCAGTCGAAGAAGTCTTTCAAAATATAGCATAAAACTCCCGATTTTTTCACTCCTGTATAACAGGTAAGTCGCACTCCTCTCTGGAGTATTTCATATTTTAGACATAGCTTTAGGAATTTAAAGGCTAACAAGCATTAGTCACTTCCAATTTCGATTGGATAATTCGACAATTTTATGATTTAAAAAATGTGCTGTTTGCTTAATTGTGCATAAAAATTTCACTTTATTTTAGATAAACGAAAGTTTTATAAATTTTATAGGCATCATTATTCAAAGTCATATGTATTTTTAAATTATTATATTTTTTAAATTCCCATATTAGCTACAAGCTCAATCTGGCATTTTAACAAAAAAAAAACGGAAATTGTCTTACAAGAAATCTTATACTTAATTATGTGTAAAATATATACGTTTTGTCATGGCTCCATTTGAGTATCTATGAAATTAATTTGTCTGTAGGATCACACAAAATGGATGAACATCGGCAAAGTACTTCCATTGTGATGATCCCGTTACACCCCCTAAGAAGAAATCAAAGACCAGTAAATCACAGACTTACACACAAAAGTGGAAGGAAAGCTGGTTGTCAGAACCTCAGTTCTCTGGTTGGCTGGCGAAATCAACGAGATCAACAACACTGAAAAGCATTGCATTTTGTAAAATATGCAATCTCGATATAACCTGCGGTAAATCTGAAATTACTAGACACGGACAATCACAAAGACAAACAATTGAGTTTGCAGATAGGTAAAACACGTTCAGTTGCAAGCTATATTTTGTCAAATGATCCTGTTGAGAAATCAGCTCGCAAAATTGAGCTCCGTATATGTGCCTTTTTATCAGAACATCATTTACCGATATCTTTGTGCGAACCATTCCTTGATCTTTTAAAAGTAATGTTTCCTGAAAATGTTCCAGTGAAAAAGGTTAAGGTGGGTAAACAAAGATCATCTAATATTATTAGACAGGTATTCGGTAGGCATTTTGTCGATGAACTTTGCGCAGTTCTACGTGAACGCCTTTTTTCTGTAATTATTGACGAAACAACTGACAGAAGCACATGCAAACAGTTGTGTGATTGTACAATATTTCCATGCAGGAAAATTCGAAATTTCATTTTTCGATTTGATTGAAGTGTGTGATAGTTCTGCAAATGGTATTTTCACGGCTCTCAAAGAATGCTTTATTTCAAGAAACATTCCCCTTTAAAATATAATAGGTTTTTGTTCGGATACAACTAATGTCATGATGGGAACCAAACATTCAGTGGCAACTTTGCTTAAATCAGTGATTCCCCATATCATCATAGTAAAATGTTCTTGTCACATGATCCATCTTTGTGCATCAAAAGCATGCCTTAAACTTCCCACATACACTGAAGATTTGTGCCGTAATATCTTTTCACATTTTAATCTAAGTTCAAAGAGGCAGCGTGCATTTCAGGAATTCCAAAAGTTTGTCGATATTGAGCCTCACAAAATCCTTTCTCCGGGTCAAACAAGATGGTTATCACTACATACATGCGTGAAAAGGTTATTGGAACAGTGGGACGCCTTACAGCTTTATTTTACACACTTGGCTTTTAGTGATCCTACTCATGTGAATGACATGATTGTTGAAGCGTTGAATAACAAGCTAACGCGCGCATATTTAGAGTTCCTAGATTACAATTTGGCAAGTTTAATAGCTTCAACACACTCTTTCAGTCAGAATCGCCTAACTTTTTTTGTATTAAATCTGAAACTTGCAAGCTCATCCGAAATTTCTGCTCAGACTTTATGAGCACAAGCTATGTAAAAAATGCTGAAATTTCTATGCTAAATCCTATCCATCCAGCATTTTCCAGTGCCTTTATCCCAGATGAAAGTATTTACGTTGGCTTAACTGCAGTAGATACCATAGCTGAACTGAGGGAGTCAAACACTATTACAAGGGAACAGATTTTACAATTCTTTAAGAATTGTAAGTCGTTCTTAGTAGAATCTGTTGCTCAAATTCAAGATAGGTTCTCCTTGAATGACAACATTCATGACATAGTCGCTTGTGTTGACCCTAAAGCAGCATCAAATTTAAGACCACCATCATTAGCATTTCTTTTCGACGAAATACCGCAGCTTAAAAAATGGGCAGACAAAAATAAACTCGATGAGGAATGGAGAACACATTATTTAGACGAAGAGCTGTCATCTCAGTTTCCCTTCACTAAGTACTGGAGTATAGTATTTAGCAGGAAAAATGAAGCTGGTCTTCCTTGCTATCAAAACCTTACGCTTGTTATTTCGTCCCTTCTTTCATTACCTTTCTCTAATGCTTCAGCCAGCTTAATCTCACCAAGACTTCTCAAAGATCAAGCTTGAAAAATGAAACCTTATGTGGCCTGCTACATGCTGTCTATTACCTAAAAAATAAGGTACTATCTGCTCACAATATGGACATCAATGAAAAGCTTATTAAAGCGATAAATTGCGTAAAAAGTGATGCGACATGCGCTGAATGCTCCGAGTCGAAGTAATCACGGCATATATAACAAATATAATAATATATGGTACGGTACCGGCATATACTGTAGTTTGCAGATTTCTTTTGTGTGTGTGTGTGTTACTAGAAGGAAAATATATGTAGATACAGCCATTTCTTTAATTTTTTCCTGTTACTAGAAGAAAAATATATGTAGATATATCTAGATTCTAGAGGCTAAACTAGGAAGAAACGACCAGCTATATATATATATATATATATATATATATATATATATATATATATATATATATAGGGTAATCATTTGCAATCTAGGGTAATATCACTTTCGAGCTAGGGTAGAGCGAACGCGACTCCTGGAAGCACTGGGTCACAAAGTGCCATTTCTAGTTTACTACTAGTTGTGAGTCTACGACGGAGAGGAAGTAACGCAATCTTCTTTTGTCCAATTGAATGTAAATAGTTTTCGTCCTATTTTGTTCTTGTTGTTAAGAAGATGATTATCAAAAATATCGTCTCCTCTATTTCAGTTTTGATACTTTTTGTATTATTTGTGGTACCATTAACGGATTGTAAAGGTAAGGAGATTAAGGATCATTTATATATACTTGAACCTGCAGTCACATTGTTTTTACCACGAAACAATACACACACACACACGTTGAAATTATTTGATAGATTTTAATTTGTTCTTGCTTATTGTTAAAAATTGAAACGCATTAAACATAGCCTATTTTAATTCATTCTTAAGAGATTCATAGTTTGTAGATACGTTCCGTAGTACATCACAATAAATTTACTGATATATTTTTTAGTTAAAAAATTTCACTCCACGTTACAGGACAACAACCAGATAGAAAGCTAAATAGGTTAGCGGGTTATTTAGGCCTTAGGGTATTTTGAAGAAGTGAAATTTGTGATACTTGTTACAGTGCATGTACTAATTACTTAATATTTACTGTACAAACAAACAAACACTTTATTTCAGACTCAACAGGTACAAACATTAGACAAAAGGTCCATAGAAGATTAAGAGATAGTTGTCTGGAGCACTGACTAAGTAGGCCAGTGAATGACTGTGTATAATGAACGTACAATTGCCTACGCCAATGCTTCCAGATTTGAGATTTATAAAATATATCGGAGACCAGTCCACTAACAATGGCTTCTATTATCTTATTGACTGACTCACCGAGCCTAGTGATAAATCTAAATACAAAATTGCGAATGACACTGGCCCAATTAGGCACCTTATTGACTGCAAACAGCATACTGACAGTAGAAGGAGCACCATTTACAAATCTTGGAGTCCTTAATAAACTCCTAAAAATATTATTATATGCAACATATAATTTCCTCAAATTACACATCCTGTAGTTCCACCACAAATGAGCTGTATACATTGGAGTACAGAAAGTTTTGAACAAAATCAACTTTACATCTAATGTACACACATGAAATTTTCTGACCAAAGTATTTCCCTGAGCATATACAGTAATTGTCTACATTGCCTTAGTCTTTCAGATGACTGTGATATTCTATCACTTAGTATGTAGCCACGATACTTAGTCTGGGTTACTTCTGACAGCACCATACCATTCAATTGAAATTCAGGAAATTTTATATACTTGTAGGCCTTGGTCCTCATAATCATAACAAACATGACTTTATCAAGATTATATTTCATGTCGTTATCCTTCCCATACCTTTCACGCACCTTCAAAAGTGTGCTAAGCCCTTTTACAAATCATGTAATTAAACAAACAATTAACAAACTGTAAATAACTTAACAATTCTTTACAAAAGTTATTAACAACGGCCGGTTGACGCATTAATTTTATGATATAAAATAAAAAAAAGTTTGTGAAAATAGGCCTATTTCCAGATGGTGAGCGCAGAGCTTTGGCTTAGAAGTGAAATTTGCAGAGATATTTTTTTTTCCTCTGATCCCTGTACGAATGGTTGGTTTGTCTATCCTACGAGTGCATGGTGATCATACCGAAGCCTACCAAAATCTAGTCGGTCCACGCTCGCTCGCATTATAAGGCGCATATAATTTTATAGGAAAGATTTTGTACGTGAAGTTTTAAGCCAGTGATACCCAAACCGGCTATTTTTTTTTCTGGAAATAAAGGTTCCGGAACTCTGCTATAAATTTCGTACAACCTTTGCCATTTGTTAGCCCATCCCACCCCGTGACCACCACAATAAAAAAAAAACGTCCTTCCTATTAAAATTATGCCCCCCCCCCAAAAGTAAAATCAATAAAAAAGCCCCGACTTTAACATTTGCTTCATACCTTGAATTTACCTTGAAGCGCTTCTGCCTCGAAGGTGCGCTACTCCCACGAAGTCCGCTCAGCGCCTCCTGAGGCGGGGCCACGACGTAGTCGCCACCCTTTTTTCCTATTGCTCCTGCCATGGTAAGTTATACCAAGGTTATGAATTAAAGTTTAAGCTCATGACCCACTTAGATTTTAAATACTATTTCATATGCGAGCCGTTGCGAATACGAGTGACGAACTCGAATCGTGCAGACGTGTCAACTCTCATGGATTTTAAGTCTCAAACTCCCTTATATGAGACGTTTCCAGTTATCAAAATTAGGAACAGGCAAAACCTCACGGATTTTCATACTTCAAGGTTGACGTCTCTGATCATGTGCCATTATCCATTTAAAAGAGTACATCCTGGAAAATATGATGGTATGGAAACCGGATTAGCAGTTTTGGCAGTCTCGTGTATCTCGCTGGCTTTCCTGTGGTGGTTGTGGTATTTTTGTCATTTTATTGGCCTTTGGCTTCTCTTCGATTTATTAAATATGTATGAAATTTTGTATTAACGAGGTTTGACTTAGATATAGGTAGGCTTTGACGATACTCGGTGATTACAGCGGCGGACTCTGAGCGGTAAGGCTCTGGTTCGCGGGAGCGAACCAGAGCCACAGTGTTCGGCCACAGTGTCTTCACTTCGCGTATTGGGAAACCTGTTACTAAGCTTCGGACGGTGGGGGCAAAATACTTTTACGCACCTGCTGTATGTTCGAAGGTAATGTCCCTAAAATGTGAATTGCTCGGGTTACTACTACGAAAATAATGAAAAGAAAAGCCGTAGGTTTGCTAAAGTTAATTTACTATAATTAACCGGTTAGCAAATACATAACAACAAGGACAAGGGTCTCAAACTCATTTTGGCTGTGGGCCGCAATACAACACGTAGGCCTTCCTGCGGGCGAATATATATATATATATGTATATAAGATGTTAATCGGGGTCGTTGGTAATGAACTTCAATTTAATTTTAAATTTTGACTGTGGGCTGAAAAGCTGTCATGCTTCCAAATGGCATATTCAAATAAGAATACTGCAATTAAACTACAAAAATTAAACGTAAATCTCAACATTATGTAAACCAGTATGGATGCAATGTATATCTTATGTAATGTGTTCTTTCTGAATAAAAATTATTCTTATTACAAGCAGAGCCTTCGGCTCCCTGTCCTACGGGTAGGGCTTGCGCTTCGCAAACTCGCCTAAGGCGAGGGCACCTTCACAGAGTACCCAAATGAAGACAAAAATATTATTTTACATTTTAAATATAGCTTCACAAATTTTTAACCCACTTGCTCAGAATGCGAAGCTCAAAAGGTTAGGATTACCCCTTTGGGGGAGGTCATTCTCCCCATCTCCCCCCCAAAAAAATCCTCTCCCACCAGAACTCCCCTCTCCCCTTTCATGCAACTTGGGGGACTAATCCCCCTCCCCCTTATTGCATAACCCCAGTCCCCCATTACCCCTACCCCCCGCTTCTGTTAAAAATAGGTGGAAGTTTGTGTAACACACTGTTTTCATATTTTTTATAATTTAAGTTGAAAGGAAATGGAAGGAAATGTAGGTGTTTTTTTTTAATAGTTAAGGATTAAAAATAAAAAAAAGGGGTAATCCATAAAGCTTGCATGATTTCATCTGACAATATTTGAAGAGTTAACGTTTTGGACCTTGGCACATTCTCGAGACTAAAATAATTTTATAAATTGAATTACCATTCGTATTACGGTAGAAACAATAAAAGTATATGTAAATACAGCATGATTCAAAATAATGTACACACATTTTGAAATTATTTACTTTGGATACTAATTGCACTTAATGAACAAAAACTTTAGTATGTATACGAGTACAGTAATTGGGGACAGCAGGTCCCCCAATTACTGGGGGATACGACAAAAAATAAAAAACTATTTGAATAATTAAAATTTAATATGGGCATAACTAGTTTAATATAAAATAACTTGAATATTGTTTTTTTACATGCTTCCTCATGAATAATGTAAAGTTTATTAAATGCAATTAGTATTAAAAAAATTTAAAATGCGCGTGCATTATTTGAATCACCCTGTAGTGAAGCTTTAAAAGTTAACAAGACATTTTCTCTTTATTTTTTAATATAAAATTACTTATAAAGGAATAGAGGTTTTATCATCAGTATTTAACACTACTTCTATTTCTTTAAAGTTACATTATGTGAAATTTTAAATACACAACGTTTGGACTGTTTGGATGTGATAGAAGATTGAGGGAAGTCTTTGTTTTCTGTGAAACAAGTTTATTTATGCAGAAACTTGAAATATATTTACAGTATTACGTCGATGCACTATATGAGAAAGAGAGAACTTCATCATCAACTTGAGTAGTCTAAGCATCATCATCATCCTGTTTGCATATCCGTTTTGTGTTTCGTATTTATCAATTATTACGAAAGAAATCTTTTATAACTTGAAGAGTCTAATCATTTTCATTAATCAATAAAGTAACATAAATATCATCAACTGTTGCCGCAAAATAGAAGTCAACATCTTCCTTCTTTGAATAAATAATCAATTTTGAATAATCGATTTTGAAATTAGAAAGACTAATCCAGGCCCCACTACAACTTAAACATGTAACCATACACAAAGACATAGACACAATAGCACCATGAGAGACATACAAAAGTATAATATTAACATATTACAGTACAACGTACGGGGCACTAATAAACCTTAGCCCCCCCCCCTCGCCCATGGCCTAAACCATTAGAGGTACAGTAAAACTAAACATACCTTACAAAAGAGAATTTAATCCTGCATTTAATGAGAAACAATTAAAACTTGGTGTTCCCGCCATTGGCTTCCAAGACAGCCTGAATTCGCTTTGGGTAGCTTGCCAAAAGTGACGTGAAAGGATCTTGATCGTTACGCAAATTTGCTAAAACAGTTTCAGTGTGTTGCGTCGTTGTATCCTTCGAAAATCGATTTGCTGCAGGTTCTTGAAACAAGAGACATTCAACCTTGTCCTTTATAACTGATTCAATGTGTTCACAGACGTTCAGGTCAGGAGAATTTCCTGGCCATTCTTCATTTCCAAAGAAATCGATCTCACGGTTCCGCAACAAATGTTGAGTGGCTAATGCCTTAAAGCAGGGGCCTTATCGTGCGGAAGTGTGACCTGATCGACATCCATAACATTGTTTGGGTTTCTTAGAAAAGGAATGACATGCTGGGATAGAATAATATCACGAAAATACTGTCCATTCCAACTCTGACCATTTGGCGTCAGCACCCGCATGAGCTTCTTTGCAGTGAACAAAACAACACACCAACACAGTCTGGACTTTTTAATAATTCGCGATAATGTTCATTGTCATCGATTTCATCTGGTGTTGTGGCCCACACTCGATCATTTTGGTAGTTAGGCCGACGTGTTACGTAAACAAAAAAATCATCGGAGACAGCTAAATGCATGAAATCATCCACATCCCAATCTTCAAGATAATGGGCAAACCACATTCTGTCATCGATGTTAAGTTGAGTTTTTCTTGGCTTTGGAAGTTCATGCCAAGGCTTTAAAGACCCAGTGGTGCACAAACTTTTTTGATGTGAGGGCCAAACCAACCATCTGTTTTATATGTAGGGGCCAGATATATAGATATTCTATTTTTTATAAATATGCATTTTTATAACCAGGGGTAATATTTCAGATTTTTCTTTGGGTAGCTACCCTTTTCATGTGAAAAAATGTGAATTGAAAAGACCCGTGGGGGCCACATTTGGCCCGCGGGCCAGGGGTTGTGCATCACTGCGTTTAAACCTTGCCTATGACGGTACAGTCGAATGATCTCCCCACTAACGATCTTTCCTCTCAACACTTCGATCTCTCTAGAAAGTTTAGCACAGCTGTTTTTCCGCTTACGCGTACCGCTTTCAATGATGTCCTTTGTTTCTTGAGAGAGTGGCAAATTTGGGCGCCCAGATTTGGTTGTATCCATTTCACATTCATCCAAAGTTTTATTCCAATTTCTTTTGACGAAGTCCTCACTTCTTCGCAACTTTTTGGCAACCCATGAACGTGTTTAAAGGTGGCTCCAGCATCACGAGCTTCCCGAAATGTTATTGCTCGTATGCGATCTATCACACGTTGCCTCTCCGAATCACCAATTAATTGTTTATTTATCTACAACTAATATTACCTTCGAAAATACTGTCATGAAAGTGGTTATCAATAAGCAAACTCCTGGTATTTATTAAACCTCTTACGCACCCCCAAAAAGAACTCCGCCTACCGCATGCTCAGAATCGCCGAGTTAGACGATTCAGTTGGGTCTAACAACTTTTCATTAATCGTAAAATCTAATAAACTTTATCTTCCCCTCTTAGAAACAATACTATTTTCTGAAAAACAAACCACATATAAATCATTATGTTACCCCCGTTTCATAATCTCGAGATCTTTCAGTCGCTTTTACCAACCAACCAATTTATTCATCCTCCAACCAACAAGTTGTATTCCATCATTTTCATTCCTTGTTCTTTGTTGCGTTTGTGATAGTATTTGTACCCGATTTTTTCTTTTCAGTGTTTGTATTTTAATGGTGTGTATTTTAATGGTGTGTATTTTAATGGTGTGTATTTTAATGGTGTGTATTTTTTCCCCACAAAATTACTTTTAAAATATGCAGATTACTTAATTTTTTTGTCCATCCTTACAAAAGTAAACTAAACCCCTTTTAGGTTTTATATTTTCGTTTAAATTTGTTTAATTTTAACATCAGAATATAATTGTTAATCTTTACGATCTTTCAGTATTTAAAATACAGGGTGTCCCATAAGGCCAATCTCGTATGAAAATTTATTTTAAATTAAATTTACCAAAGTAATACATTGGAACTAACACAAAAATGTTCAAATTGTTTTGTTTTTTGGTTTGCGGGTAGAATAACAGACTTATTGCTAATATGGAAGCGAGTGACACTCGTGAGAAAAAAGCCTCCGTCTTTTCCTCAGGAGTGTAACTTATGGCACACCCTGTATAATCGTAACTTAACGCGCTATTATTATGTTCGGACACCAAATTTCGGTGATCCGCCCATTTCATACTCGGGCCAATGAAGGTGGTTCTTAGTCTTACGTTTGGGTTATGTTGAGCTTGGTTTCAAGGTGGTCAATACAAAAATTTTAATTTTTTCTTAATTTTCATCAAATTCTTTGTTTTACATTTGTTAAATGTAACATTTGTTAAATTTTTCCAAACGAACGGTAAACGTTTCGTAACTATATTATGCATGGTACAAATGATAAGAAAGAATGGATCACCCGAACATCAGGGCCCCCAGCCTTCTTTAGTTAGCCTTATAAGGCTAACTAACGAAAATATCACGACCTAACCTAACCAATCGTTAGGTCAACCATACGCCCTTGACGACTGGTTAGGTTAAGTCGTGATATTTTCGTTAGTTAGCCTTATAAAGCTAACTTAAGAAGGCTGGGGGTAGAGATCTGCACGGGCCGATATTTTAGGGTCGTACCCGGCCCGGTCCGTTCTTTTGTGGTCTTTTGAAATAATGAAAATTTATTTTTAGCAATTTTTGAAAGCATTTTAGCTACTTAACAGGAAAATAAAGAATATTTCACCATTAGAATTTAATAAAGTTCTTACCTTTTTGAATTTTATAAATTATTCTATTAATTGGTGTGCCGTCGTGAAATTACTTTTTTGAATGGCTGCTCAAAATCGATTGGTAATGAAAATTATAATTAAAAAATTAACATAGACTAATATTTTGAAAAATCCTTTTTCTTTTACTCTAGTTTTAAAAAATATTATGAAAAATTGTTCTACGAGATACAAATTGTACTTCAATGCACGCATGCTCCTATAATAATATGATGCGCATTAGCCGGCCCGTGTCTACTTTGATTAAACATAGGCCCGCCGTATCCCGGCCGCGGGTCGGGCCGGGTACAGGCCTATGGACTTACCCGAACCCGCGCGGATCTCTAGCTGGGGCCCTGATCTTCGGGTGATCCGAAAGAATAACGAACATTTTTCCGCATGAATAATTACGAGCGCCACTGTATGTTAGTCAAAAGTGGAAATCATTCAATACGCGTATTGACCAGTCATTATACGTGTATTGACTGATTCCGACTTTTGACTGTAACGTATATACTCAAATACATTGCGACTACAGCCACTGTTCTTCTGAAGCTATTAATGGTGGTTCCTCGGGGCTTTGTATTGTCACCCACTTTCTTTTATTAGTGATCTTTTAAGTCGCACTTCCTCTACTATCCTATCCTATCCTATCCTATCCTATCTAGTACCAGACTTCTGAAGTTCATTTTCATTCTTTTTCTGTCCAACTCTTTAACGCAAGGTTAATCCATATTTTCAATCTTTCACATATTCGCTTAGAATTTAGATGATAGATTTTGGCTCTCTCCATATTTGCGGGCATTCGCCCTTGGCCCCTCCTCCTTCCTGCATAAAAAAAGCACTTGACCTTCCTAGGATATGTTCAGTATTGTTGGTATTTAAAAAATAAATGGCACTAATGAAAAATGAATTATGAAAACTGTACATTTATGTAAATGAATTATGAAAACTAATTTAATGTGTCCAAAAAATTCATATCTGTGAAAATTAACCAATCGGACCGCGACTCCTATGTGGACAGTCTCTTTCTGCAACTAAGAACCTTGTTGACGTGAAATTTTATCAACACCCGTAAACTTAACTTGAATTAACTTAACCTGGCCTGACTTAATCCGTTAACTGCGCGAGCGCCTAGTTACGAGTCGAGCCAAAAACACGGGCTACGCAAAGAGATATCTCGGTTTAAAGTTTAAACCCGCGTATATACGGGGCTGCGCAGAAATGGTCAGAAGCGAGATCCCGTGATATTACGGGTTGCCCAGCAAACGGGTTTTAAAAATATTTTGCGTATCTATAATAATTATCTTGTTTATGTACTTATCATTTAAACGGCAAAGTTTTATATTTCTCAAAGTTCATTTTTTATATAGTTCTCAGGGGAAACGAGTCTCCGGGAGATGAATGTGAAATTGAAAAGGGCGTGAAAGGACGGTGTGAAACAATCTCGTCGTGCTTAGGAAACGGTGGTGTCATAAAGAGGAATGAAACGACGAAGATGTGCGCAAAATCTCAAGGACAAGAATACTTTTGTTGCAGAAGGCCATTCGAAGTTGCGAACATACGTAAGGAGCTCTTATTCATTTTCCAACAACTAGATTTTTTAACCCTATCCACCGTGGTCCAGTAGACCAGCCACAAACTTTTACAGTTGCCCCCTCACCCTTTTAAATAAGCAAACAAATTTGGCCGGCTCCCCCCCCCTCTACTTTACTTCCAGTAATGTAATTGGTACACAGTTTCATGGAAGACAATTCAAATTGAAAATGCATCGAACGCTTTAGTTTATATAAAAAAACCAGTTCCTCTTGGTTTGTTTGAAATTAACCTTTTAATAAATAGTCATTATCTTTCATGAGTTTGAATTTCATTTGTCATAAAAAATAAGTTAGTTATATACATAACTTTTTTGTTCTGATTAAACAGATCAAAATAAAAAATAACTTTATAAAACCTATTTAATTAATATTAATATATTTATAGCTAATTAAGTTTATTTTAGTGTAATTCAACCCCGCTTTTGTGATTAGTTATAAATCTAATCGCATCGCGTCCACCCATCCCCCGTTTGTGCACCACTGCACTATACAGGGTGTTTACAAAGTCTCTATCTATTTCAGTGAAAACGTAGCAAAAAGAGTAAAATTCAAGAACAGTATAATAGAAGGCATACATTTAATGAATACTCTCAAGCGTATGATTCTATATGAGCACCATTAGTATCTCTACAGAGTTCGAATCTGTCAGCAGCAGCATTGCGGAACACATTTTGGAGCATGACGGGGGTTATTTTTGTAACTGCTGTTACGATACGAGCCCGTAAATGTCCTAGCTTCATTCAGATAGCATTTTAAACACCGTCGTCTTTCAACAAGATGGGGCACCTTGTCATTACGCAAATATTGTTAGGGAGTACCTAAATGAACGATTTCCAAATCGGTGAATCGGACGTGGAGGCAACAGTCCCTGGGCGGCTCGATCTCCTGCCCTAATGCCCTTGGATTCCTTTGCATGGGGCTTTATCAAATCGCAAACGTCTATCAAACGAGGGTTACAGATCTGCAAGATTTACGTGCTCGTATCGTAACACGGTAACAGCAGTTACAAAAATAACCCTGTCATGCTCCAAAATGTGTTCCGCAATGCTGCTGACAGATTCGAACTCTGTAGAGATACTGATGGTACTCGTGTAGAATCATATGCTTGAGAGTATTTATTAAATGCATGCCTTCTATTATATTGTTATTGAATTTTACCCTTTTTGCTACATTTTCGCTGAAATAGATAGGGACTTTATAAACACCCTGTACTATTACCGACAGATCGAACTCGCTAATCCTTCAATTTCAGTGTGTGAATCTTGGAAATCTTACTGGAGAGATAATGATGGAAAGTGTGTATCTGGGGGGCTTTTGGTTGCGGCAGGAGAAGAAGCGCGTGAGGGGCTGCTTCCAGAAATTGTAAGGAAATTGTTTTACCAAATAAATAATGATAAATAATGATAAATAATGATAAATAATGATGAGCCAAAACCAAATTGTTAAAGATTGATCTGAAGCAGTGTAAATGGTTCTAAACATTGTGTTGTAAAATAGAGAGCTCTAGAAAAATTATACTTAGTCCAATTAACACGAGCGCTATTTCTAATTTTTTTTGTGGCATCAGTTTGTAGTTGTGAATTACTTTGTTCCTTATGTTATGTTGTTATTCTCTGATTATCTTCAGGTTCTTAATTTATAAACATAAGAAAATATTAACTTACCTACAAATGGGTAATATCAGAGTCTATAAATTAATCTAGTCTTTCCACGCTTCTAATTTCATACACTTTTGTGAAGCTCTCACGCAAGCCAATCCGTCAATAATTATTTTACAAAATAATGGCAACCATCAAACTTTCTTGCATAGCAAGGCATTGGGTCAAAATTGATGAAGTTGTATTAAAAATCTAAATACCTTGTGAGCTGAAAGTAAAAATATTAACATCACACCATAGTTCAAAAGTTTGTTGAAATTCTTTGGAAAGGCAATTATATATTTTTTATTTAAAAGGCAAACTGCGAGCGTAAAATGATAAGGTCAACAAGAGATAGGCTTTAGGCAAGCCCTTGTGTATTGTCATGCATCGAGATGTTAATGTTTGCCCTCTGTCTGACTCACTTTTCATAACTTCTGTAACATTCGTGGCCGCCTCAAATTTTTAGTTTGTTGAACAAACAAATAAACAAACACTTTATTTCAGACTCAACAGGTACAAACATTATACAAGAGGTCCATAGAAGATTAAGAGATAGTTGTCTGGAGCACTGACTAAGTAGGCCAGTGAATTACTGTGTATAATGAACATACAATTGCCTACGCCAATGCTTCCAGATTTGAGATTTATAAAATATATCGGAGATTAGTCCACTAACCATGGCTTCTATTATCTTATTGACTGACTCACCAAGCCTAGTGATAAATCTATCTAAATACAAAATTGCGAATGACACTGGCACAGTTAGGCACCGTAGTAACTACAAAGAGCATACTGATACTAGAAGGAGCACCATTTAAAATCTTGGAGTCCTTAATAAACTCCTAAAAATATTATTATATGCAACATATAATTTCTTCAAATTACACAACCTGTAGTTCCACCACAAATGAGTTATAGCCTATATATTGGAGTACAAAAAGTTTTGAACAAAATCAACTTTACAGCTAATGTACACATGAAATTTTCTAACCAAAGTATTTCCCTGAGCATATAATTGTCTACATTGACTTAGAATATCAGTCGTCTGAAAGACTATCCGTTAATATGTGGCCAAGATACTTAGTCTGGGTTACTTCTGACAGCAGCACCATACCATTCAATTGAAATTAAGGAAATTTTATACACTTGTAGATGTAGGCCTTGGTCCTCATAATCATAACGTGACTTTGAGGATTATATTTTTTGTAGTTATCCTTCCCATACCTTTCACACACCTTCAAAAGTGTGCTGAGCCCTTTTACAGATGGAGAAATAAGAACTAGATCATCTACATACACCATATGATTAACAATCATTGTACAAATATAGCAGCCTAATTTACAGGTGTTCAGCACAGCAGATAGATTATCCATATAAACATTGAATAAGTAGGGGAATAATATCCCTCTCTGCCTGACACCATTGGTCACAGAGAATGGCTCTGAATTAACCCCACCCCCATATTACAATCATTGTCTGGTGATTATACCAGAATATTAATATACAGACCAAGTAACCAGGTACATTACGATTTAAAAGTTTCACGAATAAGTTGTCATGATTTAACACGATCAAAGGCCTTAGAGGCATCCAGGAAACGCAAAAATACATTAGTATCTCGAGTTTGGTATTTACAGACCATTTCCTTCAACACACACACAAATCAGGACTGTTTCTTTTTGAAACCAAATTGGTATAATGTTTGTACCTGTTGAGTCTGAAATAAAGTTTGTTTGTTTGATTCACGTAGGACGGCTATGGTACACCTCACCTCTGATCTTCCTAGTATCCTGGATTGGGACAGAAAACTGTGTGCCTTTAAATTATCTGTCTACTCTTCACAATCTTCCACACGACTATCCCTTTACCTTCAACAACACGCAACTCAATCCTTCTTTTTCTCTTACCATTCTTGGATAGGAGTTTTCTTTTCTTGTGATCTTTCCTGGAAAGATCACATGTACTCTTTCTAAAACAAATTTTAAGAGGTTAGGTACGCTGTACCGGCTGCGTTGTTTCTTCACTTCCATTCAGTTGCTGTCTTTGTACCGGGGGTGGTGGTGGTCGCCCCCCATGTATGAAGTACGCTTCTTATGTGTGGGGGGTGGCTCAACCCACACAGCCCTACTTGACTGGATGGAATCAAATGCTTTTCGTGCAATCACTTCCCAACCTCTTATTGACTGTCATCAATACCTCTCTCTTCGCAGCAATATTGCCTCACCCTGTCTTTACTATCGCTATTGTGATGGACATTGGACACTGCTCTTGTGAGCGCTTTCATTGCATACCTCCTCCTTTAAGGAGAGCTCGCAGTAGCAGAATTTCAACACATTCTCATGCCTTTTCTGTCCAACTCTTTAATGCAAGGATTAATCGGGTTTTCAATCTTTCATCTAATCAACCAGTCAACTCTGGAACAATCTTCCTCAATTCATCTTTCCCCCTGTCTGACTTTCAATATTTGAATCGCACGTTGGACCTTGATTTTGTTTCTTCTTCCTCTGTGGGAGAGGCGTTTTTGCAGACATTTGCCCTTGGTCCCTCCTTCCTGCATAAAAAAAATAAACTCGTCAAAAATTATTTACTTTGAGATCCGAAACTCCGCCCACTTTAGCACTAGCTTTTTTCTCTTCTGCCATCTAGCGTTTGGAATAAGAACTAAATTACAGTACCTGCCAAAAATTTTAATATTTTTTATTTTTTTCGTACTATTTAAAAGCAATGTGTGTGTGTGTGTGTGTGTGTGTGTTTTTTTTGTACTGTGTGATGTCTGTGGGGCGTGGTATGGAATGGAGTATTTGATTATAATGTGTCTCTGGTGTTACCTTAATGGTGCGAGGTGTTGGTGCATGATTGTACATGTAGTGGCAAGGGTGTTGTGGGTTAGTTGTCGCTGCTGCCATGATTGTGTTCCCCTCATGTCTAAATGTTCCTTAACTTTCAGTATTTTTGTTTCTGTGTGCAGGTGTTCTATTGGTGTTGTTTGAGTGCATCCTGTAATGTTACGAAGTGCGTTGTTTTGTATTGTCTGTAAGGTGTTTATGTGTGTGTTTGAGATAATGGGTGCCCAGCATGGGCTAGCATAGTCCATAACTGAGCGAGTATATTGTTTGTATATGAGTGATGTTGTTTCCTGCAGGTGTCTAAAGTCTGTGCCTGTTAGTACCCTAAGCGTGTTAAGTCTTAACGTACATTTGTTTTTAATGTCTTGAATGTAGTTTGTAAAAGATAATGATGTATTGTATGTGACCCCAAGTATTTTGGTCTTGAGTGTGTGGAATGTTGTTGTTGTTTAGTGTAAGCTGTGGAGTTATCTGGTGTTCTCTTGTGTTGCTTGTTAGCAAGGTGATGGTTGATTTTGTGGGCGCTACTTTGAGTCTATTGTGTGTGAGCCAGCCAGTCTTGTATACTGTTTATGTATGTTTGTAGGTTATTTGTAGCGGTGTCGATGTTGTTGTGGGTGGATGTTAGTGGTGTCATCTGCATATGATAAGGTAAGCTTGTTATCTATGGGTGTTGGAATGTCATGCATGTGTAAGTTGAACACTGTTGGTGAGAGAACAGAGCCTTGAGGGACCCCGTTTGGAAAAAGCTTGTTTTTTTGGATGACTTGCCATTAAATGTGACATGTGAGTATCTTCCTAAAAGAGAGCTGCTCGGCTACCTTTTGGTGCTATTGTGCATGTTTGTGTTTAGTATTTTGTTTGAGAGGGAAGCGTGGGATAGCATCAAATGCTTTACTAATTAATGTCTATTGTTGTTGAATTTGTTGCTAATAGTGTACGTTGAGCTGGTCGTCTGGAGTTGATGCCATCCATGATGTGCTGCGTGAGGTTAGTGAGTAATGTCGTGGTTGAGTGGTGAGGTCTGAATCCATGTTGAGTAGACGTTAGTGATATGTGTGGGTTGGCGATTTGTAAGATTAGTCTTTGTTACTTTGGAAGGTGTACATAGTAAAGTAATGGGTCTATAGGAAGCTGGTTCTGTTGGATTTTTGTTTGGTTTGAGTAGTGTAATAATTTTACCTTGTTTCCATGTCAGGAATAATAGTGTTGGTATGAATATGTGCTGATGTTTGTGAGAGCTGTGGGCCCAAGTGTTTAAGGTGTATGTTAGATATGTTGTCTGGTCCAGTAGCCTTCGAATTCTTAACGTTTTTGATGATCTTGGTGGGATTTGTATTGAAGGGTGTAATGGTCGTGTCGAGTCTGTAGGTTTTGCGTCTGCCTGTTTGTCTGTCTGCGTGTTTCTGGTTGTTGTCTCTCTGTAGGTGATTTATCTTTGCGTAGTGATTAACTAGAATGTTAGCTTGTGTATATGTTCTGATATTATTTTGGTTGCGACAGATAGCCGCGTGTGAGGTGTGAATGTCGCTGTTAGAGTAGGTAATGCTGTTTATAGTCTTGTATAGCCTGGATGTATATGTGGAGTGGTTTAATGTTATGAATTCCCTAAATGTTTTTTTTTTTTTTAAGTTTGTTGTTTATTTCTGTGTTGAACTGTTGTATCTGCTGTTTTATGGCTTCTGTGTGTGGTGTTTGTGTGTTGTTTGAGGTTGTTACGTTGCCTTATAAGGTGGACTATTTCTCTAGTGTAATTTGGATTGTATTTCCTAATGTTGCCCTTGGGTATGTATTTGTTTGCATTATTGATGATCTGATTGAATGTCTTAGTGTTGTATTGATGTTTATGATGGGTGTGCTGTTTAATGTGGTGAATTGTTCCTCAGTCTGTATTTTGAACTGTTCCCAATCAGCTTTCTTGTAATTTCTGTAAGTGTGCCTGAGGCTGTTGGGGCAGAGTGTAGAACGTGTTGTAATGATGATAGGCATCTGGTCTGATGACAGTTGTTTTTCTGTTCTCCAGCGTGTGTGTGTTGCTAGTGAGGGGGAACAGAACGTTATGTCTGGGAAGGAGTTTCAGTATCCTGCTTGATGTGATGTGTGTGTAGTTCTTCTGTGTTGTTAAGAATGAAGAGGCTGTTTAGTTGTGTGGATATGTTGGCACCTCTGGTGTTTTGGTTGTGTAGGTACCAAAAGAGTTGAATTGATTGGTTGGAAAAGAACGCAGCCATGAAAATCTTGAGCTTCACATGGTGTCAAGATTTGTGAAGCTTTTAAGACTTTCATGACTATAGTTTTATTGACCAAATAATTGAATCCCCAGTAATTGTGGGGCCTGTGGCCCCCAAATTTCGGGGGACTTTGTTGATAGGACGAGACATAAACGTGTCAATTGACAAACTCAAATAAGTCCAATTAACTCTTTCCTTCAGGCTGTCGTCGGTACTGGAAAGAACGCAAAGAGAGTGAATTGGCAATGTGGAGGAACACTTATTTCACCCTTTTATGTGTTGACAGCGGCTCATTGTGTTCTTTAGTAAGTATTAGCTATGTGAAAAGAGTATGACTAAAAATGAATGAAAAAATAATGTAATCATACATGTGTGTGTGTGTGTGTGTTCGCAATATAGTTGTGAAAAACTATATAGGGCTATGGGTTGATTGCCTGATACCCTCATCCGTTGGAAATTTCCAGCAGATTTTTAGTGGAGAGTTACCGACAAAAGCCATATGTTTTTTCGTTAGAGAGTTATGAATATGTAGGTTTTTAAAGGACCTCTTTATATTTAATTGTTTATGGTAATTTTAGCGTCGGGATTTTAGATGCCTATATGTGAACGAAAAGAAATTGTCCCACCTTATTTTTTTGCTGGGTCTTAGTTTGCTTCGATGTAGGGCGTCACGATCTTTTTCGGTGTAGGGCCGCCACGATGGAGCTACGCGATGAGTTAACTTGATGTAATTAATATAGGCAGTCACAATATAAACACTTGAAGGTATAGGCCTATCCTTTCTGTAGTTATTAAGTTTATTATAAGGAATTCACTCAGAACTTTAGGGAAGACAAAAGCACATCTTCCCTGTTTAAAGCGTTCGCTGCACATTAAACAGCTCTGAGAGCCGTTCCTTTTCGCGTTTACCTTAAATTTACCTTAAAGCGCTTCTGCCTCAAGGGTGCGCTGCTCCCACGAAGTCCACTCAGCGCCTCCTGAGGCGGGGCCACGACGGGGTCGCCACCCTTCTTTTCTCTTGCTCCTGCCATACGATTTGGTCCCCTATTGAATTTGTGGGGGCTGGTCTGGCAGAGGAATACCCTGACACTGTGGGTTGGTCGGGTATGTTGGCTAAAAACATGTCCAAGTGTTTTTTAAAAGTATCTACTGGGACTGCACTTATATCTCTAAGGTACTGAGGCAAGGAGTTAAACAGGCGAGAACCCTGCCTAGAGATACTATTATATTGAAGGGTTTGAATCCTTCTCAGACTGTTTGGTGGGAGGTGATATTTTTTACACATTCTGCCAGTTCTTGTTAAGGTGGGCACAATTGGTTCAGTATTGGGGGCAACTAAAAGCCCTTCTAGAATTTTCCAGGTGTAGATTAGGATGTATCTCTCAAACCTTCTCTCTATGGAATAAAGGTTGAGGCGTTGTATTTTCATTATTTGCTGATCTGGCAAGGTTTTGTTTGGTCTACTTCTCTCTTGAAGCTAAACAATAAATTGGGTTTTCTTGTTGCTATGTGAGGCTCGATGTCTACATATCGGTTCTTTGTACGTATGGCAATTATTTCATTCCCAATAGGCTATGTCGCCAATCCCGAGGCAATTTTGTATAGATATTTAATTCAATTAATTAATAATTTATATTTAATTCTGAAATAAAGGTACCACATATGATACCATGTTGTGAGCGCGTATAGTTTTTCCATAATAGTGAAAGGCCTAAGCACACGATATTTATCGCTCTCTGTGGTGTAAATTCATCGATACTGAAATATTGCTAAGTTCGAGATATTCTGAATTTGAAGTTGTTAATTTAAAAAAATAAAAATTATTAGTGAGGGAAGTTAACTTCAAAAATTGAAATGAAATATAAAATTCGAAACTCCCTATTTCTCAAGAGGGAATGTGCGGGAATTCAATGTGTTACCTGAGCTCAGACTATCACAGAATATAAGTGCCAGGACCAACTCCAACCTTTGGCGGAGATCGGAATCGAAATTTGGGTCCAGTTCCCAGCCAAATCTTACCACGGAACCCATACTGACGATCTGAAGGAAGATAGTTAGAAGGTGTTCAAGAATCTTCCCATTAAGGATAGATTCAAAAACTTCAGAAAGGCAAGAAATCAAAGCCATTGGACGATAGTTGGAGGGTTGAGAGCGGTCACTTTTTGGGACAGATTGAATGAAAGCTAACTTCAACACGAAGGAAAAGTACCAGTTGAAAGATAAGACGAAAGAGTTTGCCTCGGCAGGGTGTCAGCACAGAAGCACAGTTCTTAAGAACAACAGGAGGAACACCATCAGGACCGTACACCTTCCTAGAGTTGAGCCCAGATAGGGCAGAAAAAAACGTCTTTAGAAGAGGTTATAATTTCTGATATAATGAAGTCAGAGGGAAGAGAAGATGGAGGAACAGCATCGGAATCGTCCATAGTTGAGTTGGAAGCGGGAGTTTGAGGGAAGAGTTCAGCTTTGTCAGGAGAGGAGACGGCAAATGAGTCGTCGGAATGGAAAAGAGGAGGGAAAGAAGTAGTAAAGTTGGTGAACAGGTTCTTAGCTAGATGCCAGAAAGAAAAAGAAGAATTAGAATTGGATAAGTTTTCACATTTTTGTCGGATGAAGGCATTTTTTGGCCAGTCTAATAACAAATTTTGTACGATTCCGGGCAGAAATATAAGCTGAGTGAGAATCAGAAATTGGATGGCGGATAGCATTAGAACGAGTAAAGTTAGACCAAGGTTTTTTGCATTAGCCCGAGAGAATCACCTCCGTGATGCGCTCGGCGCACTCGGAAGGGCTCTGGCCTCGGAAACAGTAATCATTCCATGGGAAAACGCAGGGCCTCCCAATCAGCGGCGCCGAAGTGCCAAAGGCGCCTCCTCTTCGGAAGATCCAAAGGCCGAATTGGAGCGATAGGACAGGGAACAGATATAAGATTGTGGTTGGAGGAGCCCAACGGAGAAAAGTTTCGCAGAGTAAGAATCCGAGAGGTAAGAAATAAATCCAGAATGTTGGGCCTCTCTCCAAGGCGATCGGGAATACGAGTAGGGTGTTGTAAAAGCTGCTCTAGGTCATTTAGGATAGAAAAGTTGTAAGCTACTTCACCAGGGATGTTAGTGAAATGGGAAGAAAGATGGTGGTGAACATTGAAATCTCCTAAAATGGAGATTTCAGCAAAGGGAGAGCGGGAAAGAATATATTCCACTTTAGAAGTGAGGTAGTCAAAGAATTTTGGATAGTCAGTAGAATTAGGAGAAAGGTAAACAGCGCAGATGTATTTAGTTTGAGATTGGCATGTAAGCAGTAGCCAGAGGATATAGAATTCGAAAAATTCGAGTTCGGGAATACGCGACCAAGTTAGGTCATTGCGTACATATTTACATCATCCACCTTTGGAGTGAAATTGAGTATAGAGAAAGTTAAGAGGGTACAGAAAAGGGGTTGCTGTCAGTCGTCCCAGACACTGGAGTTTCAGTGAGGATAAGATGGAGGTTTAGAGGAGAGGTGGTGGTGTTCAACAGATTAAAAATTTGAGGAGACGCCACAAATGTTGCAGAAGTTTAAGAAACGTGAATCAGACGTCCAGAACATCTCGAATAGGCGGTAGCAGATCCAGCCCCACTGCCAGGGTCTGCATTCACGGTATCAGCAGCGGGTGAGCCAGAAGTGGGGACATTTATGGTCCCCTCCCCAAGGGACTCCGAGGCTCTTGAAGTTGATGCCCTTTTTTTTTTTTAATTTTGATTTAGCGAGTGGCATTTCCTGCCGTGTCCATTCCTATGCCGATGATTTCACCCTTCTCTTCACTCATTTTACAGTGTCCCTCTCAACATTTACTACATGCTTCGCGTGAGACTGTGATGATGCACCTGACCTCTGGTCTTTCTACTATCTTTGATTAGGGTAGAGGCTTGTGGTTTTCAATACCTCGAAAACCCTGTTCTTTTATCTGTCTACTCGTCACAATTTCCCACACGACTATCCTCTTGCCCTCAATAATACACAACTCGATCCTTCCTCTTTTCTTAACATTCTTGGTGTTTCCTTTTCTCGTGATCTTTCCTGGAAAGATCACGTATATTTTTTAAAACAGCTTTATGGAGGTTAGTTTGTTGTACTGACTACTGTCATTTTCTTCATCCTAACTCAGTTGCTGTCTCTGTACAGGGGTGTTGTCCGCCTCTGTATGGAGTACACTTTTCTTGTGTCGGGTGACTCGACCCGCACAGCTCTACTTGAATGGGTGGAATCAAAGGCTTTTCGTCTCATCAGTTCCCCGCTTCTTACTGATTGTCTTCAATCCCTCTCTTTCCTGCAATTAAAACGAACACTGCTTTCCTGAACACTACATGCTCCCCTCCTTTCAGAAGAAATTGCCATACCAGACTTTCTACACATTCTCATTCCTTTTCTGTCCATCTCTCTAACGCAAGGTTTAATCTGTATTCTCTGCCCTTCATCTACTCTACTGGTCAACTCTGGAACTACCTTCCTTAATCTATCTTTCCCCTTGTCTATGACCTCTAATATTTCAAGCGCAGAGTGTCTTGCATCTTGAATACTTTGGACCTTGATCTTGGCCCTCTTCTGCATAAAAAAAAATATAAAAAAATCATGCTTTTGTTTCAGTTAATAATAATAAATAAATAAAAAATGCAAACTTTTTGAAGTGTCAGATATTTTAAAAAAAACACCCGATATTTATGTTATAATGTGAGTGCAGACTGAGTCGATACTATATTGGTAGACTTTGACTTAATCGGGCAACCAAAGTACAGTACACCACGATAAAAAAAAAGTCCTAGGTCAGTTTGTTTTAAAACAAAAGAATGTTCAAGCAAAATTCATTTTAAGACTAAAAGATTATTTGCTTTAATACTTGAAATCATTAAAAACGTCCATATTTGTTTCAGTTTCGTCCAGTATGTAGTCCGATTTGGCGACCACAACCTATACCTTCCTGAGCCCGGAGACGCGCAGCGAGTGATTGGTCCCGTTCCGCTTGGCCTATTTGGAGAGGATAATCTTCATTTTGAAGACCGGAATAAAGTCTCGGTGGAGCAGTTTGTTTTGGTTGGTGATGTAATTATTCATCCTGAGTACGATGGAAGATATAATGACATCGCTCTTCTAAAATTAGAACGCCCGGTGAGACATTTTCTCAATTGTTTTCTCCTCTATCGACAAATGGTTTTATCTTTAGCTATTAAAGCGCACGAATGAGAGAGAAATTTGTATAAACAAATGTACATTTCAAATTTAGGTTGTGCTGACGAAGAAAGTTTTACCCGCGTGTTTGCCAACAGACCCGAAAGAAGATTACGTTAATTTTAACTTAACTATTGCTGGATGGGGGAGGATTGAGTACGGTATGTATGTGAGAAATTGTTTTTTTTCTCTTCAGTTAAGATGTATTGATGTTCTCTGTATGGATAATTTATTTATATATATATATATATATATATATATATATATATATATATATATATATATATATATATATATATATATATATATATATATATATATATATATATATATATATACAGGGTGTTTAAAAAGTCCCTATCTATTTCAGTGAAAACGTAGCAAAAAGGGTAAAATTCAATAACAATATAATAGAAGGCATACATTTAATGAATACTTAAGCATATGATTCTACATGAGCACCATCAGTATCTCTACAGAGTTCGAGTCTGTTAGCAGCATTGCGGAACACATTTTGGAGCATGACGGGGGTTATTTTTGTAACTGCTGTTACGATACGAGCACGTAAATGTCCCAGCTTCATTCAGATGGCATTTTAAACACCGTCGTCTTTCAACAAGATGGGGCACCTTGTCATTACGCAAACATTGTTCGGAAGTACCTAAATGAACGATTTCCAAATCGGTGGATCGGACGTGGAGGCAACAGGCCCTGGGTGGCTCGATCTCCTGCCCTAACGCCCTTGGATTCCTTTGCATGGGGCTTTATCAAATCACAAACGTCTATCAAACGAGGGTTACAGATCTACAAGATATACGTGCTCATATCGTAACAGCAGTTACAAAAATAACCCCCGTCATGCTCCAAAATGTGTTCCGCAATGCTGCTAACAGACTCGAACTCTGTAGAGATACTGATGGTGCTCATGTAGAATCATATGCTTAAGTATTCATTAAATGTATGCCTTCTATTATATTGTTATTGAATTTTACCACTTGCTACGTTTTTTACTGAAATAGATAGGGACTTTATAAACACCCTGTATAAATATTTATTTATTTTCTAACTTAAATTAGCTTACCCTATCTTTCTCCCAAATGAAGGAGTACCCATAAAATACACAAAACGTGGAAAAACATAACCTAACTTCAAGCATATTGTATGACACTCCATTCACACACAAAGGGGAATGGCTTTTTACTCTCTTCATATCTCGTGGCACAAATATTTCAAGGACTTTCATAACAATCTGCATTAATATGTTTCGTATTAAGAGAGACGAACGAAATGGGGGTACATTAAAAGTATTTTTTATCCCATTCTGGAATTTTTTTTATTATTCAGTTTCTGAATTATCACTTACAAATTCAACTGGGTTGGGTCTAGTCACAATACCAAATATATTCTATGCCGTGGTCATTGTCTTGACCATTGAGATTTCATACCTTTGCGTGGACATTTAGCCCAAAAGCAGTTGAACATTATAAGACACAAGGAATGTTCAGTACAAAAAAAATGTATTAAGGCGTCAAATTAAAGCACGAACGATCTTTGAGAGTGTCTTTGAAGGTCGAAACGAAATATGCTATAGTTTTACCGTGGTCGTTGCTATAACCATTTTACAAAGGTAACCAATGTACCAAAGTAGTACCATCAAATTCGCCGAAGGGTATCATTAAGGGGGAAAAAAAATGTTTGACGAACGAACCAGCCGAAAGGCGAGGCGAACTACAGGGTATTTCTAAAGTCGCGCAACCCGATATATTTAACTTTATAGACAATGGAATGAGCAACTTCGGAAACACCCTGTATTTCGCAATGTTTACCCGTCGTTGTTGTAAGGTGTATTAAATATTTGATCCGTCATTCGTCTTTTCATTTTCGTAAAAAAAAAGGGTTCTTTTTATCAGATTTTGACCTTTTTTTTTCTTTTTAACTGATGAGATAAAAGAAATACTTCTTCACTTTTCTACAAAAACTTTCGTGAATTTTGAAACACACCGTACGTAATTTAACCAACTTTTTAGGAAAATATAATATCTCTAATATACCTGTCAGTCCTTTGAGAAACATGTCAATGAGATTATTCTCGTATTTCCGTGAGATTCATTAATATAGATAATAAATAGGCAGTGGGGCTGGATCTGCTACCGCTCATTCGAGATGTTCTGGGAACTCTGCCTGATATTCTCTTCATTCATTTCTGCAACATTTGAGAAAAGGTTGAGAAACTCAACCTTTTCTCAAATTTTCAATCTGTTCAACACCACCTCTTCTCTAAACATTTTTTTCCCCTCACTGAAACTGGTGTCTGAGACCACACCACCACACCACACCACCACAACACCACCACCCACACCACCACACCACACCACACCACCACACCACACCACCACACCACACACACCACACACACCACACCACCCACCACACCACCACACCACACCACACCAACCACACCACACCACCCACACCACACCACCACACCACACCACACACCAACCTTTTCTGTACCCTCTTACTTTCTCTATATTATATTCAATTTCACTCCAAAGGTGGATGTTGCGTTTATGTACGCAATGCCAATGACCCAACTTGTTCTCATATTCCCGAACTCGAATCTTCCAAATTCTATACCCTCTGGCTACGTGCCAATCTCAAACTAAATACATCTGCGCTGTTTACCTTTCCCCTAATTCTACTGACTATCCAAAATCTTTGACTACCTCACTTCCAAAGTGGAATACATTCTATCTCGCTCTCTTTTTGCTGAAATGTCCATTTTACGAGATTTCAATGTTCACCACCACCTTTGGCTTTCCTCCCATTTCACTAACATCCCTGGTGAACTAGTTTACAACTTTTCTATCCTAAATGACCTAGAGCAGATTGTACAGTACCCTACTCGTATCCCCAATCGTCTTGGAGATAGCCCAACATTCTGGATATATTTCCTACCTCTCATCCTTCTTACTCTGTGAAACTTTTTTCTACGTTAGGCTCCTCCGACCACAATCTTGTATCTGTTCCCTGTCCTATCGCTCCAATTCCAGCCTTTGGATCTTCCCAAGAGGAGGTTCCTTTGGCACTATGGCGCCGCTGATTGGGAGGCCCTTAGGCAGTACTCTAATTTCCCGTGGAATGATTACTGCTACCGTGGCCAGGGCCCTTCCGAGTGTGTTGAGCGCATCACGGAGGTGATTCTCTAGGGCATGGAGGCGTACATGCCATATTCTACGCCTACTACTAATGCAAAAAACCTTGGTTTAACTTTACTTGTTCTAATGCTATCCCAACAGAGAGGAAGCTTTCAGAAGATACCGTCACCATTCAACTCTTCTGACACTCACTCGGCTTATGTTTCTGCCCGGAATCGTGCAAAATCTATTCTTCGACTCCAAAAATTCCTTCATCAGACAAGAATGTGAAAACCTATCCAATTCTAATTCTTCTTTTTCTTTCTGGCATCTAGCTAAGAACCTCTTCAATAACTTTACTACTACTATTCCTCCTCTTTTCCATTCCGACGGCTCAGGTGCCGTCTCCTCTCCTGACAAAACTGAACTCTTCCCTCAAACTTTCGCTTACAACTCAACCCTGAACGATTCCGGTGCTGTTCCTCCATCTCTCCCTCCCTCTGACTTTATTATGTCTGAAATTAGAATCTTTTCTAAAGATGTTTTTTTTCTGCCCTATCTGGGGTTCAACTCTAGGAAGGTTCTGATGGTGTTCCTCCTGTTCTTAAGAACTGTGCTTCTGTGCTGCCACCCTGCCTTGGCAAACTCTTTCGTCTTTGTCTTTCATCTGGTACTTCTCCTTCGTGCTGGAAGTTCGCTTTCATTCAGCTGTCCCAAAGAAGGGTGACCGCTCTCAACCCTCCAACTATCGTCCAATTGCTTTCATTTCTTGCTTTTCTAAAGTTTTCTTAATCTACCCTGAAAAGGAAGATTCTTAAACACCTCTCTCCTCACAATCTTCTTTCAGATCGTCAGTATGGGTTCCGCAAGGGATGCTCTACTGGCGATCTTCTCGCATATCTCTCTGATTCTTGGTCATTTCGATGAAAGTTTTGCTATTGCGCTAGACATATTGAAAGCTTTTGATAGTCTGGCACAAATCTTTAATTTCGAAACTGCCCTCTTTCGATTTCTATCCTATCTCTGCTTTGATCTCTAATTTCCTTTCTGGCCGATCTATAGCTGCTGCTGTAGATGGCCACTGTTCTTCTCCTAAAACTATCAACAGTGGTGTTCCTCAGGGTTCTGTCCTGTCACCCACTTTTTTCCTTTTATTTATTAATGATCTTTTATTCGCACTTGGTGTTCAATTTGGGCTACGTCGTGGCCAATATCGTAACACCGCTTCCCGGAGAGCAGCGAAGTTAAGCGACATTGGGTCTGGGTAGTATGATAGTTGGATGGGAGACCGTCCTCCGCCCCCAAATTATGTAGCGACCCGTGGTTCGGATCCCACGTAAAGCTGTAGGCCCCTCCGTCATATGACCTTAGATATTGCGAAGGAGGTTAAACAACCCCAATAAAATTAAAATCCTGTTCCATTCACTCCCATGCCGATGATTCCACTCTTCACTTTTCCACCCGCTTCCCAAAGCGTCCCTCTCGACAGTCACTCCATGATTCGCGTGGTACTTCTGATGTTCCTAGTACCTCTGATTGGGGGCAGAGAAAACCTTGTGGCTTTCAGTGCCTCAAAAACTCAGTTCCTCCATCTATCTACTAGTCACAATTTTCCACATGACTATCCCCTTACCTTCAACAACACACAACTAAATCCTTCTCTTAACATTCTTGGCGTTTCCTTGTCTCGTGATCTTTCCTGGAAAGATCGGATATACTCTTTCCAAAACAGTTTCTAAGAGGTTAGGTGTGCTGTATCGCCTCCGCAGTTTCTTCACCCCCACTCAGTTGCTGTCTCTGTACAGGGTTCTTGTTCGCCCCTGTATGGAATATGCTTTTCATGTATGGGGTGGCTCAACCCACACAGCCGTACTTGACCGAGTGGAATCAAAGCTTTTTCGTCTTGTCAATTTCCCACCTCTTACTGACTGTCTTCAATCCCTCTCTTCGCCGCAATGTTGCCCCACTCTCTCTTTATTATCGCTGCTACAACGGACAGTTATAATAGTGTTTTCTTTGAGTTAAGAGTTAAGACTGTGTTTGCATGGTTTGTGAGCGTTTTTATTTTACTTCTTTTCATCTTTCACCCCTTTCCTATTCTCTTCGACTATTTTCCCGACTTGTCGGCAGTGGCCGACGGATGATGATGGTGTCTTTCTCTCTCTCTCTCTCTCTTCTGAATGAATGTTAACCCACGAATGATGGGTTTTGCTACTTACTTAACCCCTTATTCTCTTCTTTAAATCTCTATTCTCTTCTTTTAACCCCCTACTCTCTTCTTTCTCTCGGGCTAACCTTAGTGGATCTTAAGGTCTTTGTTAGCCTTAGCTTTTGTAGATCTGTAGACGCTGCTCTTCTGAACTCTGTAACTGCGTGCCCCCTCGTTTAAGGAGAACACTCAGCACGAGACTTTCTACACTTTCTACACTTTCTCATTCCTTTTCTGTTTAACTCTCTAACGCAAGGGTTAATCGGTATTTTCAGTCTCATCTACTCAACTGGTGAACTCTGGAACAATCTTTCCCAATCCATCTTTACCCCCGTCTATGATCTCGAATCTTTCAAACGCAGATTGTCCAGGCATTTCAAAAACTCTGGATGTTGATTTTGGTTATCATCTTTTATAGTTGGGGGGGGGTTGCGACATTCGCCTTTGGCCCCTCTTCCCTGCATGAAGAAACCTACCACCATCATGTATCTTAAACTGCATACAACAAATTCTTGTTTAATACACTGACTGACTGCTTTATACTCGCAGAAAGATATCTTTGAAAAAAACTATATAGGGCTATGGGTTGATTGCCTGATACCTCTCATCCGTTGGAAATTTCCAGCAGATTTCAGTGGAGAGTTAACGACAAAAACCCTACATTTTTTCGTTAGAGTTATGCATGTGGAGATCTTCAAAGGACCTCTTTATGTATTGTTTTATTGGTTAATGTTAAATTTATTTGCCTTCGGTATTTTAGCGCTGCTTAATGGTGAAGAAAGAAATTACCTTAACCTTATTATTTCGTTGGGTCTCGCTTCTGGTTGTAGGGCGCGACGATCTTTTTCGATGTAGGGCCGCTATACGATGCAGTTACACAACGAGTTGATTTGATTTAATATACTAGGGGCACTCAATATATTTTGCCCCACCCTTTTTTCTTAGCTAAATAATAGGCCATGGGGCTGAAATGTCTTTTGGGCCATAAGTTTGAACTTTCTGCGCTTCACATAACCGGATTTTTCCAGTTTGAACCTCCCCTCCTTGTATAAAACCGATGATTAACGCAGTTTCGAAAATGGCGTCTGACAGTGATGTGCGTCGTAAACAGAGAGCTGTTATCGAGTTCTTAACCGCAGAGAAAGAAACAGTTGGAAATATTCACAAACGTCTACAAAACGTTTACGGAGATGCTGCTGCTGTTGAGCGAAGCACAGTTGGACATTGGTCTAAACGTGTGAGATCATCGAAGAGAGGGAGAGCCAGCCCCGATGATGAGCCACGCAGCGGTCGGCCGGCATCGGCTGTGACATCTCACACTGTGCAACGTGCTGACAGCATCATTCGATCAAATCGGCGCGTCACATACAAGGAGCTATCAGTGGAGCTAGGAATTAGTGAAGGAAGTGTGAATACGATAATTCAGCAACTGGGATACTCAAAAGTGTGTTCACGGTTTGTTCCTCGCGAACTGACTGAAGATCACAAAGCCCAAAGAAAATAAATTGCTTCTGAGTCGTTGGTTCGATACGAGACAATACGAGACAGAAGGGGATGACGGGATGAGATTTGGGTACACCACTTTGAACCTGAAACGAAACGCCAATCCATGGAGTGGCATCACGCAGACTCCCCACGCAAGAAAAAGTTCAAAATGGCTTCCTCTGCAGGAAAGGTTATAGCCACCATCTTCTGATGGACATTATGAATGAAGGACAAACAATGAACTCGGAGGCATATATTGCTACCGTACAGAGACTCCGGAGACGTATAAAGCGAGTTCGACTGGAGAGAAAACTGGAAGACGTCTTTCTTTTGCACGATAACGCGATAACGCACAACAGTTTGCAAACAAGAGAGGCCATCACAAAAATGCGCTTGACTGTGTTACCCCACCCTCCATACAGCCTGGATCTGGCACCTTCAGACTTCCATTTGTTTGGGCCAATGAAGAATGCTATTCGTGGAAGAAAGTTTCAGTGACGATGAGGTTGTTGAGGAGATTAAGAGGTGGCTCCAGCGGAACCCAGCAGACTTTTACCATCAAGGAATAAAGGCCCTTGTTTCGAGGTGGAGGAAAGCCGTAGAAAAGGATGGAGACTATGTGGAAAAATAAGAACTTGTGAAAAAGGTATGTAACTACTTGTGTACAAAATTTCTGGAATTTACAAGGAAACTTGGAAAGAGAAAAAAAACGTGGTGGAGCAAAATATATTGAGTGGCCCTCGTAGGCAATCAACTACACTTAAATTCCTGAAAGTATAGGCTTATCCTTTTGAGTTATTAGGTTTATATTACTTGTTACTCACTCAGAACTTATAGGAAGATTAAGTACACCTTCCTTGCTTAAAAGCATTGCTTAACATAAGCACCTCTCAGTGCCGCAAATATCAATCTTTTAGGAATTCGCTGATTTTCCAAAGTTCGTTGACTCTTCTCTCGAAGTATTTTCATGAGTCAGCAATAGAAAATTTTGATATGAAATAATTCTTTTTTCTTATGTGGACCCAATGCCTCCATATTGGGTTCTATGTATGGCAATTATTTTCATTCCCAATAGGCTATGTCGCCAATCCCGAGGCAATTTTGTAGATATATAATTCAATGAATTAATAATTTGTATTTAATTTAGAAGTGAAGGTATCACATACGATACCATATTGTAAGCATATATAGTTTTTCTATAATAACGAAGAGGTTTTTTGTAGTGAATAAACCAAAATATTAATAACCATTTAATTTCCTTCTTTATTATATATATTTTATTTGTCCTCGGATAATCTATTTTTAGTTAGGTAAAGTTAGGTCAGGTGCTTAGGAATAATATTATCTACACTAAACACTGGTAGAAGTTACTTAATTTAATTTTGTGGCACAAATTTACCCTCGTTAGGACGAGCAATTGTAAAGTTTGTTGATATACTACTCGCATTTCAGTGTCTTTTAATTGGTTCTTCCACAACAGAACTTTAATGGTATTAAGCGGTCGTGTGATATGACCTTCATTTGTTCAAGTAGCTTTTACGTTTAGTTTACTTGTTTATAATTTAGATTTCTGTTTTATCTGAGTTGGGGCCCCCTTCCTCTTACTTTTGTTTCACGTTATCCAATCCAAGTTTGCCCGCATCGGGAGTAGTTAAATATTGTTGCTGAAGGATCAATGGTGTGACTACTTTGGTAGAGTTTGGCTTATACAGGGTGTCCCATAAGACTGGTCTCAGAGGGAAATTTATTTTAATTTAAATTTACGAAAGTTAGAACTAAAACAAATGTTGAAATTGATGGCTTGTTTTGGGACCTTTTTTCTTTTGTTGCAGGTAGAACAACACGCAATGGCTAATATGGAAGTGAGTTACACTCCTTAGGAAAAGGTGGAAATTGTTTTCTGGCCTTAGCCAAAGACAGACGGCTGATGAATTTCACCGTCGTCATCCCAGTGAACCACGACCTGGTCAGCGTTCTGTTGGTTAAATACTTTTAAGATGCAAAGAGACCGGAAGTGCTCGGAACAAACCAAGAGCAGGTCGTCCGAGAATGTCATCTGGTGCTGAAAGCAGTATGGATGTACTTTCCAGGATCGCAGTAAGTCCACAACGATCGGTGAGGAAGCTTGCATATGAAAGTGGACATTCAAAGATATCTATACACTGAATATTGCAACGTCACAAATTTCATCCATACAAGATACATTTTGTACAAGAATTCCATGGGGATGATACAGATCGACGACTTCAATTTTGTGAATGGTTTAAGTCAAAAAGAAACCAAGCGGACGATATCATGTTTAACGATGAGGCATGTTTCCACCTGAACGGATTTGTAGACCGACACACCACCCTGTGTACTGGGTGCAGGATAATCCTCGTGTCGCTGTTTATGCTCATCACCAAACTAACCCGAAAGTAAATAGTGTGCGGCATTCGTTGAAATTTTGTTTTGGGACCAGTATTTCTGGAAGGGGAACTTAATGCCAAACGATGTCTCCAGTTGTTGCATGATGTGCTGGAACCATATTTGGACGAAATGCCACTCGCAGTGCGACATCGGTTTCACTTTCAGCAGGATGGAGCACTACCTTTGGCCATGAGGTGCGACGTTGTTTGGATGAAGTTCGCCCCTGGGCGGTGGATTGGACGCAGGGAGACCAATTAAGTGGCCATC
The DNA here is from genome assembly GCA_023014485.1 of Bathynomus jamesi. Taxonomy (NCBI): domain Eukaryota; kingdom Metazoa; phylum Arthropoda; class Malacostraca; order Isopoda; family Cirolanidae; genus Bathynomus; species Bathynomus jamesi. Next base: position 61,856 of record JAJOZX010007890.1, read on the forward strand.
AAGATCCCCGGACTTCACACATCTAGAATTTTTTTCTCTGGAATCACCTAAAGCCTGTTGTGTTCATTGACAGTCCACGTACCATTGAAGACGTTAAAGAAAATATCCTTGGTTGTTTGTACACAAATCACCCCAGAGACTTTTGCACGTGTGCGTTTAAGTTTGGAACATCGTATTAACATGTGCAAACAACTAGGAGGACATCAATTTGAACATTTGTTTTCGTTTTAATGTGCTACTTTTGTAAATTTAATTTAAAATAAGTTTTCCTGAGACCGGACTTATGGGACACCCTGTATATGTAGTGATGTATGTATATTATAATAATTGTTCCCCCGACCAAATAAATCTGGAGGAACCATACTGGATTACACCTTCCGTCCCTCCATTCAACTTTTGTGTTAACGTTATAACATTTGAACCGCTCACTATAATTTGATGAAACTATATACACGCATGGACCATTACCAATGTCATGAGCAAGAATCAGGCCCATGCATCAAAGGTCAATTGGAGCTTTTCGTGTCTGTGCCGTAAATTTTAAACCGCCCAATACAGAATAAATTGATGAAATTTCATAAACGTATCACAAGACTGTTCTGCGCAAGACGTGTCCTTTGTGTCAAGGTCACAAATATAGGTCAGAGGTCAAATGGAGGGTTTAACCTTCTCCGTAACATCTAAGGTCCTGTAACAGTGAACCTACAACTTTTTGTGGGATCCGAACCACGGAGTGCTACGTCATTTAGACTCGGAGGACAGTCACCCATTCAACTATTACCAACCCCAAATGTCGCTTAACTTCGCTAATCGACGGGAAGCGGTATCGCGACATGGGCCAAATTGCTTCTAATTTTAAAAGAACCGTTCTGGTCCCCACCACTCGCCTAAGCACGGCTGTTTCATCGCAGAAAGCGGGGAGGGGTACGTCATTTTTTTTCTTGTAATTATAATAAGGGAGGCGCGACTGAAAAGATTTGCGGATTGCTACTGCTGCTGCTCCATGATGTAAATTAATAAAATTATCTTCATCAGCACGTTCCAACTGATTTAAGATAAGTGTCGGCTTCTGCCTACATTTTATTTATGAATCTTAAGCAAATTACTTTTTAAATAAAGGTTTTTACCAAGAATGTATTTAAAAAATGTTGACGTATAAATAATAGGTGTAGGCCCACGTAACTAAAGTTACATCCCATAACTATGGTTAAAGTAGTTTAATAATAGCTAATTCAAACTATAATTTAATGTAATAGCTTTCATACGCAATTTTTTTTATTTCATTCTTGCTCATAGAAAATGGTGTAGAAAAAGTTACTTTCAGAATTATTAAAATTATTATTAATGTATGTCTATATTAAAGTGAAAAATTCAACTATGACAGGGAAATAATTAAATTTCGACATTTCAGAGAATTACCAACTTTCTGAGATCCTTCAAAAAGTAACTATTCCCGTCATTCCACGAGCAAAATGCTGGGAGGACTTGGAACGACTAAATGCTCTCCTGATTCCAAAAGGAATTACCCAAGAGCTTCTTTGTGCTGGCGCGCCGGGAAAAGATTCTTGCAAGGTAATATGTTGGTAATTTAGTTACGATACACAATTTGGCTACATATAAGCCAAGGAAAATATTTCAAAAGGCGTCTGTAATGGAACCTATTGAATTTTTGACTAGATTTGTCATCTATTTAGTTATGAGTTGAAGTGGGTTTAAAGGAATTTCTGAAATATAATCAGCACGCGAATACTTTATCATTTTGTTCCATCAATGTAATGAGTGAAAATAAAAATACTGTACTAGCGAATTATTTCGAAGGTGAATGAATGGGATTAGTTTTCATATTTTACCCTTGGGAGCATGATGCATTGAGGCAAAGTAATTGCCAAATTCAACACTTGCTTCCATCATCGTTAATGCAGCCACAATCACCTTCGATGTAATGAAATGTTTGTACTCGTTTTGAATTGGTGCAGAGTTTGTTGGTGAAAGGCATCGTAAATTTTACTGCGCGAGACGGTTGTAAAAATCAGACCTGCTTTTCGAATGAAAATTCTTAATGTTTCACTCTCTTCACTATGACATGGAAAAAAATCTAAAAGGTTTTGTACAAATTCTGTCAAATGAGTAATTCTTCAGGAAGTAAAGGTAGACTTTAGAGGGTTTAAGTCAACTTATCCAAATTATCGTCTTCAAGGACTGAAGATACTTTTTTTAATGTACTTCATAGTTAATTTTCGCCTTGTTCTTGTTTATTGCCTAGTCTCTGTACTTGACAGGCTTAAAATTTTGACCCTTTTCAATAGCTATTGATGATGTATTTAGTACGATTGTAGGGGGCTCGGTAGGAATGCTGCCCTAAACTTAGTTATAGGGGTAAGATTAAGATGCACGTTTAAGTGAAGGTAAAACAAAAATGGCTTGGGATACCTTACTTGAATCTTTAAACTAAACTACTGACATTAACCTTTTGCAGGGGGACAGTGGAGGACCTGCAGTATTGCAAAAACGTTCCCGTCCTTGTGAACATACAATCGTGGGAATAGTAAGTTTTGGAAGTGGATGCGGGAGGTTCGGCGTGTACACTAGGGTGTCTTCCTACGTCGATTGGATTACAGGGTATATTGCTCCAGGGGTTGTTCCCGCTAAAGTGGCCCCGATCAGCTCGGGTAGTAGCGTGCCAATATTCTTTCCTAATTGATGGCAGGGAAGTCTTATGTATGAGGAAAATGAACTAAAACTTCAATGTAAAAAATCTTTAATATTCGGTGTAACGCATTACTGTATAAAAATATTATTTTCTAGGAGTGGAATAATGTATCTTCGTTTTGTGAACCTATCACAAATTTGAATTTTTTCTTTTTCTCATCCGTCGCAAAATCAGTTATAGTAGAATGAAGAGATTTACTCCTTCATTATCTGTTGTAACGTTCGCGGAACGTGTAAGTTTTATATAAAAGAACAGCAAAAAATAAATAAAAATTTAATTTAATGGACCGATCAAATTTGACACCTACGTAACAGGAATAAAAATTGCCATCGTGAAAAGAAGTTTAAAAGTGTTATTAATATTCATTGTTTATAATGTTTCTTCAAGAAATTGGTTTGTTACACAAAAATCTTAAACATACTGCGCAGACGTAACGAAAAAAAAAAATCACTAAATTTTTAAACTACAATATATCACTCCCGTACCAGCAGCAACTGCGTAATAACAGTCCAATGAGTCCATCCTCTGTTGAAGCCACGTTCTAATCGCATTATGAACATCTTCCGAGGTAAAGCGCACTCGTCGAAATCAATGTTCCATGGGAGCCAAAGAAATGATTGTCTGAGAAAGCAAGGTACAGGTTACACGGTGCTTAAGTGACAACCGTACAGTGGAAGCTGTCAAGAAATTGAGATGTGGCGAAAGCCGCAAACGTTCTGGTTTCACAGTAGTGGTCTCTTGCATCGGATGGCGTGTTAGTTTCTGTCGTGATTCGCACCACTTGTTCACATTGACAATGGTTCCAAAAAGCCTTCGCCCATACACGGATTTCACCACATGCCAGCTTCCCATAGTTGGTTGTCGCCCATCCACCGTACAATCCGGACCTTGCTTCCTCAGACTATCCATCTCGGTTCCCTGAAAGACCACCTTCGAAGAGTACACTGTACCTCGGATGAAGATGATTTCCAAAATTTTACTGGAAGACGACTTTATCAGCAGATCACTACAGACTTAAAAAAAACCACAGCCAAACTCGCTGCCTGCCAGATGTCAGAATGCCGTCGATGACAATTAGAAATATTTCGAAGGGTAAAAGAGGTATTGTTGTTCTCCTCCTCCGTTACATTTCACTCCAACCAATACTTTATTTCTCAGCTACCGGAAACCTTTCCGGACATTGCTTGTACAATATATATTCCAGAGTTTTGTTCTTTAAAATTCTAATAATAAATGTGAACAGTAGTTCCACAATTACGTTTCAAGACAAGCTAGACAAAATGTTACACACATTCCTAATAATTAATTAAATATATAATCATAAACATAAGTCTGGCTCTTAAATGTTACCAAATATTTATGCTGAAGTTAATTTGTTTAAAAATATATATTACTCTGCATTTATAAGCGTTTCATTTCAGACCTTTATCGGACAAAGTAATAATTTGTTTACATGACAGAGCAGACCTACAGCTTTAAGTGGGATCCGAACCACCACAGGGTCGCTACATGGTCCCCCATCCAACTACTGCCCAGACACACCGTAACAACTTTGCTGATCGACGGGAAGCGGTGGTGTTACGACACTGTCTTTTACGAGAGAATTACTCTTACATTGGATACGCATAAAGGATCTGATACACGGCATTTCCATGGTTGAAAGGTTCAGAAAATGCTTCACTCGGATACACTCGTGAATTCGTGGTTAAAACTCTTTCTCTTGGCACTGGTTTTACATTCTGCGGTTGCGCCATCTGGAGACTGACGACTGAAACTCGTTGGAGAGACTGCGATGAGGTTGCCGACTGCCCTGAGCTTTTGGAGAGTACTTTCTTCGCACCCTTTTTAGACTTTACTTCTTGATTCTGTTTCTCTTCGTCTTTCTTCACCGACTGTAAGAAGATGCCGTGAACGCTTTTAATATGTGCCGAAAGGTTGCAATTTTCCGAGAAAGTTGAAGGACAAAGATGACAAGCGAAAGGTTTCTCCCCAGTGTGACTTCTCAAGTGAGAATCCAGCTTAGCTTTATACGCAAAGGATTTACCGCAAACTTTGCAAGGAAATCTTTTATTTGCTTCTGTATGTTCCTGCCACTTGTGCTTATTGACTGCGTTTTTATGGGCGAAACACTTGCCACAAATTTCGCAACTCAAAGGTTTGTTTCCCGTGTGAGTGGCCAGATGTACGATAAACTGAGACTCCAAAATGAAACCTTTGTTGCAGTACTTACAACGGAACTTCGGAGAATGGGAAAGTTTATGAAAATACAACTGTTGCTTGTTAGCACAAACCATTTCGCAAATACAACAAGCAACTGAATGTTCTTTATATAAATGATCCCGCAAACCCGTTCGGCAAGCAAATGCTCGAGGACATTTCGGACAAGTTAAATTTCCTTTTTGGTGATTCTTGAAATTCTGAATCCGCGAGAAATATCTATCGCAGGAGGAGCAATGGTGGATCTGCCTCTTCTTGTTGCTGAATCTTTTGTACTTAAGGTGAATTCTGGAGTGAATGAGGTACGTATGTGACGCCAAAATATCTTGTCGATTAAAACCCCGCCCACAATATTCACACCGGTATTTCTTCTCCCCTTCTCTGTGCTTAGTCTCCCGGTGTCTTCTTAAATTGTGAGGCCTCGTAAACGTTACTTGACACAGATCGCACGGAAAAGAGAATTCAGAAGAATTGTGAACCAATTTGGAATGTTTTTCAAGCCTGCAAAATGTCGCGAACTCTTCGGAACAATGCATGCATTTCATCGCACCAAAACTATTCTTTCTCTTTTTCGTTGTTGGTCTAAAGGTATACTGCATGTCGTTAAACTTCTTATAGAGCCTCTGAGTTCGAAGTAAATATCCTTTATCCGTGAGCCTCGAAACTGAAGATTTGGCGATTTGATCCTCCTTGGCAAGTTCTTCAACCGTTACTTCAAGATCTGTCTGTGAGGGCAAATCCCTGACAATCTTTGTCCTCCTTTTCCTTCTTTCAAGAGACGCTTCCTCCGCTGCGAGAAGTCTCGTTCCGTCGTGTGATGTGACCGTATTAACTTCCGGTATTACAAACTCTAATTTACTTTGCTTCACGGTACACGAGGAGTCACTGGTTTCTGAAAATAAATATTTTAAATCGGGTAACGTCCAACAACTTTATTTCAGTCACACAGGTGGTGGGCACAAAGTATGATAAAATAAAGAGTAATGGACCAAACAATGATCCCTGCGGTACCCCCCTTTTCGCTTTCTGCCACCCAGATATACAACCATTTAGAATTACTCTGTTCTCTGTCTTTTAACCATTTTCCTACCCAATTTATAAGTGACCCTGATATCCCACGAGCTTTCAATTTATATGGAGGTCTCCTATGAGGAATCTTTTCTAATGCCTTACTAAAACCCAAACATCTACATAATGTCCATTATCTACATGATCAGTTACAAACTCAAAGTATAAGAGATTAGACAAACAAGACCTTCCTGAGATAAATCCATGTTGGGAACTTGAAATAAGATTAAAATTTTCCAAATGATCTTTAATATTATTTTTTATAATTCTTTCTAGTATCTTTCCTACCAATAATGTTAAACTAAAAGGCCAATAATTTCGTACATCCTTTTCACTACCCTCTTTGTAAATGGGTACTACACATTTGCTTTTTCCATTCATCAGGTACTTCTGCATAATTAATAGACCTAGCAAACAAAATAGTTAGTGGTGCCTCAGAGATATTATCTTCTGAGAATCCTAGCATATACGGTATATTATTAGGTCGAGCAGCTTTATTAGACTTCATCGTAAGAATGACTTGCCTAACATCATCCTTCCTTACATGAATATGATCAAGAATGCTTGAGTTAACAGAATCTAAAGAACTAAAATCGAAGTTACTCAAGCTTTCTTCAGTAAAAACAGAGCTAAATAATCAAAAATAATATCCTGATCCTTTTCAAATATTCTATTGGGCCAATCTTATCATGTTTTTTATTATTGTATTTATAAAAAATAAAGAATTTCTTTGGATCTTTATTGGTATTTCTAGCTAGATTTATTTCACTATGCCTTTTGCTCTTCCTAATCAAATATCTGGATAATAATAGGCAGTTAAGAAATAAGCTAAGTCCACAAGGCTATTACCGTTTTCAAATTCCCCAAATGCCCTTTTCTAATTTTAATCATTTTAGTTATTCCCCTATTCCACCACATCTCAATACCATTTTTATTGGTAAATTCATTATCCCACACTCTACTGAGCCAAACAATTGCCTAAATTTACTTGAGGAGCAAGGAACTAGACGGCCATTGTTGACTAGATCACTATTTAATTCTTCACTATTTAATTCTATCTTAAAATGTATGATCAAATGTTCACTATTCCCTAATGACTCTCCTACTGCAAGTTCCCCAATAACCTCAATCATTGGATTGAACCAAATCTAAGATTGCTTGATCCCTAGTTGGTTTGTCTACAAACTGCATTAGAAAGCTATCATTACAGCACTCGGTGAAGAAGTTACCTTCCCTATTATTTCCCTCACAAAAGCTCCAGTCTGTATGAGGCAGGTTGAAATCTCCCATAATTAATGTTCTATCACTACAACCTTTATTTATTTCCTGAACCATACTATCATTAACTTCCTGTGTTTGATTTGGATGTGTGTAAAATGCACCTATCCAAATATACTCTTTACTTGATACACAAATGTCAACCCAACCTGATTGGGTTTAATTTAATAAAATCATTCTGAACTGAAGAAAAATCATTCTTAATTTATAAAACCAAACAACCCCCTTGTCTATTCATTCTGACAAATATACACTGTATAGACATTGGACTCATACTTTGCTCTGGTGTCATTGAATACTACATCACTAATACAGATTAGATCCAAATTTTCACTAATCATGTAACTAAATAATTAGTTTTTCATATTCCTAAGACTCCATGCATTTGTATAAAAACACTTCAACCCCTAAATTTTAACTGGTTCTCTACCTTTGGTTTGATAGCTGATGTGCATATTTCTGACATAATTTGTCTAAGACCTTAACAGTATTAACTCTATATATACACACACCCTGATGCTTTATGCCCTCTGTTAATCTAAAGTTATCTTTCAAAACCCCAAAGAACTCAGATTGTCCTCTAAAAGTCAACCATTAAATGCAGTTCCCTTTCTACTAAGATGTAATCCATCCTTACTGGAAAGCTCCTTCCTTTCCTTAAAATTACCCCACAAATCTATGAACTCAACCTCTTCAATAAACAGCATCTTTACTTAATTATTTAAGGCTAAAATTCTACTCGTAAATTCTGAGCTTACTCCAACCCTTGTTAAAAAGCCCACTACATAACTGCTCTGCCTATTTTTTAAAGTTTCCATTGCCTGTACTTACGTTTAACTACTACTGAATTTCTGTTTAATTTGAAACTATCATCTTCATCTTTGTTTGTTAAATCATTTATATCTACATGAACTATAATTTTACCTCAGCTTTCAGGCAACTTCTTCATGATTTCATTAACTTTAGAAATCTGACTCTAATAACACTGGCCAACAAAATGAAACTTTTTTTTCTCATCACAAACATGATCACACTTTTCTTAATGCATTTTTCGCGCTGATTCCGAATCTGGTTTTATTTTGTTTCTAGCACGTAGAGTTATATAGATACACTGGTTTTGATATTTTTAAGTTTTTGATATTGCTATAAGAAAATTTATGGATGTATAGATCACACTTAGGAATGCTAAACAACAAATACATCATATACTTTATTCAATGTACTTATAAATAAAGAATATATACATTATTTTATTAAAAGCGCTGTGTGTGTGTGATTTCCTTTTGTAAATTTGGCCTGGATTGTCACGATACAGCATCCAACAATGGTCTGCCATCATGCTTTCATTCCAATATCCTTGGTAGCGCTTCTCCATCATCTGAATATCTTGATGGAAGCGCTCTCCTTGCTCGTCACTCACTGCACCAAGGTTTTCAGGAAAGAAATCTAAGTGGGAATGCAGGAAGTGAATTTAACGACATTCGACACTCCATTTCTTTGAAGGCATCAAGGAGGTTCTTGACTCCATCCTTATACGCAGGTGACTTGTTGCTTCCAAGAAAGTTTTCACATATCCATTTGTGAATCCTGACTGCATACCCATAAGCATTCCTATAACTTTTTAGATCTCCACAAACATTCCATTGATGACTGTCGTATTTGATTGCCTTAAGTAGTATATCCATATTGTCATATGTCTCTTTTAGATGGATGGAATGGGCAATGGGGATGGATGGCATTATATTACCATTATGCAAAAGAACTGCTTTCAGGCTTCTCTGCGACGAATCAATAAAGAGGCGCCACTCAGATGCCACATACGTCTGAGATATGGCTGTAAATAGTCCATTGATGTCATGGCAATAACAGAGAGGACCGTCTACTGAAAAGAATGCTGTTAATTCAAAATTCCGCATTCGGTAGTAACTAATACAAACATTGTTCTCAAGTAAATTGTTCTCCTTTAGTCTTGAGGCGAGAAGCTCTGATTTCTCTTTAGACAGCGATAAGTCTCTAACAAGATCATTCAACTGTCCTTGGGTTAACTTTTTAGGCTCTAAATGTCTACCTTCAAAAGTGTACTCTGGTTCTGTAGATGGTCCGGAAACGCCAGTTGCACCTTCATCACTTTCCATGTCATCTATGATAGAATCTAGCCTATCACTTGGGGGAATTGGAATGGGCAATGTTTCATCATGTTTTACTGGTCTACAAAAATAACAGTCTTCATGATGATCTCTCGGCTCCCTCCATATCATGGGTATGGCAAATGGCATTGAAGCTTTCTTTTTGTTAAGCCAAATCACGTAATCTATTTGAACAGCCAGAAAGATTTGATGTGGCGCCCATGGTTTATCTTGGTCACCTAGATGGCAACCAAAGTATAGCTTGTATATTTTCTTAATGTTGGTTGTAATACTTCGTCGCTGTGTTTTAGTTGTGAACTGGCCGCATACGAAACAGAACTTGTCGGGGTCATTCTTACATTGTCGAGGCATGTTGACTGACCTGAGCAAACTATAAATTAAAAAAAAATGTACACCAACTTGACACAAGTTCTTGGACTGGACTGATCTTCTGACACACAAAGCACGGCGTTGTTGCCTGAATCACATGCTGCTAGACGTAAAAGCTCACACCTGAAATACATAAGATGTATAATTAAGATAATTGAAATAAATAAGATGAATAAACTAAAAAACACAATAAAATAAACACAATCAAATGTTGAAATATTAGTATTTTGCCTATTTAAAATGGTTAAATCTGTGTAGTTATATATATGCCTTCATCTTGAAAACTATACGTGCTAGAAAACATCTGAATGCAGTTTTGGAATCAGCGTGAAAAATGCTATCCAGCCAACACAAATTTTACTCTGATGAAAAATCTTTGTTGACCAGTGTAATCTGCTAATGCTTTAAGAAATTTTAGCTGCTGTTTTCTAGTTACTAGAGTTCTGATTTAATAGTAGTAGCTAGTAGTTTATACACAGAGTGGGTTACATGCATTGTTGAATACCTATTTTATATTGCTATAATAGACCTAAATACAAAATATTATTTTGGAGAAATAATGAGAATGCAAAAGAATCTTCTAGAGCCCCATTACATAGCAGGTACTCAAAATTGCCTCTCCTTCCCTTGGTATGGTACTCCAATTACTATCAATACAGTCCAATGCATACTTTTCCTTACCATTAACATTAAGGGTTCCTCGCAAATGAATTAGCAATATTGCAGTATGTTTCCACATCTCCATCTTGGTGAAAAGTGCAATAAAAGAATTAAGATTTTCCATCTTATCAATTGCACACTCCAAAAAAGCTGTCTGAGTTTGAGCATTTTGTGATGTTTGTAGTTTTCAAATAACCTCTCAGTATTAGTAGAAACTTCGCAAAAACAACTTACAACTGCATGAGGAAGAGGAGCAGCTCTCACTTTTGTTGATTCTATACTGTAGCTATCCATTTGAGGTCTCTTACAATTATTTGTTTTTGCATTTGTTGAAATCATAATTTTATAGGATTTTTCACATGATGTTTTTATTTTGCATTGCTGTAGATTTTTATCAAGCAAAGGAACATTGTTTTCCTGGCAAAAGGTGCTTGCAATTTGCTGTCTGATGATAAACCTCAAAGGTTTGTCATTTTGTTGAGGATTAGTAATTAATGAATCTTCATCATGAGGGTCATTTAATTTGGGGCTTTCCGGAAAAAACAATATGAATGACGTTATCAGGTATATCAAACTCATTATCTTCACCAATGGATCTCTCAATCAATTCAACAGCATCCATAGTAGTAGATTTGTAGAGAGCCTTTAATCCTGTATAAGAAAAAAAGTAAATCAAAAAAATAATAACCCTAGATTATAAAATAACCTAATCTATAGACCCACGTTTTAACTCAGCTTGGCAAACTAAATTTCTACCAAAACCCTTCATAACCAAATCTAAACTGGCCTAACTGTTAGTCACAAATTTATGATGTTAGTAACATAATTAGCTAGTTCAGTAACCATAAAACAAAAGTATCATCAGTTCCAAGTCAGGGTATACAAGATCACATCGACTGCATGGCCCACTGTAACCTATCCCAACTTTGGAACTGGTGTTATTTTAACCTGTTTAATGCAAACATTTTTGTAGGGTAAGTCTAAATGCGTGTTTTTTAAAACGATACGTATTCGACCCAGTCAGCGTTAGAAGGTTAATGAGCTTATTACTAGCTACATAAATTCAATGACAGTGTGGTCCTACAAGGCTAGACTGAAAAAGTTTTTCTATATTTATGCTGGATTCTTATTTTGGACAGGGATAACTGAGAAAGGCTCAGTGACTAAGTTATCTTTATGTTTCTTATGTTTCTATTTGAAGTGTGAATTTTGTACTTTTTTATTTTATACTTAGCCTAAAAGTTTTCTAATCTGCACTTTCTGAGAGTTCTTTACTGTACTCTGCAAGTGATTATACAAGTAGTACTGTCCAAGTGAACTCTTCTCACATGGTCTTAACACTTGCCTCAAAGCAATATACTAGTACATGTACAGAGTTGTGAACATGGATATATGGAAAACCAGGAAATCAAGGACAAAATAAAACCAGTACTTTGGACAAAAACAGTATGATTCAATATTCAAAGTTTTATTAAAAACCACCAATATATTATAGTACAGAATAACACAGACAAGCATTACCTTTTGTGTGTTATTTTATAATGTTCTTAGTAGCTGCTAAGCATTCTGCAAACTATAAAATAATTTATTATAAAGAATTACATGTGCAAACTTGAAAAATTACTCTCCAAGTGCCCTGTAACACTGCTCTTTAATAATAGGTGCAAACTGTTCACTTTAGATCATTATATGTTGCACTTTTGGCAGCTTTGATCAGTGCATCATCATATTTCTGATTTCCTGTCCAAAACATGAGTACCAAGTTCTCAGTAGTGTATTGATCATGTCTATTGACATGTTACTTCTAAACTCATTCAGATTTTTAACAACTACTGAAAATATTCTTTCACAATTTGCATTACAGTAACAACTGTTGATAATGACAACATAGCTCTGGCCAAGTTAGCAAACTAGTGACTACTAACACTTGATTTCACCAATGTGGTACCAAGCAGTGTCAATCTTTCTCAAAAATTCCCAGTGAAAATGTGTAGGACTGATATCTGAGAAACTCAGATTCTACAGCATCTATAGTGCTTTCTTGATCTAGCAAAGCTGGAAATTTGTTTATCAGATAGGCCACACTCTTAACACTGCTGGTTTCTTTTTCGATCAGTCAGCTACTTGAACATGCTGTAGAAGCCTGCAAATAAAAAGGCAACTTCAACAGCATGTTTCTCTACTGCATTCATGTAGAATTTTTTCACTATGTTCACATATGAATTTCTTTGTTTGTGATCCAATGAACAAATCATCTTTGTGGTTTGCAGTGGACTGTAATCAAGTTTGGACATATTACAAGTACAGAAAGCTTCACAAAATATTTATTTCATTCAAAAATTAAGATATTAGAATTTATCATGAAAAAATGGAAACACTGAATTTGATAGTAAAAATTGGGAAAATTCAGAGAAAACAGAAGAGTTGCATGTATATGGCTAAAGTAGCAAGATCATATGTATTGGAATAAAGTACTATCTACCTATTCCAATCAAAAGGCCTTTATCATACAAAACTTTCAAATCTACAAATATTACAGACATCTTTTTTCAATAAAACTCCAGAATCCAGACAGAGTTCATAATTAGCCTACCATCTAACCTAGCATAACCTTGCCTAATCTAACAAACATATTAGAGTCTACTAGACCATCATGAACTCCACCAGCTGCAAACTCTTGTCTCCAAACTGCATCTGGAGTACTATACTAGTGATGTGAGTCGTTTTTTATTGTGTCGTTTTTTTTTTTAAAACGAAGATACTGTTTTTTTGTTTTTTATTGTTTTAAACTTATTCCATATTTTTCTTCCTTTAATCTAATAAGTATATTAGTATTACCTATAATTTACTATACTACCATGCTTATATGGTTATACCTAGTACATATAGTCATCTTTTAGAAAAACTGAATCACACAAAAAGTATATAATAGAAAGGAAAACACAACCCTCATTTTATATGTATATATATTTTTTAACTAGAACATAAACATTCTTCCTCATTTCAAACAATATACATAATTGTGATTGGCAAGAGTACCAGTATATATATTCCAGATAGAAAAAAAAATATTCACCTTTTTTTGAACCTTTAAAAAATTGTTAACCTAATGTTGTTTAACCTTCATTTCCATGGAAGAATCATCACTAGATTGGGTAGAGCATATATCTAGTTTCAGTATCACAGGTACTGGTATAATATACATAATAAAAAATACATTTTTTTTTTTTTTTTTTGTATTGGGGCGTTTCCGCCATTTCCCGCTATACGCTAGCGGATATCATGGCGAAGCAGAATATGAGAGAGAGAAACGGAGACGGGGGAAAGGCACTAGAAGTGGGAGGACCGCGGACGACGGGTGAGAGAGTCACCTAAAGCTCAGAGAGGAGGCGAGATTGGGAGAGGAAAAGGAAAGACGGTCAAGCGAGAAGAGATGGCTCTCAGCGAGCATAAGACGTAAACGATCGGGGAGGGGGAAATCAGAGAGGAACGGGAAGGCGCGACGACGTACTGACGACAGGGTGGGGCATTCCACAAGGATGTGAAGACGGTGAGGGGCGACTGGCAGGAGGCGCAACAAGGAGCCTCCTGCCAGGACATAAGATAGCCGTGCGTGAGGCGCGTATGGCCGACCTCTTTGTGTCGGGAGCGGTGGAAAGAGGACGCCCAATATGACAGGCGGGGGCGGATGGACCAGAGTTTATTTCCGGTGGCATCGTCCCAGGACTGCTGCCATATGCGGTCGTAGAGGGACCGAAAGACCTGCACATAGTCAGAGAAGGGGAGCGGGCGGGGGAGGGGAGGCATCGAGGCGGCGGACCGGGCTGTGCGGTCAGCCACCTCATTACCGGAAACACCGACATGGGCAGGAACCCAGCAGAAGGTGACCCGGATCCGGTGAACGGTGTGCAGGACATGGTACTCCTGTTGAATAATGCGTACGAGGGGGTCCGGGGAATCATAGCGCTCGAGCGCTTGAAGGGCGCTCAGCGAGTCCGAAAAGATGGTACAGGAAGACCGCGAAAAACCCGATACCAGACGGAGGGCTTCCAGAAGGGCAAAGAGCTCCGCGGAAAAGATGGAGGCCTGAACCGGCAGGGGGATACCCTGGGAGGTAGGTGACCATCGCCTCCAGTGGCGGTCCTAGCTTACATGACGCCCTGGGCGAACCTCACCTTCAGCGCCCCCCCCCCCTGTTCGCCAACACACACACATTCGAATCCCCCCAAAATAAAGGACAGACATAACTCTTTCACAAAATAACTTTTTATTGGACTAATTGTTGGAACTTCAGAACCAAAACAAAGACTCAAATTTCTGAATTTTACAAATCCTTCATCACGTAAATAGAATAACTCACTTAAGAGAATGTAATTATGATACTATGAACAGGAAAAATACAAATTAAATTGCACAACTGCCATAAATAAACTAGAGAATCAAATTTCTAAATTGTACAAATGCTCTATCACATAAATAGAATAAGACACTTAAGAGAGGGTAATTATTATGCTACACTTTGAACAAGAAACAAAATAAATTGCACCACAGCACAACTGCCATCTAAAGCCTGACTCTTCTTACCTTCCTTGATGCAAAGTCATTGATCTTTTATTATTTATTTATTTTATATTTTTATTTATTTCTTTATTTATTTATTCTTATTTTTATTTTTTTTGCAGGCGCTCATGCCGCCCCTCCACAAATGCCGCCCTGTGCGGCTGCCCATATTGCCCATATGAGGAACCGCCACTGATCGCCTCCATAACCTTGCAGGCGCAGCATGTCAGGGAAATGGGGCGATAGTTCGACGGGAGTGAGGGGTCTTTATCGGGTTTCGGGATGGGGACGACGATGGACTCACGCCACCGGTCCGGGAATGAACCCTCCAACCAAATCCGGTTATAGAGGTCCAGTACAAAGCTGAGAGCAGAGGGGTGGAGGTGCCGTAACAAGTCATAGGGGATATTATTCGAGAGCTCTTCAAATTCTGAACAACTTTTTTTATTTACTATTTTGTTTGCAAATGAATGACAGTTGAATAAATTAACAGAACCATTTTAGTCAATCAGCTTTGTCCTAGATCACACATACATGCACTCAGTCTGACGAAATGTTTGAAAATGGCGAGTCTGTGCAATGGATGCAGTTACAATTACTGGGTGTTTATTAAGAAAGAATGCCCAGTAAGGCATATCATACTTTTCCCAAGTCCAAATTTCACTCTGGCTAATATGTATTTTTATGTAAAATTTAATTTTGAGGGGTTTTTTTTCTGCAACTTTTCCCAAAAATCGCATTATCATGTTCAAAATTATGGTTTTCTGTTCTATGGTGAAATACCGCATATTCAATTGAACACAACCTCATATTTTTAACCCTTTGTCGTAATTTGTTGCCATTTAGACACATTAACTTTGCTTAGAAAAAAAATCTACTCCATTTGAATCTTTGTAACCATTTGGACGCAGAAGGTGAAGTTCAATATTCTTTCAATAGATGGCTCTGAGCAATTATGCCAGTTATAATTGTGAAGTAGAAGCGAGTGGATGCTATTTTTTTTGGTAAGGCCAGTCATCTTTCCAAAGACAAGGCTTACTTGGCCATAGATGGCATGAAAGTCTGGAGGGCCAAGGAGGAAGTAATGGCCTCATCAGTTGAAGCTCTCACGCAGAGGTCAGAGGAGAAGATCTCTGGGATATTCTTTGATGGCAAGCAGGATAGGAACACAAAGTTGATGAAATATGACGAAGTGACAGGGAGATTTCATCCTAGCAAAGTGATCAAGGAGCATTACACTATCACATGGGAGCCTCAAGGAAAGTACCTCTTCCATTTCACTCCCGAGGAACCTGAGGAAGGAGAAAAGCCTGCTCATAAGATTGCTCAGGGCCTGCATGAGTGGCTTCTGGATCACAGAGCTGACGAGAGGCACCATAGCCTTAATGAAGATGATGCTGGGTCGCAAGTGCCACTGGATGATCTGTCAGCTCCATGTGAATGAGCTCCCCCTGAGACACTTAATCATCAAGCTGGATGGCGCTGTAACTCCCTGGTCAGGCTTCAGTGGGCCTATTGGAAAACTTCTTGAGAAAGTGAATGAACTTGAGGTCAACTTCAACTTCAAACCAGTGGAAGGAACTAAAGATATCATGGAGCTGCCAGTAGAGATAGTCAAATCTCTCTCCACAGACCAGCACAACTGCTATCTTCTGATCAAAGCCATCGAGTCTGGAAGTCTCAGTCCACAGTTGACTGGTCTCAAGTGCAGACCTCTGAACCAATCCAGGTGGCTCACTACTGCACAGGCCATCTTGCTGTTGTGGATGAGGGAGCATGGACTGAAGGGGGAGGTGTTGAGGAGGCTTGAGGTCCTCGTGAAGTTCTGCCTTAACTTCTACTTCAAAACTCCACTCAAAGTGGATGCTTTCTCTGTTCATACTCAGTCCTGCGAGAGAGCTGTACAGGAAGTCTCAACTGCTTCCCAAGCTGTGTACAGTCACAAGAGGGGAGATGGGTGGGTGAGAGCCAGGATAGACCATCGAGAAATGCTCCTAGTATTCAGATCGAAGCAGGACATACTTAAGAGCTTTTCAGGTTCGAGTGGCTGATGAAGAGGCTGAAGCCATCGTTAATGCTCATAAGAGCTGAAAGTCCTCATAAGATCATAATATAAGATCTTATGAGGCCACACTTTTCAGAGATCCAGGAAGAACAGGCGTATAAACCTATACATGGAGGTGGCAAGTCTCCCTCTACTTGATCTGAGTAGAGCTGGTGAGCCACACCTATTCTTTGAAGAAAAACTTAAAATTCTTAAGTTTTATATGAAATCTAAACATTTTTTCCAACACCCAGAGGTGTTGAAACACGCAAGAAAGCAAGGATGAGGTCAGAAAAGCAGCTTTTAGACTAAATTATATACAGAACATCTGCGTGCTTTGGTTTGAGTACCCTGAGGCTGCATTAAGTAGCCTTCAAATCAGAAAATCGCAATTTTGACCATGAAAATTAGATTTTTCAGAAGTTACAAATAATAAACCTATCTCAATTAATTTTTACATAGGAATACATATTAGCCACTTTGTTTTTCCAAAATTTCAACCCTGAACCCAGAGTATGATATGCCCTAATACCCAGTTAGGTCAACTGTATGCCCTTGATGATTGGTTAGGTTAAGTCATGATATTTTCCTTAGTTTTAACAAAAATATTGGATAAACTTTAAGTAGCTGTAACTTTTTTAATATTTATTTGCAAGCAAAATGGTAATTAAAAAAGTTGTTCAGAATTTGAAGAGCTCTCAAATGACATTTTTCATAAAAAATTCTGTGGTTGTTCGAAACTACAAATTGACCACAATTAGTACAGTAGTGGTACTGATCCACAAGATCCAAAGTTTTGAAGTTAATGTACAGCTAGTAGATGTGACAATCTGCAATTAGCAGAGACCAATTGGATCTTAATTTTGCATGCAATATTTATGGTTTGTTTATATAAACAGTCGAGACACCCAGATGGGCCGAAGGGCCCCTAGTGTGTCCACTATAAATTTTCACCATATTACCATGCCTAGGTTTGAGGTTTGAGCTTGCCACAACTCAAGCCTAGGCCAATATAGGCCCAAAATTGTGATAATACAAAGCAAATTCTTCATTTTAAGTTTATAAATACATAATTTAATGTAACATAACCTTCTAATATCAATAAAATGTTTCTTATACATATACACACCAATCTAAGTAATATAATGAATACTTGATACCTTTGATAAAAGCCTACCTGAAGAAGGCTTTGCTTTGATTCTGCAGACAAAAATTATTTGTTTACAAAATAGACGACTTACGAGTTTTACCTACCAGCCAACATTCGAAGCTAGCTTCAGCAACTAGTGAAATCAAGCTTGCAGGTTGCCAACCAGCCTCGCAAAATGTCGCTAAATTCACTTCAAAAAGTATCCAAAACGTCGTCAGATGTGGAGTAGCCAAAATATCGCTAAAATTTCAAGTATAGTAGCCAAATCACATCAAAAAGAAGCCAAAAAGTCGCCAGATGTGACATGTGGAACCATTGTGAAAAAACTATATAGGGCTATGGGTTGATTGCCTGATACCCTCATCCGTTGGAAATTTCCAGCAGACTTCAGTGGAGAATTAACGACAAAAGCCCTATGTTTTTTCGTTAGAGTTATGTATATGTAGGTCTTCAAAAGACCTCTTTATATTTAATTGTTTTCGGGACTACCTAATGGCAAAGAAAGAAATTGCCTTACCTTATTATTTCGTTGGGCCTCGCTTCTGTTTCGATGTAGGGCCATGGTACCATGGAGTTACACAATGCGTTCACTCGATGTAACTAACATAGGCAGTCACTATTTAAACACCTGAAGGAATAGGCCTATCCTTTTTATAGTTATTAGGTTTTATATTATAAGGAATTCACTCAGAACTTCTAGGAAGATAAATGACATCTTCCTTGCTTAAAGTGTTGCTGTAACATAAGCAGCTCCGAGGCCACTCGTATAACATAATCTTCGTATTTTCATTATTATTGCTGATTTCGCAAAGGTCGTTGACTCGTTTCTCGATGTAACTCTCATGAGTTGGCAATGGAAAAGTTTGAACACGAGATCATAATTTGGTTTCTGTTGTTATGCAGGCCCGAAGCCTACATATGGGTTCTATGTACATATGTATGGAAATTATTTCATTCCCAATAGGCTATGTCGCCAATCCCGAGGCAATTTTGTATAGATATTTAATTCAATTAATTAATAATTTATATTTAATTAAGAAGTAAAAGGTACCACATACGATACCATGTTGTAAGTGCGCATAGTTTTTCCATACATTCCACTCGAAAACGTTGACTATATTTCTTGCTCATTGGTCCTTTTATGTGAAAAAAAAAAATGCTACACTGATAGTCGCACAAATATATAAGGCCATACAACCCAAAGGAATGGACGAGACTGGCAGCTCCACAATAAGTAGCTAAAATTACGCTAAGTCACTAAACGCTAAAAACATTGAGCCAAAACTCCTCAAAAGTCACTAAATTTAGCGACAAAATTGCTAAATTGGCAACTCTGCAGTGAAGCTTGTTTCGAAGGAAAGAAAGTGACAAAGACTCAGTGCTTCCATTCCTAGGGTAATTACCCTAGTCTAGGGTAATCACGTATGTCTTAGGGTAGTTCTTAGGGTAATAAAAAAATATGCAGAATCTAGGGTAATCAGACCTATCTTATTCCAGTTCATTAAAATACAATTACATGTACGTAGGTTTGCAACATTTACCTCATTAGTATGAAAAGAAAAACACTTTGACGACAAAACTGTTCTTTTACTGTAGTTCAAACAAACGCTGGGAAGTGGTAAGAGTCCTATCGCTAGCTCAGCCTAGGTGGATACTCAAACCTTATTTATCCACACAACGCACTGCGCAGTCTCTGTCTCAGACTTGCAGTGCCATAATCGTTTGGCGGGTGAATTGGCGAGTCAACTCAAACTTTCAGTCGAAGAAGTCTTTCAAAATATAGCATAAAACTCCCGATTTTTTCACTCCTGTATAACAGGTAAGTCGCACTCCTCTCTGGAGTATTTCATATTTTAGACATAGCTTTAGGAATTTAAAGGCTAACAAGCATTAGTCACTTCCAATTTCGATTGGATAATTCGACAATTTTATGATTTAAAAAATGTGCTGTTTGCTTAATTGTGCATAAAAATTTCACTTTATTTTAGATAAACGAAAGTTTTATAAATTTTATAGGCATCATTATTCAAAGTCATATGTATTTTTAAATTATTATATTTTTTAAATTCCCATATTAGCTACAAGCTCAATCTGGCATTTTAACAAAAAAAAAACGGAAATTGTCTTACAAGAAATCTTATACTTAATTATGTGTAAAATATATACGTTTTGTCATGGCTCCATTTGAGTATCTATGAAATTAATTTGTCTGTAGGATCACACAAAATGGATGAACATCGGCAAAGTACTTCCATTGTTGATGATCCCGTTACACCCCCTAAGAAGAAATCAAAGACCAGTAAATCACAGACTTACACACAAAAGTGGAAGGAAAGCTGGTTGTCAGAACCTCAGTTCTCTGGTTGGCTGGCGAAATCAACGAGATCAACAACACTGAAAAGCATTGCATTTTGTAAAATATGCAATCTCGATATAACCTGCGGTAAATCTGAAATTACTAGACACGGACAATCACAAAGACATAAACAATTGAGTTTGCAGATAGGTAAAACACGTTCAGTTGCAAGCTATATTTTGTCAAATGATCCTGTTGAGAAATCAGCTCGCAAAATTGAGCTCCGTATATGTGCCTTTTTATCAGAACATCATTTACCGATATCTTTGTGCGAACCATTCCTTGATCTTTTAAAAGTAATGTTTCCTGAAAATGTTCCAGTGAAAAAGGTTAAGGTGGGTAAACAAAGATCATCTAATATTATTAGACAGGTATTCGGTAGGCATTTTGTCGATGAACTTTGCGCAGTTCTACGTGAACGCCTTTTTTCTGTAATTATTGACGAAACAACTGACAGAAGCACATGCAAACAGTTGTGTGATTGTACAATATTTCCATGCAGGAAAATTCGAAATTTCATTTTTCGATTTGATTGAAGTGTGTGATAGTTCTGCAAATGGTATTTTCACGGCTCTCAAAGAATGCTTTATTTCAAGAAACATTCCCCTTTAAAATATAATAGGTTTTTGTTCGGATACAACTAATGTCATGATGGGAACCAAACATTCAGTGGCAACTTTGCTTAAATCAGTGATTCCCCATATCATCATAGTAAAATGTTCTTGTCACATGATCCATCTTTGTGCATCAAAAGCATGCCTTAAACTTCCCACATACACTGAAGATTTGTGCCGTAATATCTTTTCACATTTTAATCTAAGTTCAAAGAGGCAGCGTGCATTTCAGGAATTCCAAAAGTTTGTCGATATTGAGCCTCACAAAATCCTTTCTCCGGGTCAAACAAGATGGTTATCACTACATACATGCGTGAAAAGGTTATTGGAACAGTGGGACGCCTTACAGCTTTATTTTACACACTTGGCTTTTAGTGATCCTACTCATGTGAATGACATGATTGTTGAAGCGTTGAATAACAAGCTAACGCGCGCATATTTAGAGTTCCTAGATTACAATTTGGGCAAGTTTAATAGCTTCAACACACTCTTTCAGTCAGAATCGCCTAACTTTTTTTGTATTAAATCTGAAACTTGCAAGCTCATCCGAAATTTCTGCTCAGACTTTATGAGCACAAGCTATGTAAAAAATGCTGAAATTTCTATGCTAAATCCTATCCATCCAGCATTTTCCAGTGCCTTTATCCCAGATGAAAGTATTTACGTTGGCTTAACTGCAGTAGATACCATAGCTGAACTGAGGGAGTCAAACACTATTACAAGGGAACAGATTTTACAATTCTTTAAGAATTGTAAGTCGTTCTTAGTAGAATCTGTTGCTCAAATTCAAGATAGGTTCTCCTTGAATGACAACATTCATGACATAGTCGCTTGTGTTGACCCTAAAGCAGCATCAAATTTAAGACCACCATCATTAGCATTTCTTTTCGACGAAATACCGCAGCTTAAAAAATGGGCAGACAAAAATAAACTCGATGAGGAATGGAGAACACATTATTTAGACGAAGAGCTGTCATCTCAGTTTCCCTTCACTAAGTACTGGAGTATAGTATTTAGCAGGAAAAATGAAGCTGGTCTTCCTTGCTATCAAAACCTTACGCTTGTTATTTCGTCCCTTCTTTCATTACCTTTCTCTAATGCTTCAGCCGAGCGGTTTTTCAGCCAGCTTAATCTCACCAAGACTTCTCAAAGATCAAGCTTGAAAAATGAAACCTTATGTGGCCTGCTACATGCTGTCTATTACCTAAAAAATAAGGTACTATCTGCTCACAATATGGACATCAATGAAAAGCTTATTAAAGCGATAAATTGCGTAAAAAGTGATGCGACATGCGCTGAATGCTCCGAGTCGAAGTAATCACGGCATATATAACAAATATAATAATATATGGTACGGTACCGGCATATACTGTAGTTTGCAGATTTCTTTTGTGTGTGTGTGTGTTACTAGAAGGAAAATATATGTAGATACAGCCATTTCTTTAATTTTTTCCTGTTACTAGAAGAAAAATATATGTAGATATATCTAGATTCTAGAGGCTAAACTAGGAAGAAACGACCAGCAATTATATATATATATATATATATATATATATATATATATAGGGTAATCATTTGCAATCTAGGGTAATATCACTTTCGAGCTAGGGTAGAGCGAACGCGACTCCTGGAAGCACTGGGTCACAAAGTGCCATTTCTAGTTTACTACTAGTTGTGAGTCTACGACGGAGAGGAAGTAACGCAATCTTCTTTTGTCCAATTGAATGTAAATAGTTTTCGTCCTATTTTGTTCTTGTTGTTAAGAAGATGATTATCAAAAATATCGTCTCCTCTATTTCAGTTTTGATACTTTTTGTATTATTTGTGGTACCATTAACGGATTGTAAAGGTAAGGAGATTAAGGATCATTTATATATACTTGAACCTGCAGTCACATTGTTTTTACCACGAAACAATACACACACACACACGTTGAAATTATTTGATAGATTTTAATTTGTTCTTGCTTATTGTTAAAAATTGAAACGCATTAAACATAGCCTATTTTAATTCATTCTTAAGAGATTCATAGTTTGTAGATACGTTCCGTAGTACATCACAATAAATTTACTGATATATTTTTTAGTTAAAAAATTTCACTCCACGTTACAGGACAACAACCAGATAGAAAGCTAAATAGGTTAGCGGGTTATTTAGGCCTTAGGGTATTTTGAAGAAGTGAAATTTGTGATACTTGTTACAGTGCATGTACTAATTACTTAATATTTACTGTACAAACAAACAAACACTTTATTTCAGACTCAACAGGTACAAACATTAGACAAAAGGTCCATAGAAGATTAAGAGATAGTTGTCTGGAGCACTGACTAAGTAGGCCAGTGAATGACTGTGTATAATGAACGTACAATTGCCTACGCCAATGCTTCCAGATTTGAGATTTATAAAATATATCGGAGACCAGTCCACTAACAATGGCTTCTATTATCTTATTGACTGACTCACCGAGCCTAGTGATAAATCTAAATACAAAATTGCGAATGACACTGGCCCAATTAGGCACCTTATTGACTGCAAACAGCATACTGACAGTAGAAGGAGCACCATTTACAAATCTTGGAGTCCTTAATAAACTCCTAAAAATATTATTATATGCAACATATAATTTCCTCAAATTACACATCCTGTAGTTCCACCACAAATGAGCTGTATACATTGGAGTACAGAAAGTTTTGAACAAAATCAACTTTACATCTAATGTACACACATGAAATTTTCTGACCAAAGTATTTCCCTGAGCATATACAGTAATTGTCTACATTGCCTTAGTCTTTCAGATGACTGTGATATTCTATCACTTAGTATGTAGCCACGATACTTAGTCTGGGTTACTTCTGACAGCACCATACCATTCAATTGAAATTCAGGAAATTTTATATACTTGTAGGCCTTGGTCCTCATAATCATAACAAACATGACTTTATCAAGATTATATTTCATGTCGTTATCCTTCCCATACCTTTCACGCACCTTCAAAAGTGTGCTAAGCCCTTTTACAAATCATGTAATTAAACAAACAATTAACAAACTGTAAATAACTTAACAATTCTTTACAAAAGTTATTAACAACGGCCGGTTGACGCATTAATTTTATGATATAAAATAAAAAAAAGTTTGTGAAAATAGGCCTATTTCCAGATGGTGAGCGCAGAGCTTTGGCTTAGAAGTGAAATTTGCAGAGATATTTTTTTTTCCTCTGATCCCTGTACGAATGGTTGGTTTGTCTATCCTACGAGTGCATGGTGATCATACCGAAGCCTACCAAAATCTAGTCGGTCCACGCTCGCTCGCATTATAAGGCGCATATAATTTTATAGGAAAGATTTTGTACGTGAAGTTTTAAGCCAGTGATACCCAAACCGGCTATTTTTTTTTCTGGAAATAAAGGTTCCGGAACTCTGCTATAAATTTCGTACAACCTTTGCCATTTGTTAGCCCATCCCACCCCGTGACCACCACAATAAAAAAAAAACGTCCTTCCTATTAAAATTATGCCCCCCCCCCAAAAGTAAAATCAATAAAAAAGCCCCGACTTTAACATTTGCTTCATACCTTGAATTTACCTTGAAGCGCTTCTGCCTCGAAGGTGCGCTACTCCCACGAAGTCCGCTCAGCGCCTCCTGAGGCGGGGCCACGACGTAGTCGCCATCCTTTTTTCCTATTGCTCCTGCCATGGTAAGTTATACCAAGGTTATGAAATAAGGTTTAAGCTCATGACCCACTTAGATTTTAAATACTATTTCATATGCGAGCCGTTGCGAATCGTGCAGACGTGTCAACTCTCATGGATTTTAAGTCTCAAACTCCCTTATATGAGACGTTTCCAGTTATCAAAATTAGGAACAGGCAAAACCTCACGGATTTTCATACTTCAAAAGGTTGACGTCTCTGATCATGTGCCATTATCCATTTAAAAGAGTACATCCTGGAAAATATGATGGTATGGAAACCGGATTAGCAGTTTTGGCAGTCTCGTGTATCTCGCTGGCTTTCCTGTGGTGGTTGTGGTATTTTTGTCATTTTATTGGCCTTTGGCTTCTCTTCGATTTATTAAATATGTATGAAATTTTGTATTAACGAGGTTTGACTTAGATATAGGTAGGCTTTGACGATACTCGGTGATTACAGTGGCGGACTCTGAGCAGTAAGGCTCTGGTTCGCGGGAGCGAACCAGAGCCACAGTGTTCGGCCACAGTGTCTTCACTTCGCGTATTGGGAAACTTGTTACTAAGCTTCGGACGGTGGCAAGTCTGGCAAAATACTTTTACGCACCTGCTGTATGTTCGAAGGTAATGTCCCTAAAATGTGAATTGCTCGGGTTACTACTACGAAAATAATGAAAAAAAGCCGTAGGTTTGCTAAAGTTAATTTACTATAATTAACCGGTTAGCAAATACATAACAACAAGGACAAGGGTCTCAAACTCATTTTGGCTGTGGGCCGCAATACAACACGTAGGCCTTCCTGCGGGCGAATATATATATATATGTATATAAGATGTTAATCGGGGTCGTTGGTAATGAACTTCAATTTAATTTTAAATTTTGACTGTGGGCTGAAAAGCTGTCATGCTTCCAAATGGCATATTCAAATAAGAATACTGCAATTAAACTACAAAAATTAAACGTAAATCTCAACATTATGTAAACCAGTATGGATGCAATGTATATCTTATGTAATGTGTTCTTTCTGAATAAAAATTATTCTTATTACAAGCAGAGCCTTCGGCTCCCTGCCCTACGGGTAGGGCTTGCGCTTCGCAAACTCGCCTAAGGCGAGGGCACCTTCACAGAGTACCCAAATGAAGACAAAAATATTATTTTACATTTTAAATATAGCTTCACAAATTTTTAACCCACTTGCTCAGAATGCGAAGCTCAAAAGGTTAGGATTACCCCTTTGGGGGAGGTCATTCTCCCCATCTCCCCCCCCAAAAAACCCTCTCCCACCAGAACTCCCCTCTCTCCCCAAAAACCCTCTCCCCTTTCATGCAACTTGGGGGACTAACCCCCCTCCCCCTTATTGCATAACCCCAGTCCCCCATTACCCCTACCCCCCGCTTCTGTTAAAAATAGGTGGAAGTTTGTGTAACACACTGTTTTCATATTTTTTATAATTTAAGTTGAAAGGAAATGGAAGGAAATGTAGGTGTTTTTTTTTAATAGTTAAGGATTAAAAATAAAAAAAAGGGGTAATCCATAAAGCTTGCATGATTTCATCTGACAATATTTGAAGAGTTAACGTTTTGGACCTTGGCACATTCTCGAGACTAAAATAATTTTATAAATTGAATTACCATTCGTATTACGGTAGAAACAATAAAAGTATATGTAAATACAGCATGATTCAAAATAATGTACACACATTTTGAAATTATTTACTTTGGATACTAATTGCACTTAATGAACAAAAACTTTAGTATGTATACGAGTACAGTAATTGGGGACAGCAGGTCCCCCAATTACTGGGGGATACGACAAAAAATAAAAAACTATTTGAATAATTAAAATTTAATATGGGCATAACTAGTTTAATATAAAATAACTTGAATATTGTTTTTTTACATGCTTCCTCATGAATAATGTAAAGTTTATTAAATGCAATTAGTATTAAAAATAATTTAAAATGCGCGTGCATTATTTTGAATCACCCTGTAGTGAAGCTTTAAAAGTTAACAAGACATTTTCTCTTTATTTTTTAATATAAAATTACTTATAAAGGAATAGAGGTTTTATCATCAGTATTTAACACTACTTCTATTTCTTTAAAGTTACATTATGTGAAATTTTAAATACACAACGTTTGGACTGTTTGGATGTGATAGAAGATTGAGGGAAGTCTTTGTTTTCTGTGAAACAAGTTTATTTATGCAGAAACTTGAAATATATTTACAGTATTACGTCGATGCACTATATGAGAAAGAGAGAACTTCATCATCAACTTGAGTAGTCTAAGCATCATCATCATCCTGTTTGCATATCCGTTTTGTGTTTCGTATTTATCAATTATTACGAAAGAAATCTTTTATAACTTGAAGAGTCTAATCATTTTCATTAATCAATAAAGTAACATAAATATCATCAACTGTTGCCGCAAAATAGAAGTCAACATCTTCCTTCTTTGAATAAATAATCAATTTTGAATAATCGATTATGAAATTAGAAAGACTAATCCAGGCCCCACTACAACTTACACATGTAACCATACACAAAGACATAGACACAATAGCACCATGAGAGACATACAGAAGTATAATATTAACATATTACAGTACAACGTACGGGGCACTAATAAACCTTAGCCCCCCCCCCCTCGCCCATGGCCTAAACCATTAGAGCAGGGGTTCCCAAGCATTTTCCAGTGCGACCCCTTCTAGTGCTGTTGCCTATCCAGTGCGACCCCAAGTCATTACGAAGAACAAGTATATATATATATATATATATATATATATATATATACAGGGTGTTTGAAAACTTTCTGTACAAGTTGTAATGGGGGATAGGCAACACCAAGACAAACCCTTTTCGTCTATAAGTGTATGTCCGCTGACGTCACCATTCGGCGCGAGAGGGCGCCGCTGCAATTGGCTAAAAGGTGAAGTGGGCTAGACTCGCGCTTGCCGCGGGCATTCTTAAATCGGACGTAGTACGCGTAACATGGAGCGCTTCACGACTGCTGAGATGGCTGACATGCATATGGTGTATGGGGCTGCCAATGGAAACGGAAGAGCTGCTGTGAGGTTGTACCGACAGCGCTTCCCAAACAGACGTGTGCCAAACCACCAAACGTTTGCGCATTCCCATCGGCGACTGCGAGAAACTGGAACATTCCATGCAAACATGCATGACACTGGTCGGGAGAGAAACGTGCGCACTCCTGACATGGAAGAAGAAATCCTACGGCGATTTGAGGACAATCCAAGCGCAAGCACGCGAGGTGTTGCACGTATCCTCG